>JAMPIV010000697.1:332500-785343 GCA_024509875.1 Oreohelix idahoensis
CAAATGAGCATACGATTAACAGAGTGGTTAGAGCGCTGGCCTCTCGCGGCAAAGGTTCGAAACACGGTAGCGTTACGCTTCAGTCTACCCAGCTGTAAACGGGTACCTGATTTTGCTCTTGAATTATGAAAGGCAAAGGCATCTACAAAGGCATCTGGTCATCCCTACCTCTCACCGTTGGACCTATTATAGTTTAATCTCTGCCACAATGGTAAAGGGTCAGTACGACCAGGCTCCCTGGTCACACATCGGGTGCTGTGTGCCCCTAAATCTCAGTATCTCGATGTCCGCAACTCCGATACACAGGATTAGAGGTGCCAGGTATCTTCCTATCCCTGCGGCAGTATCTGCTATGGGACTACCATTATAGAACTGCTTTAATGGGACTACCTTTATGGAACTACCTTTATGGGACTACCTTTATGTGACTACCTTTATGTGACTACCTTTATGGGACTATCGTTATGAACTATATTTATGGAACTAACTTAATGGGACTACCCTTATGGGACTACCAATAATGGGACTACCTTTATAGGACTACCATTATATCACTACCTTTATCGGACTACCTTGTTGGAAATATATTTATGGGACTACCTCTATTGGATTACCTTAATGGAACTACCTTAATGAGACTAACTTAATTGGACTATTATTATGGGACTATCTTATGGGACTTCTATTAAGGGGTTACCTTTATGGGACTATCTTTATCGTACTACCTTTATGGGACTACCATTATGGGACTACCTTTATGGGACTATCATTATGGGATTACCTTAATGGGACTACCTTTATGGGACGACCTTAATGGGACTATCTTAATAGGACTATATTTATGGGACTACTGCTATGGGATGACCTTAATGAGACTACCTTAATGGGACTACTTTTATGGGACTACCATTATGGGACTACCTTAATGGGACTACCTTTATGGGACTACCTTTATGGTACTACCTATATGGGGACTACCTTTATGGAACTATCTTGTGGGACTACCGTTATCTGGCTACCTTTATGGGACTACTTTTACCTTTATATTTCCAGCGCTATATATTAAAATCAAATACACACTAAAAATAGAATTTGCCATCTCGATTATGGGTTCTCAACCTTTCTTGTGTCATTGACCCCTTTCATTGTCCGCTGAAGGCTTATGGACCTCCATCTTAGAAAAATAAATACATAAACGCATGATTAAAATTGTTGCATACAAATTAGACATTTTATTGCAACGAAAAATCATTAAGCTCACATATAGTCGTACTGAAATACAATGAAAAAAAAAAAACAAAAAAAAAACAATGTGTAAAAAAATTTGTTTTATGTGAATGCAAAAATGTATGACAATTTTGAGAATAAAAATTTTTGTGAAAATAAAATTCAAGATTTTAGGTTATATAGACGGAGCCCTAGAATCCCTTCTTGGACGACACCCCCCCCCCCCCCTTTTCCCTCCCCAGGGATCCGTGGACCACAGGTTAAAAACCTCTGATCTATATAAACATATAATTCAAGAGTGAATATATATATATATATATATATATATATATATATATATATATATATATATATATATATATATATATATATACATATATATATATATATATTATATATAGAGAGAGAGAGAGAGAGAGAGAGAGAGAGAGAGAGAGAGAGAGAGAGAGAGAGATAACCTGTTCTAGAATGTGCATAAAGTTTTACGTAATACCTTTGTCCACAGTGCAAACAGAGGGAGATGGGGGAAAAAAAAACGTCCGCCCTACAGACTCCGCCTTGCCAAAGGAGCCGTTCATATCACGGTCAACAGGTAACATTAAAACAAACAGATTATATGACAATGTTTATGCTGAATATCTAGGTAGAGTAATCGGGACGCCACTGAATAAACAGATGAATGCCCGCGTGACTAGAGGATTTTTAAAAACATAAAAATATTGCCTCGTATTAGCGAGGCGCGCTCCGTTCAACCTAGTAGGTTATATTAGAGTGCATGTCCAAATAGAAAGGACCTTAAGGTCAGAGAAATGATTAGCAATGCATAATGTGCTTGTGACTGGCGGAGATATTTGCCTGAATCACAGTCGGCTCCTACGTCACGCACTGTGGAGTAGGACATTGATGAATGTAATTTATGCAACACAGAAATGCTGACTGTATTTAATAGGGATTGTAGACGTGTGTGATGTAACATTTTTTTAATGTATTAATTGTTTGTTTTTTTTATTTGATTGACGTCATAAATAATTGTACTGCTACGATTTTATTGTATTGAAAGTTTCATTCATTCATAACCCTCCTCTCCCAAAGGAGCATAGACCTTCAACAAACACATGCCAAGTCCTCCTGTCACGTGCCATCATCTCAAGTTCTTTCCACGTTCTCCTCATCATTTTCACCTCTGTTTCCAACTCTCTTCTCCATGTACTTCTTGGTCTACCTCTGCCTCTCTTGCCCTGGGGGTTCCAGAACAAGGACTGCCTTGTAATGCTATCAACAGGTTTCCTCAGTGTGTGTCCTATCCATCGCCATCGTCTTCTTCTCATCTCTTGTTCCACTGGCACTTGTCTAGTTCTTGTCCTCAGTTCCACGTTGGTAACCTTGTCATACCATTTTAATCCCTCTATTCTACGCAAGCACCCATTTATGAAAGTCTGTAGCTTTTTGGTAGTTGTCTTTGTTGTTCTCCATGTCTCAGAGCCATACAATAGGACTGACCTCACATTTGAGTTGAAGATTCTTATTTTCGTGTTGGATCCGATTTCTCTTGATCTCCATATATTTCCCAATGCAATGACAGCTCCTCTTGCTTTTTGTATTCTTAGTTTGATATCACTGTCTGCCCCTCCAACTTTTTCTATATTGCTACATCTTGTATTGGTGTTTCTTCAAGTTCAACCCTGTTATCATTACCTGCATTTATTCTCATTATTTTTGTCTTTTCCCTGTGTATTTTCAGACCCAATTGCTGTGACCTCTCATCGAGTGTTTTCAATTTGCCCTGCATCTGATTACGGTTATGGGACAGAAGAGCCAAGTCATCAGCAAAATCCAGATCATCCAATTGCTTAGTCAGAGTCACTGGATTCCATTTCTGTTGTGTATTATCGATGATCTCATAACCCAGTCTATTGCTAGTAAGAACGAACGAACGAACGAACGAACGAACGAACTTTATTTTCAAAGGGTTAAGAATTGGGCACGCAGGCCCGTCTGACATTCTGCCTTTCCTCTCTCTCTCTCTCATCATATATACTATATCCTTTCATCCTCACATTTACTATAAGCATAATTAAGGCATTTATCATTATAAAAGTAATGTTACATTTGCAATAATCATCATAATTAAAGTGTTTTTAACATTAAAAAAGAATAATAATAATAATAATAATGAATGTAAAAATAAAATAAATAAAAATAAACATTAATACATAGATTAGATAGATAGATAGATAGATAGATAGATAGATAGATAGATAGATAGATAGATAGATAGATAGATAGATAGATAGATAGATAGATAGATAGATAGATAGATAGATAGATAGATAGATAGATAGATAGATAGATAGATAGATAGATAGATAGATAGATAGATAGAGAGAGAGAGAGAGAGAGAGAGAGAGAGAGAGAGATAGATAGATAGATAGATAGATAGATAGATAGATAGATAGATAGATAGATAGATAGATAGATAGATAGATAGATAGATAGATAGATAGATAGATAGATAGATAGATAGATAGATAGAAAAATAGATAGATAGATAGATAGATAGATAGATAGATAGATAGATAGATAGATAGATAGATAGATAGATAGATAGATAGATAGATAGATAGATAGATAGATAGATAGATAGATAGATAGATAGATAGATAGATAGATAGAACGAACGAACTTTATTTTCAAAGGGTTGAGAATTGGGCACGCAGGCCCGTCTGACATTCTGCCCTTCCTTTCTCTCACCTTTCATACTGAATTCATTTATTCCCATATGCATTTTACATATCAATGTCAAGTAATTCAACGTTGCAAAGTAAAATAAAATAGCACACTCATTTTAACATTAACTACTTATAAACATGACATAAAATATGTAGAAAAGTACAAACATCGTCATTAGAACCTACAATTGATATTATAAGAAAAGATAATCTGATTAGGGGGGCATGTAATCAAAACTAATAAAGTATTCGAAAAGTCTACGATTGTATGAATAGGGACTGAAAGAGAGCGAACGAACTTTATTTTCAAAGTGTTGAGAGAAAGGAACTTAGGCCCGTCTAAGAGAGAGAGAGAAAAAGAGAGAGAAAGCGAGAGAGAGAGAGAGAGAGATAGATAGATAGATAGATAGATAGATAGATAGATAGATAGATAGATAGATAGATAGATAGATAGATAGATAGATAGATAGATAGATAGATAGATAGATAGATAGATAGATAGATAGATAGATAGATAGATAGATAGATAGATAGATAGATAGATAGATAGATAGATAGATAGATAGAAAAGAAATGGAGACAAGAGGCATTCCTGTCGCACTCCTGTTCTTATCCCAAACGGTTCTGTAAGCTGTCCTTCGTGAAGAACTCTGCATGTCATGTCTTCATATGTTTTCTTTATTAAATTAATGATCTTCAGGGGAACTCCATAATGCCTCATCAATTTCCAAAGTGATTCTCTGTCTATACTGTCAAATGCCTTTTCGTAGTCCACAAATCCGAAGTATAGTGATGAATTCCATTCCAGACTTTGTTCAACTATTATTCTCAAAGTGGCTATCTGGTCTGTACATGATCTGTTTTGTCGAAAACCTGCTTGTTCATCTCTCAGTTTCTTGTCTATGGACTCTTTTAATCTCTCAAGGATAATCCTGTTTAATATACTGTTCAAAAAAAGAAACGCATAGCTATCCGAGGGCGCGTTTTTATGAGTTTGTAATTAAAATTTGGTGCTAGGGTATATACAAACCAGCCTCAAATGTTCTTTACAGTGTCAAATGCACGTGTTGACCTGAATTGCGTTCGTTTTTGTAATCGTTACAACTCAGTGGTCAATAGTGTTTATGACGCAATTTTTGACCACAGCTCATGTTGCGCGCACGTGAAAGCAACAAAATTTGGGGTGAACACTATTCACTCACTACGCAACTGAAACCCTATAAAAGGATAACGCTACACAAAAAACAATTCAGGTCATTTTCAAGCAGACATTTATGGCGTCTCTATCGATAAATTTAAGGAACATTGCTATTGGCCGACTGCAAGCAGGCGAAAGTCAAAGTCAGGTTGCCAGGCATCTAAACGTGCATCAGAGTACCATCAGTCGACTTTGGCACCGGTTCCAAGCCACTGGCTCAGTTGAAGACCGGCATCGCAGTGGACGACCCAGAGTGACAACAGCAGTGGAGGATCGCTTTATTCGGCTTCGTCACCTCAGAGACAGGTTTACAACAGCTTCCTCAACTGCCCAGTCATTGCCTGCAGGACGTCATGTGTCTGATCAAACTGTCCGGAATAGACTGCATGACGCTGGACTTTGGGCACAACGACCTCACCGAGGACCTGTCCTTACGCGCCGCCATCACCAAAATCGACTTCTTTGGGCCAACCAGCATCGTCCTTGGGCAGCTGACAATCAATGGAGACGTGTCTGGTTTAGTGACGAATCTTTCTTTTTGTTGCAGCGTCATGATAGACGGCGTAGGGTCTACCGTAGGCAAAATGAACGTTTTGCCCAAAATTGCGTTGATGAAGCTCCGCCGCACGGTGGTGGAGGTGCAATGGTGTGGGGAATGATCAGTTACAACGGAAGGAGTGAATTGGTGCACATTGAAGGAGGCTTGAATGCGCAACGATACGTCAATGAAATTCTTCGACCCCATGTCCTTCCACTTTTGGCTGCCCAAAGGTCTGTGTTTCAACAGGACAACGCAGACCCCATTGTGCACGGTTGACCACGCAGTTCCTGACTGCCAACAACATTCTCACCCTTCCCTGGCCATCCCTGTCTCCAGACATGAGTCCGATTGAGCATCTGTGGGATGAGCTGCATTGACGTGTTTGTCGCCGAGACGTTGCTCCAGCCAATCGTCGTGATCTGTTCCAGGCACTCCAGGAAGAGTGGGCAGCCATCCCACAGGCCCACATTAGACGTCTGATCGCATCCATGCCCAGAAGATGCCAGTCGCTGATCGATGCAAGAGGAGGCCACACACCATACTAACGGGAAAGCCCGTATACCAAAAAACTCTCGTGACCCAGATGCAAAACAACTGTCAATTGATTGGTTGAAACCTAAGGTATTCTTGTGTGCAATTTGAACAATTAACTCATTAAATTAAAAAAGTTATTGAATGTCAAAATTATGGCTATGTGTGTGCCTTCAGTAGCTATGCGTTTCTTTTTTTTTTTTTTGAACAGTATACTTTTCCTAGCACTGATAGTAACATTATTCCTCTATAATTTGCGCACTCTTGTAAATTTTCCTTCTTAGGCAACTTAACCAGATATCCTTCCTTCCATTCTGCTGGTATCTCTTCCCTTTCCCAGACTTTACCAAGTAATATATATAACATATTGAAAGGTTACGTAGTTAGAAAGATTTCATTTTAAAATACCGTAAAACCTCTAATGAACGGACTTCATCGTCAGAAGTCAATTTACGGATTTCAAAAATAACGGACGAAATCTCTTGTTGCGGAAGTTTTAGTCCGCGGTGGGATTATGTAACAGCAGTGTTAATTAGCGAAGCATCCCGCTAGGTGGCGGTACGGACGTGCGTGCAATCTTTTATGAAACTCGGTTTAAGAGTGGGGTGAGGAGGTAGAAATAGTGTGATTGCTCAGCTCATATTGTATTGCTATTCTGGCGACTTTTTTGGCTATTTATATACTGTACGTAATTAGATAACGCCGGACAACAGGCATCATCGGACCACCCACTCTCCCTTTTAGTCCGTTCAAAAGAGACTTTATGGTAAATAAATGACGCGCAGGCAGAGTTGATTGCCGAACAGCATTTGTAGTAAGGCAGCCGATTAATCTTAAAAATTAAGTGTGAAACTAGGGAAGGGATCATTGAAGTTGGAGAACGTGAGCAGTCTAGTCAGCACCCTCAGTTTTCAATAAACACAAACCTTCTTCTCCTGTGCTAAAGGCTAGTGCTCTTTCAAGTCTTCTATGTTCCTTTCAGCCTATCTCCAGTTCCCTTCTCCGCGCGCGCGTGCGTGCGTGCGTACGTGCGTGCGTGCGTGCGTGCGTGCGTGCGTGTGTGTGTGTGTGTGTGTGTGTGTGTGTGTGTGTGTGTGTGTGTGTGTTGTGTGTTGTGTTTTCGTCTCCCTCTATTTTTGTTTACCCAGGGGATTCCAGAACAGGCATGTCGTAGATTTATGATAAGGGAATTAAGACTTGGGTTGGTCCCTTCTGAATAGAAATAGAACAGGTGATAGCTCCGTGGGAGATAATAATAGAAATAGATTTTTTCACGAGTTGAGATGGTGGAAACTAGGTAATTCTGTCCCTGAGACTCGAGGAGATCCTCTCGCTCAGCCTATCTCTACAACAGAAAGTATTTGTCAGACAGATTACTCAGTTATATAGATGTACTATATATCAACCACTCACCGACACACACATATACGTGACGACAGTTTGACGTACAAACGTGAAAACTATAACAATGGAATATGAATATTTTTGGACGAGCTGACCGACACACTTGAATAAGTTTATGTAAATTTTATTGATCATAAAGAATTTCACAACACGGTAAATAAATTTAGACTATCAAATCAATACACAAATAAACATAGGTTAAGGAATCAATAACAGAGTTGACCCATAGGTGTAATCCTTACCCCCTCTGTTGAACAAGATCCCGTTATAAGAAAAGTTATTCGCCCCAAAGAGTCACAGATTTATACACTATGGTCTAGGATTTCTCTCTACCGTAAATAACAGAGGTTTTTCCTGTACTCTACTCTGAAATAGATAGCATATGTAATCTTTAAGAAGAAAAACAATCAATGGATATATGGATTATAGAATCAAAGAATTAATCATCCCTGCATTTTCTCGCTCTGACACACTTGTGATCACAAGACATGCGTTCTTACCTAATATGCACTCTCACCACATCTGGAACAATTGTTTAAGGAACATACAGCCCATCCAAGGGTGTGTTTTGGCGAAACAAGCCCCAGCTTCTCCAAGGCTAATAAATTCAAATCTTGGGAAAAGCTTGCTTCACTATGGTACGTCGGATGCTGATAAATGTCACTTCAATTTTTGTCCAGGTGGTAAAATAATTAAGATGTCTAATATTCACAAGGGTACAGTAGCTTGAAATAATCGATCGTTACCTCGAGTTGCAGGTAAATAACTCTGTTTAGGATTTATCTTCTTCTCAACACAGTGGTTGTTATACAAGTAATGTCACAGGTTTGATTCTGTCAAATGTTTGATTTAGTCGCCACCACGGGCCGACTGTAAAACTTTGATTATTGGAAAAGAACTCTGGAACTCAATGCCAGTTACAATATAAATTTCAGAAAAATAGTTCTTCTCTTCTAGTTATTTTTTGCTATACATAAACGGAAACCGCTGGTAGGTTTTGGGCTTGACCCAGATACTGTATAAGGAAGAGAAAACATAAATACTCAACTCTAATAGTATACACAATCCTACGCGTAAATAGAATATGTTCACTTCGGTGATTTAACTTAAATTATAAACCGCAAACTTAGAGTTTGTCTTATCGTTTAAAACTCTCGTGAAATAAATTCTAGTCATTAAAAAAAAAAGTTATCATGAATTAGAAATAAATACATATCTCGTCAACATTCATGATGAATCAGTACATTTACTTAGTTAGTTAAAATGTTCTCTGACTGGTTACTAGCAATTTAATTAAATTTATTTATAGCTGAATGAGTTTTAGCTAGAAATTATAACTTATTCTGCTATCCACTGTAACACAGTAACTTAGAGAATTATAATGACGATTAAACTAGTAAATCACTCTGCGCACAATCTAGTGGAGATATAATTCGAACTAATAATTCTATCACTCGACAATACTAGTCAGTATATATTTACCTCGCACAGACTACTTAAGACTATTCTCCAACGCAAACTGAGATTTTACTTAATAAAGTAATCTAGAAACGCAGCTAGATATGTCAAGAGAAACTGCGGAGTCTGAATGAATGAAGTCAGATTTCTGTGGTATATATATCTGAAACTGACAAAGAATCAAAGGGAAAGTTGTAACTAGCAGACTCTTGCCAGATGTTGGCACCTTTGAAAAATCTACATAAATTCTATCTCATTCTGCGAATCAAACAACTTTTATCGCACCAATGCCGAAGCTAGGTCTATATTAAGATCTAGATGAAATAGAATCTACATATATTATCGCCTCACTCTCGCCATCTGCAGAAGTGGTCGTAAATGAATTATAGCAAGAGTCTTTGATATGGCGGTTTGCAACTTGTAAATTAACTTACAACGAACGAATCCAGGCAAAGGTACTAGACACATTGTCTCCCCTTTCCATCCCTGACTCATCTCATTACGGCAATTTTTATGATCGCTGCCGAGATAATTACAGGTGAGCGGGACCAGGTCTGCTCGCTAACCTGCATCAAAGAGAATGCAATTAAATGCTAACAGCCATAAATTGCTTGCTAAATTATAAGAAAGACAGAGGTTTGAATATGGGAGGGTTAAATTCCTACAGGCGTAGGTGACAGAGAAGGTAGAAGAAAACAATGAAGATAAAGAAAAAGATATATGAAATCACTTAATCATAATCTACCACAAGGCATTGCCCTGTAATTACATCAACTGGTTTTCTTAATGTGTCTTAATGCCAGCGTCTTTACCTCACTTCGTGTTTCACCGGGGTCTGTCTGGTTCATTTCATCAGGTCCAAACTGGCAATCTTTTCTTTACTTATTTACTTAGTCAGTCCTCTTCTACCCTTGGATGTAGAGATTTGCCAGAGAGAGCGCCATACTATCCTATCGAAATACGGTCGTTCTCTATTTCTGGTCTTCAGTCCTGTCCGGCATTATTACACTATCATTCCTTCAACGTGCTAATTCTTCTAGTATTCATTGTTTACGCTGTCCTCGACCAAGGTTATCTTATCATATCTTGTCTTACTTTGTCACTCCCTTACTGTTACCTGACCTCTTGACCTGTTTGAAGCAACATTGACTACTATTTGTGCAGGGTTAAGTGTTTACGTTATGTAACAGCTTCCGCCCGACAGAAAAGGCGTCAGTAAGTAGAGAGAAGGGTTGATTGAACAAACGTTTGATACGATGACATAAGAAGCAGATAATGATTCAAACCATGTTGTATGAGAGAGTTTGAAAATCACATGTAAAGAGCGAAATCGTATGTTGTCACGCAATAATGTTCTACATGAGGGTAGTGGGGGAACCCTTTCCAAAATCAAACACTTTTCGGCATTTGACTTGGGGTTTGAGATGCTAAGATAGACTGCTCCTGATTGGACTTCTGCTCCAAGTAGTAACCTTGGTGTGTTGGTGAAAATTTCGCTTATATTCTACAGCGTTGTAAGACTACTTCGCTGACTTCCAATTTCGTCAAGAAGAAATCATAGACAGCCAGGAACACGGAATATTAGGACTTATTTATAGGAAGTGCCATTGGAGTGAAAGTGAATTCTAAGACTCATATTTCAATTGCCGCCTTCCGCTGTCCAAAAGCACTCTCTTCCGACTCACTGGAATTAAAATAAACGCTCGGAGGGTAAATATCTGAGGAAAGTGAAGTGGTGGTTGGAAGCAAAGGTCGTCTGATGAATATGTCAGGAGTCCCAATACTTAGCAGAGACATTTCTCTTCTTTTAGTTTGTGGTACAATTTGCCAGCAGTCGACTCTAGACACCAACATCAAACGGGTCTTGAAGACGCTTGACAACTTTTGTAATTACCTCAGTCTTAATGCATGAGACGTGGTACAGCCAGCAGACTTGACTATTGTAGAGAGGTACAGTCCAAGGAACCAGTGGAAACAAACAGACGCCAACCGACCCCACACCGGAAGCTAAGTGCTATAACAGCGCAGCCAATGAACGTTTCACAATTTTACCTAATTTCCACCACAGTTTAAATCATCGGATGATGATAAATATCATCTCTTCTTTTTTCTATAAACAACTTTATTTATTTTACATTGTTAAACTATAAGTGATTATTAAACCTGTATATCTCTTAACTGTAAAGTTGTAGTTGGATTAATCACTATTGAGTAAAGTGTATATCTGCACCCGATGACTGAAATTGTTCTAAATACATTACTAGATAGAGCTATTAGATTAAAATTTTGCTGAATCACCATGAGCTGAGGGCTCAGAAATACGAGCGAATATATTTCCTACCAGAAGGAGCTGGAGAGTAATAAGTTCATATTTGCTAAGATGATATCAGTTGTTATGCTTGCTTTTCTTTACAATCCTGTGAGGCTCCCTTAAGTAGAAGTATCATTCTTCTATTTTTATCTCTGCCAAGAGTAATCTTGAGCGAAGTTTAATACCTTTGAAGACCCTCTGAGTTTGGCCATTATTGCGGAGCAGGAAAGACGATACCGACATAGTAGTGATGGTGGTAGTGGTTGTTGTAATGGCTCTAATGATACAGATAGTTATGGTTTTAATGGCGGTGTTAGCAGTGATTGGTGTAGTGGTGATGGGGTGGAAGTCACAACTGTGGTGGTAGCAGTGATGGTTTTGGTGGTGGTAGAGTGGAATTCATGACTGTTCTGGTTGCGTTGATGGTTGTGCTAATGGTAGTGATGATTGTAATGTTGATAATGATGGTTGTGAGGGTGTTGGTAATAGAGATAGATGTGACGTTGTATAGTGATGTTTATTGTGGTGGCAGTGTGGTGGTTTTTGATGTTATGCAATGTTGTTGTTCTTTATTACTATTGTACTGAATGAGGTCAGCTGTGAAGGTCCCTGATTATAACAAATTTTGGGTTGAGTTATCAGGGTACCTTTCTGCTACCACCTTATGACCTCAATCAGACCTATTCTTGACTAGTATGTATGATAGCTACGTCTAATGTCTAGGGTTATGCAAGTGTGGTGTGATGGAACTTTGACACTAACACACACACATATAAACAACTAGTAAAGTCTATGATCAAATGAACTAACACATGGGTTAAATTTTGATGTGTAAATATTTTCTATACAATTTTATTGGTCCTGAACCTAGTATTCTTCTGGCCAGGACTTTCAAAATTAAAAGAACTCAAGGTATATACATAAAATGCAAATCTTTAACCCAAAGGGACACTTTGTCCAAACATATACTGTTAAACTATACTAATAGTGTTACTAAATTTTTACTATTACTAGTTTCTAACACTGGATGGCTGTTTGGGATTCTTTAATCATCCCCAGTTCTTTAATACACAACTGTCAATGTTTTATTCTTTGGGGAATATTTTTATTATGTTACACAGGGGTGCACTAGTCTTTGATGCTGATGAAAAATCAGGTGCCAGATATTATACTTATCTGGCACAACTTGAACTGTCCGTATTCTTCCTGTAAAACGTTCACTTTGATACTGGCCCAAAAGTAACAGGGTGGACTCTGTAGACCCCTGTAACTACTGGAAATGAAAAGACTTCTCAACTGCTTTTCAATGACATCTGGCACCGGGCTAGTGCCAGATAAAAACCCTGTAACAATGAAATAATGCCTCCTTGTTGATATCATACTTAAACTGTTATTTCTACAAATTATAATACATAAGAAATAAAGATCTGGGTCATATCTAATTGACCAACCCAGCGCATCCATTACAAAGTGTACCAGTGTTGTTCACATGTCTCTCCTCTCAAAGCGTCCCTACATCTGCAATAATAATATTAATCTTTCTTTTCTTCCATACAATAGGATAGGTGAGCTGTGTCCCTCTGGCCACCTAAGAAAACATTTTTATTTCACAAAACATGTGCATTTTACAAAACTGGCAATGTGTTCTAGCATAACTCTACCTCTAGGCCCTGCATATATCAGCTAGGGACCTAATTACTTACAGGCGTAATGGCAGTATCTCTCACTCACATTTTTAAACAAAATATATATGAATAATTTCTGCCTTACCATAAATTCAATGAATAAACACAGGTACGTTGATTAGCAGACTTCAGATGTCCTGCTGGCTGGACTGTGATGCCTTTTTGGTTTACTTTATATATTTAATTTAATAAGACAAGTCACACTTCCCAGAATTTCAATCGTCCTGTTCGAGGGACTGTATTCTACAAATGGCGTCGAGACTTTGAATTTTTTCAATATTATAAAAGGCGTTGGCCAATGAGCGAACGACTACTTTTGAATTTGAAAATAAAAGCAAAAACAGACTTGATTTTGGACCTAACAAGTTTTCTCCTCACTCATTCTTAGATTTCTACTGCTAAAATATATTTTGTGTTAAGCCATCCCATAATTTCTCTCCCCTTGTCTACCCCTCCTCCAACAGAATACATGCTTGCTTTTCTCATTTCCAACAACGCGTTCAAAATTGTAATCGTTAGTGAATGGAAAATGAATGCAAAACCGCCAGTCTGCACGAACAAATACAGTCTTTTGTCAATAACTTTCTTATCTACTGGGGGATTTTGTATTTTTAAACATATTATTTATCAGGAGAAGATAAGCCATAAAACTAACTAGGTTTTATGATCCTAAACCCGTTAATAAAGAAATCCATATTTTTTCAGAGTTAGTTTCAATTTCCACTATCATATAAATTACGCCATCTTTTCTCCTCTCCCGCGTTGTCCAAAACTGAAACTACTAGTCTGTTACGTCATAAAATGGACTCTTTTGCAGCGAAAGCGCTGTCTGTGTGTTTATATATTTTCTCAGTGTGCCTATAGTCCGAAAAAGTATTGGGTTTTGTGGGGTATTTTTAAATTCTACAAAGCTTGCGACACGTTACCGAACACCTGCCACTGTATCGTCTCGCACTGTCGTCCTGGGTAGCTAGTCCAAGAATCTAACGCTTGACAATTTGTGGCATGTGTTCGCTCTGTCTCTCACTTTTATGCGTTCGTTTATGCCTCCCCTGTTTTATTCTTACTATCTTTCTTGGAACAACTAAGCTTGTCGTTTTCAAAATTTTTACCGTTAACCCTTGACGGGCGAGTTATAAAGTCCAATACCACTAGCGCGGCAATAAGGTTTCACACTACGTTCTTATCTCAATGCGATGACTGGCGCGGGGAAAGAAGACGCGTTACAACTTTACTATTTCTATTTCTACTCATATTATTTTAACTTTTATACTTATAATTAATAATTGTATCGCTGTATCAATGTACTTTATCACAGGCAGTAGTGATGGTTCTGATGGTCGTGGTGATGGGAACAACTGTGTTGGCGGTGTTAGATAGGATGATGGTAGTAGTGAAGATTGTGATGATAGTATCGATGATTGTTGTGGTAGTAGTGTTAGTTGTGATGGTGATATTTATTGCGATTGATTGTGGTAGGGATAGGGATGCTTGTGTTGGCGGTGTTAGTAGTGGTGGTTTTAGTGGTGGTATTGGGGATTTTCATTGTGGTAGTAGTTGTAATGGTGATATTGTGCGTGATGGTTATGAAGGCTGCGTTAGTATTTATGATTATGGTCGTGGTAGTACTGATGGATATGACGGTGGTTGTGGTGATAGTAGTAATTGTTGTCATTGGCAGTGATAGTGGTATTGGTGATGGTTGTAGTGATAGTGGTAATGATTACTGTCGTGGCTAGTGGTGGTAATACTTATGGTTCAGGTGGTAGTGGTGGTGATTGATCTGGTGGTACTGGTGGTGGTAGTGGTGATTTAATTGTGTTGGTAACGTTTTGGTGTGGAGGTGTTGATAATTAAGGAGGCAGCCCCTCCACCATGCAAAGACACAACAGGTCAATCATCTGTTTGCTTTAAAACATGATTACGCGAACTACAAGAGAGAAAACCTGACTGATTCTAAAGGCGACGAACTGGAACGGACTGTAGTGGTGTTTGATGGTATTGTATGATGGTGTTATTACTAAATGTAAATTGTATGAGGCCAGCTGTGAAGGCTCCTGAGATAAAATGTAGTGGTGAATTGTCAGAAGGCCTTTCTTGCTACCACTACGACCTCACCCTTAATTTTTTTTAATGAATGTGGCTACGTAAAGTGTCTAGGGTTATGATATGTAGTGTGGTGTAATGGATTATAAATATACCCACAGATATTTAACAAGACTAATAATATTAATAATTGTTAAAATACACTGAACTAACTCACGTGTGTAAAATTTTTGATAAAATTATATTACATTTATTTTGTTCTGTGTCAATTTTTTTAGGTTGACCAGAACTTAAAAGGATTTAGAGATTATGAAAAGAAATGCATAGAATATTATATCATAAATGCAATAGTGTACATATATATGTACTATACTAGTTAGTTTTATTAAAATGTTATAGTATTCATCTACTTGGGAGGATAGTACTGTTTGTGCTGTTGGGGTGGCCTCATCACACCTGTCTATATTGACTACACAGTGTCCAGAAAATGGTGGGAATCTTTATGGGGTTCTTAGTAACTAAAGGGCGTTGGTGAAAGTCCAGCAGACCAGAGGCTCACTCATCTGGTAGTTGTCGCTCTGGTGCTGAAATCAGGTGGTCCCACCTCTCCGTGCTGGCGGGCAATAATGGTGGTCTCTGTCACAAATACTGCACAGATACACTCGAGTAAAGTCACCAACTGAATAGACCCTGCTTTGTTGACGACAGAAACTCGCAGCTCTGCAATCAAAGTATGGGCCATGTGTCAAAATCTATTCTCTACCCACGTCTGGACACAACAGTGACACAACAACCACATCATACAGACAGGTCAGATCTCTCTGACCAAACAGCACATTTACCATGGTGGTTTTACATCAGATAGATCCTCCCAGACTATAGATCCTGAAAAATGTTTATTAGTTTTCGGCCCTAAAAGAGGATAGGTAATATGTATCATTATTCTCAACACTTGATCTGTCTTGCATAATACTTGCTGGAGTTTATGTACATTGTTGGTCCCTAGACCCTGACTAGGGTGGGGGGTCTAGAGCAAATCCCTACTTGTTTGTAAGGCTAGATTTCGATATGGCAGTATCAAATCACTCGAACATGAAACAATAATCAAAATATATAAGGAAATAATTTCAATCTTACCAGATTATGAATAAATAACACAGAATTGCTAGCAAAACTCAGCTGAGCTGCTGGCTATAGTATGGCGTCCCTAAATTTATTTCACTTGCTTTCATATGGAATCACCACACTTTAAAATCTGTGTCTATCACTGAACAACTATTGAAGAATGGCCCCACTTTCGCGTCTGAGCGCTAATGATATGATTGTCTGTGGCCAATCACTGCCTCGGTTTATTTTAAATTTCAAATTTCCTACCATAAAGTCATTTCAGTCATGCTTCAGTCAAGTATGGATGTTTATCTGTTAGTCTGTCCGTCTCTACTTGTGTTTCTAAAAAAAATGTGCTTGGTTTTTGAACCAACCTTTCTCTCCCCTCCAAAATTTTGTCGTTAAAAGTTATATTTAGACACAGCTACCGCTCAAAAACCCTCTCCTCCATACTAAGTAAATTTGAACACCTGCGTCCAAGGTCGTGTTTTTGTGTGCAAATTGCGACACTTTTTTATTCAACACAGTCTGTCGATGATGTGAACTACACTGTCTTTTGTCATTATCTTCAATATTATCTATCCGTTTGTAAAATTAAGACCATCTTAGTTCACTGCTCAGAATAGGCCATCCGGCCAGCTAATTTTTATATTCCTAACATTAATATTAAGAAAAAATTACTTTTTAATTTTTGTAATATTCCTAACATCTGCGTTTTACCGCTCCATTCAAATCAAAAGCTTGGTATCGCAAAAGCGTCCAATAAATGACTGTGGCGTAACATATCTAGGGTCCCTTCTGTGGAGTTGCTTACTTTTTATGTCAACTTGGGAAACGTGACTTTTCTCCGTTTCCCCCCCAATTGCGTCTCCTTAGCCTTTCCAGTCATATTTTTTTTTCTTTTTGATCCGCCGTTCCCCTCCTGTCTAGCAAGTCAATTATTATGGAGGATGATGACCCGCGGTCTAGGCGATCATGTACATCAGCAGCCTACGCATTATGTTTTTATCCTTAAATGTTATCTTTGGAGGGATTTTACCGTTGTATCTCTGTCAATTTCACTACACGGACTACGACTTATGGAACTTGGAACACAAGAAGTATAAATGGGAAAGAAGAGGAGCTGGTGGAAGAGATGAGGAAAGCAAAATTAGAAACAAAGAAAAAGGGACAAGAAGTCATGGATCTAGGTGGCAACATGCTGCTCTACAGTGGTGTACCCACATCTAAAAGAGCTAAAGGGGGCGTGGGTTGCATTGTGGCCAAAAACCAAAAAGATAGTATCAAGGGATGGAACTTTGTCTCGGAGCGCATTATGGTTGTAAAACTAAAAGAAGGGGAAACCATAGTCAACCTGATCATAGTGTATGGGCCAAATGAGGAAGAGAGAGCAGAGGTCAAGGAGGAATTCTTCGAGCTGCTTCAAAGGACAGTGGATGACTGCCTAGATGAAATTATCATGCTCGGAGATTTCAATGCCAGAGTTAGAAATGACCATGCTAGATGGGGTAGAGTTATCGGAAGATATGGAGAAGATACTCTCAATGACAATGGAAAGTGACTTCTTAGATTCTGCAGTGAGCAGAATCTGATCATTACAAACACAAAGTTCCCACATAAGCGCATACATGCATACACTAGATGTGAACCAACAAAGAATGAGAAGTCAGTGATCGACTATGCCATTGTTAGGAGGAGCTCATTCAAATATGTCCGGGATGCTAGAGTCTGGAGGGGGCCAAAGATTGGAAGTGATCACTACCTGCTTACAATCAAAAGAACAACTGAAAGAGTTGCTCAGCCTAGGAACTGCCCAACATCACGCAAGAAACCAAGGAAACAAACGGGAGAAATGAGCATTAAGACCTACAAGCTGAGAGAGCCAGAAATTAAGACCAGATATCAGGGGCTTAATCTGCAGCGGTGAGAAACACAAAAGAACAACCTGATGACTTGGAAACCTTCTGGCTTAAATTCAAGGACATCATAAAGACAGCTGCTGCAGAAGCATGTGGTGAAGTCCGACTTGGGAACAAGAGAACGAGGACACCTTGGTGGACAGAGGAAGTCAAAGAGAAAATGAGAGAAGAAAATGGCATGGTGTGACGGGTTGAGGGTTCCTTCAATTATATTTGTTGGTTGAATATTAAGATCACTCTCTTGACTTGTTTAATGTTTGTTATTTTGTTGGTTAGCTCCGACCATAAATAAGTCCCTTCGACGTTCTGATTTGCATATTTACAATAATTGATCTTTCTTGTGAGAGAGTTATCGTGCTGAGAAAATATAAACATTAAACAGCTGTGGAACCAAACCCGTAACGCAATGAAGATATCAAGCCTTCAGTTAGAGTCCACATGTATTGACGTTTTCACATAGATAAATTCCAACATTCACAAACTTCATATACAGTTCAGCATAATGATAATTCCAAGCAGTACAAGTAAGTATATCCGTCCATGTCAAAATAATATGTCAGATGAACATCATGGCTGTATACATGCGCTGCTGTAATCAGAAAGCCAGAAATGAGCGCATGAGTTCTTGACAGCTACAAATTGAATCATAATTCGATTCTCCTTCCCTTATTTATTTTACATAATAAATCTCATACTTTATCTTAGTATCTGAACTGACCCTGAGTTCTATATTGAATTTATACTTATGGCTATATAATAAGGCCTCTCATTGGAAGGAATACGAGACACGACTTCTCTGCTCGACGGATAGCATAAAAGGGGTAAAGTAACCAAGTCACCAAGCGTGACCTTCCCAACGCGAATACGTCATAATCTTAGCATATATTTCGCGTTCAGTAGTCCGGAAAATATCGACATATTCTATTAATGTTATTGACCCTAAACGTTGCGCACTGCTAACCCCAGCAGACGCCGTCCTTTAAAATAACACCGTAACACATGGAAACAATACTTATGAACATCTTTTGGCTGGGCAAAGCAAAAACTTTGCTGTCAGACTTATTTGTCTTAACCTTCTTATCCAAGTTCCTCCCAACCCGAACATTATTTTTCAACTTATTATACTTCCTAGTACTCTCCTTTTTAATGTCGACAACATCAAAAGTTTTCTTTGGATCAGTTGTATCCTGATCCTGTCGCCAACATCTATTTTCAGAATTAGCAGTAGTGTCCTGACGAGGAAAAGTATATCTCCCTCGAAATGATCTTTTCATTTTGTTGGGTTGTGCTGAACTGGTCTTATTACATGGAGTATCCTTAGTATGTTGCACAATCGATCCATCATCCTCATCAGTTTCCGGGATAGTACTCAGAGTGAAGTTAGAAACTGCAGTGCCACATGTATTCATTTTGTTGGCACGAAGTGTAGCCATCGCCACAACAGCGTTAGCGTTGCTAAAAGATTGCAAATTTTTTCTCTCCCAATCATTAATTTCTTTAAGAGTGCAATCCTTACTGCCGTGGATGCGTCCTACTGTAAGATCAGCTGATGGATTCTGCAACATGCACACCTTGACATTACCTGTAAAAAATGGTGTGCTAACATATACTATGGCAGTGGGGTAGTACTCAATAGTTCCCCCGAAGGTCATGCAACGGACATAGTCCCCTGTTGCACAGCTAGGATGTACCAAAGACTGCCGAACTCCAATGGTTGTTGATCCAGAATCTCTTAAAACTGAGACCACCGTACCATTTACTAATCCTCTATTGAACATCAGGGTGCCTGTGCCATCGTTCGCTGAAAGACCAACTGCTGTATGAAGGTGTCCACAATTCAGCACAGTTTCTTTGGCCTTCTGAAAAATAGCATTACAATCTTGGCAACTATTTGCCACATTAAAGTTAACAGCACAACATGAAGACGAAGATTGTGACTGATTATTATTATCAGAAACACTAGGGGTCGTACCATCCGTGAGTGCCGCCCCTGCATTGTGATCAAACTGTGATGGTCTACGTGACTGAAACCGATGACGAGAATAATCATTTGAATTATTCCGTTGTCCCCTATTGTAACTGTTATCTCGATGTCTCGAGCTATGATTATTGTTATTCCAATTGCTGTTATTATTGTGGTTATTTGATCTATTATAATTACTGTTATGTTGACTGTTGTTGTAGCTTGACTGAGGTGAATAATTCCTATTCCGTGATCTACCTCTGTTCAAATCATTTTTATTGTAGAAATTATTATTATGTCCTTTCTGAAAATTAACATTGTAATTTCCCTTGAACCTACTTCTGTCTACGCTGTGGGTTCTTGGTTTGTTATGGTTGTAGTATGCCATATTGGAAGCCACAGGTAGAGGTTCTCTTATCAAAGAGTTAGAAATGTTTGCATTCGGATGCGCAGTACAATAATTTAATGAAATTTTTTCTAACTCCTCGATTGTAGATGGTTTTCGTTCTTGCAAATATGCAAAGAACGGTGGGCTGACAGAGGATAATACCTTATCCCGCAGCAACAAATCAACTAATTTGTCATATGATTTGTTGACATCTGCCAGTTCAAGCCATCTGTTAAATGTATTGCGTATGTTCGAAATAAACCCTGCAAAGTATTTAGGAGATTCAGGTAGGATATTTTTAAATTTTAACCTACAATTTTCTTCGTCCAAATGAAACCTTCGTAAAAGTAAGGTTTTAATAGCATCGTAATTAGTAGCTATTGCTGGGTCAGCATTCAGAGATGCCGTCAATGGTTCCCCATCTAAAAATTCATTTAACTTAAGTACCCATGCATCCTTAGGCAAGTGATTTGTTTTGCATGTCTGTTCAAATCTTGATAAAAATGATGATAAATCGTCAAAATTTAATTTAAAATGGGGTAATTTAAAGTTGTAAAAATGTTTGTTTTGGTTGGATGAAGACCCATTTTGAGCGTTATCATACTGGTTTGTAGCAGCACTTTGTGCCTGTAATCTAGCTGCTTCCACCTTAAGACGTGTTAATTCTATCTATTGTTCCATTTCATGCCTTCGTTCCTCCCTTTCCTGTCTAGCAATTTCTTTTTGCCTATTTTCTTTTTCTATTTCTTTCATTTCACGGTCTGCCTCTTCTTTTTTAAAAATTGCTTTCCTTCTTTCTTCTTTTTCCTCCTGTTCCGCTAATTCTGCTTTATATTTAGCAAGTTCCGCTTCTGCAAACTGACGAAGTTCCTGTGATTTGTAGCCATAATCTTTTCCACTTTTAACAAAATGGTCTAACGTAAGCATCTTGACGTTAATATTGTAAGAAATTACAGATCTATAATAGTCAACAATAGAATCTATGTAATTATTTGTACATACTCAACGTATGAACACTCAATAACCAAATATAATATCCTCTTAATAATTGTTGTAAATTCAACAACTATTCAATATTTTATACTAATATTATATGTAATCAATAATATATATCATAAATAGTTATGATATTTATTTATTTAGGATGCCGAATTTATATCATGCACCTAATATCACGATTAAATAATTATGGGCATTATCCCTCCTTAATTATATTAATCAATTAAAGATATGTGCTAAGTCAACACTGTAGTACTTTGAAAGTGTACAAATTACTATATTATAGATATAGTTTTTCAATTCAAAACCTATCCATGGTGTGAATACCAGAAAATAATTCAATAAATTATTTTAATTTAATATTTACTTATAATTATCAAGTTATGACTTTATGCCTTATTCATCATCTACAAAGTGCTTTATTAAAGTCTTGGACTACTACTGCAGCTTGATGCAATCCCCTAAGTCATCATCAAAGTTGATAAAAATTAATCCAATTAATTAATTATATTATTAAAATTAATTTATAGAAATATTATTAGAACATGACATTAATGAAGACAATACAAATGATTAACCAAGGCTTTACAGTACAGTAGTACAATACAAAAGTGACATATTCACAAAACTAAATGATTTTATAAACTAAGTATACCAACAGGAAATATAGAAAGGTGAAGGTTAACTAAGGCCAGATAAAAATATGGGCACTACGAATAATGACGTCACAGGACTCATTAACTGTTAACATTATTTATGAAAATAAAAAGATAGCAAGATCAGAATAACACTATAGATTACGAACATTATTTTACAAAACTGAATAAAATAACAACTGAATACAATTTAGAATACACCAGTTATTAACAGAACTGCACGGCTAAACACAGAAGTATCAAAACCCTGCAATGTCGAGCAGAACGGTCCCCCTGGTCAGTTTGTTAGGGGGGGCTCTCGTACCAATGCAGAAATTCGAAAAGTCCCCAATAGACGACTGATATCTCTGTGGTCAGCTGATCGCGACATTCCAGAAATTTCAGTTCCTTCGCCAATCACCCGCTACATGTAAAAAGACAGAAACAACATTTAACATTTAGCATGGTAAAAATAAACATGGCGTGAAGTCGGACAAATAGGACGAACTATTGTAACGTTCAAATAAGTTACTTATCTTTTTAGCAGCAATTCAGTACATTATCTGCTTCGCCAACAGACTCGTAAGCTTGTTTGTAATAAGGAAGACGCTAGCAATTCGGTTCCTTCGTTGTTTGAGAGCTGAAAACATATTTCTGAAGGGCATTGATTGTCGCCGGCATTGCAAACGATTCATACCGTTACCAAGGGCGTGACGTCATCGGTGTTTCGTCTAACAATGTCCATTTCGGCTCGTAAGGAAAAATGTTCTAATCTTGAGGTTCGCTCTTTTGAAAACTTTCAAGACCACTACTGGCCTAACAGTTGTGACGGGTTGAGGGTTCCTTCAATTATATTTGTTGGTTGAATATTAAGATCACTCTCTTGACTTGTTTAATGTTTGTTATTTTGTTGGTTAGCTCTGACCATAAATAAGTCCCTTCGACGTTCTGATTTGCATATTTACAATAATTGATCTTTCTTGTGAGAGAGTTATCGTGCTGAGAAAATATAAACATTAAACAGCTGTGGAACCAAACCCGTAACGCAATGAAGATATCAAGCCTTCAGTTAGAGTCCACATGTATTGACGTTTTCACATAGATAAATTCCAACATTCACAAACTTCATATACAGTTCAGCATAATGATAATTCCAAGCAGTACAAGTAAGTATATCCGTCCGTGTCAAAATAATATGTCAGATGAACATCATGGCTGTATACATGCGCTGCTGTAATCAGAAAGCCAGAAATGAGCGCATGAGTTCTTGACAGCTACAAATTGAATCATAATTCGATTCTCCTTCCCTTATTTATTTTACATAATAAATCTCATACTTTATCTTAGTATCTGAACTGACCCTGAGTTCTATATTGAATTTATACTTATGGCTATATAATAAGGCCTCTCATTGGAAGGAATACGAGACACGACTTCTCTGCTCGACGGATAGCATAAAAGGGGTAACGTAACCAAGTCACCAAGCGTGACCTTCCCAACGCGAATACGTCATAATCTTAGCATATATTTCGCGTTCAGTAGTCCGGAAAATATCGACAAATTCTATTAATGTTATTGACCCTAAACGTTGCGCACTGCTAACCCCAGCAGACGCCGTCCTTTAAAATAACACCGTAACACATGAAAACAATACTTATGAACTAAAAACACAGCGGGACAAATAGCGAAATATAGAAAATATGTGATAGAACAGAAGCAAAGAACAAGGTGCTAGCAGCAAAACAGAAGTCCTGGGAAGAATTTGGAGAAAAGCTAGAAAAAGATGCACAAGAAAGCCAGAAATTGTTCTATAAGACTCTTAAAAACATGAGGAAGGAAAAACAATGCCCTCTCAAATTTATAAAGGACAAGCAAGGCAAATTGCTTACTGCCCCGAAGGAAGTAATGGAAAGATGGAAAGAATATTTCTCAGAACTCGTTGATGGTAAGCAAGGTCAAGCATCAGAAATGATAACTACTAGCACAGAAGAGGAAACCAATGGTGATGCAGATGACATAAAGATGGAAGAACTGAAGGCAGCACTGGAGAAAATCAAGATGGGCAAAGCAGCAGGGCATGATGGTATAACACCAGAAATGGTTAAGTACATGGGAGCATCAGGCGACCTATTGCTCTTAAGGGTCCTACAGGCAGCGTGGAGCAACAAGACCACACCAAAGGATTGGGAGATTGCCATCATAACACCGATTTTCAAAAAGGGTGACAATCGACAGTATGGAAACCATAGAGGCATATCCCTTCTCAGTGTCCCTGGTAAAATCTACTCTAGAACACTAGAGCAGAGACTCAGACGCCTAGCTGATCAACAATTGGATGAGGTCCAGTGCAGATTCCGAGCTAACCGAAGTACTCAAGACCTAATCTTCACACTCAGACAGCTGAGTGAAAAGGCCCTTGAGTATAAGAGTGAGATCCATCTTTGTTTCATACATCTGGAAAAGGCGTTTGACAGGGTCCCCTGGAGCAAACTTTGGGGCTGTTTGGCAAGGAAGAACATTCCAGTACCTCTGATTCATGCTATACAGAGCTTCTACAAGTCTTGCAGAAATTATGTGAGGACAGCAAACCATAAGTCAGAAGAGTTCAGGACCACCACTGATGTAAGACAAAGTGATATCCTGTCACCTTATCTTTTCATACTCCTCATGGACGATGTTATCAGGGCATGTAAGAAGAGAACAAGAAAGTATTCAGTGGGGTACTAGAAGATGAGACAGGTCTTTATTTCAGAACTGGCATTTGCTGATGATGTTGCCCTGATTGCTAAATCCGAGGCACATCTCCAATCCAAGCTGCAAGTCTGGAAGAAAGAGCTGGAGAAGAGAGGGATGATCATAAGCAGCTCTAAAACAAAATCCATGGTGATATCACGAGAAGAAAGAAGACATCAGATTAAGCTGGGAGAACAGGTCCTGGAGCAGGTCGACCACTTTAAATATCTCGGAGCTATTTTAGACCGAAAGGGAGGCATCAAAGAAGAGTTTGCCACTCGAAAAGCAGCAGCTGGGAGACTTTTTCAGGCCATAAATCGAGGATTCCTCAGCAAGAGAGATGTTGGTAAGAAAACGAAGATGGCTGTATACCGCTCCACCTATGTCCCAGTCTTGACATATGGATGCGAATCATGGGCAATGACTACAACCCACAAAAGCCAGATCCAAACCTCAGAACTGAGGTATCTGAGGAAGGTGGTTGAAGTAACAAGAAGATACATGGTCCGCAACCAGACGATACGTCAAGGCCTAAAATCCCACCCCCTGCAGACCCAAGTAGAACAGCCCCAACTAAGATGGTTTGGCCATGTCTGCAGAATGGGAGAAGATCGGCTACCACGACAAGCATGGGAAAAAAGAGCCAGGGATCCAGACGCCCAGGACTACCCAGAGTCCACTGGGAGGACAACATTAGACAATCTTTGAAGGACCGAGGACTAGAATGGAACCAGGCCAGGAGGAAGACAGCCGACAGGATAGTCTGACGCTCTCTCTTCCAAACCTCTACACCTCACGGTAGAAGGGGAACGACTAAGTAAGTAAGTAATGGTTATGTCGGTAGTGTTGGTTATGTTGCGGTGGTGGTGGAGATGGTAAGGGTGTGGTTTTGGCAGTAATGATCGTAGTGAAAGAGATGGTAGTGGTGGTTATGGTGATGGGGGTAGAGGTAGTGATCACGGTGGTGGTAGTAGCAATGGCCGTTAGTGTACGATAGTATGATTTTAACTTTGATTATCAATACTTTAGTTAGAATTAATATTTCGTGGTTAATTTGTTGTTGTTGTTGTTTAACTAGGGCTGCTAAGCTCGTTGCTGCATTTCGCAGGTAGTACTAAGTTGAAAAATCTGCATGTATTATCTAACTGTTGAATGGTGTCGTATGTTTATGATTGTTAGGGAGCCAGGCAGTAGCTTTCTTCTTTCTGTGGAGAGTCGTGGGCAAGTGAGCAGCACGTGCTGAACGTTGTCTTATGTATGGGCACAGTAGAGACAACGAGACATATGCCGGGTTTAATTTGTTTAAGATCGCGTTGAATTCCGTTCTTAATTGGAAATTTGTGCTCTGATTCACGTGACGTAGGTTGCTGTTATTGTCATTTGTGTTTGGACTGGTCATTTCTTTATCCATGGCATGTCCATTCGGCCCTTTTGCCCATCGGTACAGCCATTGCTCTTTGATGTTGTTTTTTAAGTTTTAATTTATCTGTCTTCAGGTTGGCTGGATAGTTTGTTTGAATCATCTTTGCTCCTAGTTTCGCTAGTCTGTCTGCAAGATGGCCGCAAGGAGCACACGTGCTACGAGCAGAGGGGAGCACGAGGATGCAGATCCAACACAAGTGGTCGTTGCATCAGAGGTGCAAAGTGATGGATCAGTAGCAGCTCCACGGCCCCAGCCAGAACACGCACGGTACATAATGGTTCCCACCCACGAGAACTTGAGACGTTTTGGGGAACGTTCGGGGCCAAACGCGGAGGACTATGCAAGGGAGGTTAGAGCTGCGTGGAGGTACGGCTACTTGAGTAAGGAGGACCAAACCGATGTGATCATCGACAGTGTGACCCCAGTTGTTCGCAGGGAGCTGCGGATACAAGTAAGAGACAATGACCCGGAGGCAATGCTTCAGGCCATACTCAGGGTGTATGGGGAATCGAGGAGAACCCAAGAACTAATGGCGCTATTTTATTCAGCGCACCAAGGGCCAAGGGAATCGGTGCGTGAGTTTGCCCATAGGCTGCATGAGATTTTTTAGCAGGCAGCAGAGGCGCAGGAGAAAGCCAATGATGTCAAGTTTGACGAAACGGTGCTAAGGGACCAGTTTGCTGCCAGTCTAAGGGACGACTTGACGCGAAGAATGATGGATGACAGAATCCGTCACGAGCCTGCAGTATCATTTGTGTCCATAAGAGATGATGCTCTGAGATGGACTGGCAATGGTCAAACAGCAGAGCTGAGAAGTAGCCAGATCGACTTCTTGTGCAAAACGCACCCTCGTACGATAACCAAGTGAGGTTCGGGCTGTTGCATAGTTGCGTCTGTGCTAAGAGAGCTAACGACATTGAGAGAGTCCAGCAGTCTGTGCTGGGTTATATGGTGTTACGTAGAGAATACCTAAAAAGCTTGGTTATATTGTGTTGTATAGGAATTACCTACAAAGTAAACTTGTGGACAACATTGTTTTCTGTATGATTCATATGCTACCTGATAGGGTTTCATTAATAAAAGTGGGACCCCTGTCATCAAGAATTTTTCTGTGAGTGCGGGACGCGTGTGAAAGTAGGCCATAGAGAGTGACGACAACACTTCACACGAACCCCAACCGTACTACCATTCTTCTTCACACATCGTCTTCACACTGTCACATTGAAAAGAAACTACCCATACAATTTTTAAACTATATCAAAACTCAACGCGACAGAAAATTCCTAACATCCTTACATGGAAAACCACTGGTTCATTTAAGAGTTAAACTCTAAACGAGCCCATTGAAATAAGAGATATCATACAAGAAAGTGTGGCAAGCCGACATCCTCCGCTTACTTGACATTATGCACAAAGTTAACATCCTTAGATATTTCTGAAACAGTCCAGCGATTCCAATAAAACTGCTGGGTCGCTAACTGTTTCCAGTTCATTCACTTTGAACTTGGAAATATAAGACCTAACAAAAATGTCTCATGATAATATTAATCTTCTTAGTGGTTTAGCCCAGCGATAAATTTGAGTACAACATGTTAGGCGCAATTCGGCATTTCAAATTCAAATTTGTAAACTTCTTTTATTCAGTGTGCGGTATATACTTCTTTTACGAGACTACATAATGAAACGTTTTCAATATCTTTAATCAAATAAATATAGAAAGTAGTAACACAGATGAAAAGGGGAGAAGCAAGAGAACTATACAGGGAAAAAAAAGTTGTTATGGTAGACTTATGACAAGAAGGATGTGTCACCATTATCAGCCCACGTCACGCTTTGGGGAGTATATATCAGTGGGAAACTCTCAATGCAACCCATATTTAGATGTCTTTCTTTCATTCTGAATTTCTGCCTCAAGTGCTCGTCTCTTTGTACCTCAAGCAGTGGCGTATTAAGGGGAGTGCGAGAGCGCGGCCCGACAGCCAGAACGGGGTGCCGTCGGACACTATTACAATAGGACTTACTGTTAAAAATGTACTTGCAAGCGTGTTTCTTTATGAGGAGACGGTGCCAAAGATACGATCCGCCCCAGGTGTCAAATACTTTAGGGACGCCTCTGACCTCAAGGTCTGTCTTTCTCAAATGCTCTCTGTAGAGGGCAATCCACTGCGTGTTTATGGCCATTAATTTGTTTTAATATTTTTTTTAATATGAAGTACGACACGTTCTATTCGTCGTTTAACGTCTTTTGTTTCTGATCCTTATTTCTGTGTACTCCGAGCAACCAACCAGTCAAAACATGACATGGAAATAGTTATCTTCTGCTCTTTCTGCTACATTTTCTCATGACTGCATTAATTCCCTTGTGGTAATTTACCGTGAAGCATTGTATGATTATGGTTATGGTGGTGGTAGTAATGATGGCTGTGACAGTGGTTGTGGTGATAGTAGTAATGGTTGTCATTGACAGTGATAGTGAAGCTGCGGAGCAACCCGTCAAAATGATAATGGGGATAAATCAAAAGAAGCTGATGGATTGAAATTTGACGAATTAATTAACAGCTCTGTTATCACAACACGTTTTGTAAATGTACGGAAAGCTTTTAAAATCTTCCCTTGGTACGTATTAGAACAAAAACACGCAATTAACAAAAGGTAGTCCCATAGCAGATACTGACGTAGGGAAGTGAAGAGTTAGAGACTTCACTATACTTGACCCAGCATCGAAAGGTGGGGTGACCAGTTCCCTTCCTTGATGCCTTTTTCTTCCCTAACTCAAGTGCAAAGTCAGGTACCCACTTTCAGCTGGGTAGATTGAAGCGTGTCGATACTGTGAATTGAAACCGGCACCTTTTGCCGTGAGTGACCAGCCCTCTAACCACTCTGTCAATCGGATGCTCACGCAACAAAAACTCAACATAAACCTTACATTACTCCGTCTCCGAATCACTATTTAAGGGCGTATCGACTTGGGCGACTCTCAGGGATTGCCTGCCCTGCTTTGCAGTAGTGGTCCAACAGTGACCAAAACTCAAGAGTATCTAATATAGGCTTCCAAGGTATCTACCTGCGCGCAAGATTACTCTTGGCAGAGATGTAGATAAAAGATTAATGACACTTCTACCTTAAGGGAGATGTTCACAAGATATTCCCAGAAGTCACGAACAATGTTGCATTGGCTGAACAATTGTTAACGCATTATATCTGGTCCGTTGCCTTTTGTGAAGGATTTAAGCAATGGTTTAGTCCGTTCACGCCCCCAGTTGGTGTAATCCAACGAAATCCCTCTTATAAGGTATAACTCTGTTTAGAGGTACATATATGTCAAGGTATTTATATACATATTAAATATTCTGGCTCATACGTTTGCTTTCATACATATAAAAAACTGGAGCGACTATGCTTGTTTAGTTTTAAAACAGCATGTAACAATTTTAATAATGCATTTCTCTTTAACAGTTAAAATAAATATGGAAAATTTGGTGAAATTTAGATAAACGTTTTCGTCACGGAGACGTAGGTGAGGATTTATCAAAAGTCAGTTGCTTTCGCCTATTTTACAAGAAACTTAACTCCAGCTGAGTCCTACAGCTGTATTCATCAATTATGTGATGACGAAAGCCTTCTCCACACTCTTTTCCACTGTAGGCGGTTAGGGTGGATGCTTTTCTCTCACACTAGCGGCGTTAGTACCACAAGTCGTCTGATGGCTTGTAACCATGAACTTTAGAAAAATAGAAAAACAAATGCCCTCTGCTAAGTATTTTTGTTTGGAGCACGCTAACAGGCTCACATTCCCGTTGTCCGCCCAACAATGTTAAACTCTCAGAAGAATTTAATTCTCGAGCACGCACAACGTAACTCCGAGAAGATGGTTAAAATTCACCAATATTACTCTGAGGATTAACGGGTAACATGTGTCTGGACAGTGAGAATATGATTTGTGCCTGAATTAACATTAACAAGTAACATTAATCTCACAAAATGATGCTACACTTGAGGCACATATGATGTAGTCATCAGTCATTACTGCTCCAGTCGGAGTCTGAGGTCACCTCTGCTGTCGGATTTTCCGCACGACTAGTCAGAAACAATTACCAGCTCTTGCAGTAGTGGTTCATGCATATTCTGTTTTCAGATGTTGAGGTTGCCAGCCTCATATATAACCACTTAGCAAGAAACCTACAAAATTTACATTAGTAAATAAATTGTTTACATTTACCCCAAGATTTTGGGAATACACAATCTTCTTGCACAGATTTAGACTGGACACAGCTCTGTATTAGATGCTTCGAAATCACTTAGGTCTGGAAATTAGAGTTAATTCCTCTGACGGCGGGTGTTCTGCGAAATCACTGGCCTGTGAAAACGTTTGTTAAATTCTTCTGTGACTTGGTATGAGAAATTAGAGTTAATTCCTCTGACGGCGGATGTTCTGAGAAATCACTGGCCTGGGAAAACTTTTGTTTAATTCCTCTATGACGTGTGATCAAATTCCTAAGTTTCCAGTCTTGTATTAAAAATGTCACCCGTGTGTCACCGGGGCCCGAAAGGGGAGCAAAGAATAGTAACACTGTCCCCTGCCAGGCATGTCGTAGAAGGCGACTAAGGAGGGTTGGGCATGGGGCCGGTTACCCCATCCTGTAAAAAAAATTTAAACCACAAAAAACTTCAACAAATATGGACAAGTCAAATAAAGGAAATAAAACACAGCCATCCAAGACAGGGGAAGGTCCTCTCGCGGGGAGGCGTATGATGCAACACAGAGAAAGCCGAAAGGAGTCTGTGTTGCTGACTAACCTTCTTTCTTCTAGGAGAACTTCCAGATTTGGCACCTGGAATGTTCGGACATTAAACGAACAAGGGAAAGTGGCGCAAGTAGCAGCAGAAATGAGGGAATACAAAATCGAGGTTCTGGGAATGTGTGAAACAAAGTGGAAGGGGGTAGACAGGAAGAAACTCATCACAGGTGAATTAGTGCTGTCCTCAGGACATGAAGACGAAACTTCACACCACAGTGAAGGGGTAGCTCTTATGTTATCTAAAGAAGCACAGAAAGCACTCATTGAATCGGAAGCTGTGGGACCCAGAATAATAACAGCTACTTTCAAAACAGCTAAAAAGAAAATTCATGTAAATGTCATCCAATGTTATGCACCAACTAATGACAAAGAAGAGTCTGTGAAAGAAGCATTTTATACTAAACTACAGGAAATTATGGATAAAGTAAAAAGAAGAGACATCACAATTTTGATGGGTGACATGAATGCAAAGATAGGTACAGTCAACACCGGATTTGAAGAAGTCATGGGAAAACATGGGCTAGGAGTAATGAATGAAAATGGAGAACTATTCGCAAACTTCTGTGCTTCAAATCAACTGGCTATAGGAGGAAGCATGTTTCCACATAAGAGAATACACAAGGCAACATGGATATCACCAGACCATAGAACAGAAAATCAGATCGATCATATATGCATAAAGAAGAAGTTTAGATCATCATTGCAGGATGTAAAGGTATATAGAGGAGCAGATGTGGCATCAGATCACCATCTTCTGATAGCCAAAATAAAAATGAAACTCAGGAGATATGCAACAATGCAAAATTATAGACAACAGTTTAATGTAGGACAGCTAAGAAATCAAGAAACAAGAGACAAATTTGAGGTCACAGTATCCAACAAATTCCAAGTGCTACAACAGCTGGAAGATGTAGAGAATACAGAAGACTATTGGCAGCAGGTCAAAACGGTATGGAAGGAGACATGTGAAGAAATACTGGGGAAAAGGGAAAGACAACAAAAAGCATGGATAACAACAGAAACCATCAATAAGATAAAAGACAGGAAAAACAAGAAAGCAGAGTTAAACACAAGCAAAACCAGAAGTTCCAAAGCCAAGGCTCAAGAAGTGTACACAGAAGCAAACAAAGAAGTAAAAAGAAGTATCAAAAGAGACAAGAGGAAGTATATTGAGGAGTTGGCAAGAGAGGCAGAAGATGCTGCAGCCAAAGGAAATATGAGAGAACTGTATAGCAGCACAAAGAAGTTAACAGGGAAATACAAGCAAACAAGTTGTCTCATAAAAGACAAGAATGGGAAACTGCTCAGCAATATACAAGAGCAAATGAAGAGGTGGACAGAATATTTTGGGGACCTTCTCAATAGACCAGCTCCACAAAACCCGCTGGACATCCAGCCAGCAGAAGAAGAGCTACAAATTAACGGTGAAAGACCAACAAAGGAAGAAATAAAGAAAGCCATAAAGCTTCTAAGAGATGGAAAAGCGTCTGGACCTGATGGCATTCCAGCAGAGGCCATCAAAGCAGATATCGACACGGCTACAGAGATGTTATATAAATTACTTGGTAAAGTCTGGGAAAAGGAAGAGATACCAGCAGAATGGAAGGAAGGATATCTGGTTAAGTTGCCTAAGAAGGGAAATTTACAAGAGTGCACAAATTATAGAGGAATAATGTTACTATCAGTGCCAGGAAAAGTATTAAACAGGATTATCCTTGAGAGATTAAAAGAGTCGATACACAAGAAATTGAGAGATGAACAAGCAGGTTTTCGACAAAACAGATCATGTACAGACCAGGTAGCCACTTTGAGAATAATAGTTGAACAAAGTCTGGAATGGAATTCACCACTATACATCGGATTTGTGGACTATGAAAAGGCATTTGACAGTGTAGACAGAGAATCACTTTGGAAATTGATGAGGCATTATGGAGTTCCCCTGAAGATCATTAATTTAATAAAGAAAACATATGAAGACATGACATGCAGAGTTCTTCATGAAGGACAGCTTACAGAACCATTTGGGATAAGAACAGGAGTGCGACAGGGATGCCTCTTGTCTCCATTTCTTTTCTTGCTGGCAATAGATTGGGTTATGAGATCATCGACAACACACAACAGAAATGGAATCCAGTGGACTCTGACTAAGCAGTTGGATGATCTGGATTTTGCTGATGACTTGGCTCTTCTGTCCCATAACCGTAATCAGATGCAGGACAAATTGAAAACACTCGATGAGAGGTCACAGCAATTGGGTCTGAAAATACACAGGGAAAAGACAAAAATAATGAGAATAAATGCAGGTAATGATAATAGGGTTGAACTTGAAGAAACACCAATACAAGATGTAGAATCATATACGTATCTTGGCAGTAATATAGACAAAGTTGGAGGGACAGACAGCGATATCAAAATAAGAATACAAAAGGCAAGAGGAGCTTTCATTGCATTGGGAAATATATGGAGATCAAGAGAAATAGGATCCAACACGAAAATAAGAATCTTCAACTCAAATGTGAAGTCAGTCCTATTGTATGGCTCTGAGACATGGAGAACAACAAAGACAACAACCAAAAAGCTACAGACTTTCATAAATGGGTGCTTGCGTAGAATAGAGGGATTAAAATGGTATGACAAGGTTACCAACGTAGAACTGATGACAAGAACTAGACAAGTGATAGTGGAACAAGAGATGAGAAGAAGACGATGGCGATGGATAGGACACACACTGAGGAAACCTGTTGATAGCATTACAAGGCAGTCCTTGTTCTGGAACCCGCAGGGCAAGAGAGGCAGAGGAAGACCAAGAAGTACATGGAGAAGAGAGTTGGAAACAGAGGTGAAAATGATGAGGAGAACATGGAAAGAACTTGAGATGATGGCACGTGACAGGAGGACTTGGCATGTGTTTGTTGAAGGCCTATGCTCCTTTGGGAGTGGAGGGTTATGAATGAATGAATTAAAAATGCGGGTTTACTTGTAAATTCCTAAGTTGCCCAATACTCGATCTGTTACTTATAGTTGTGGAATTTCTAAGTCCAATGTATCCTTTTTCTTTCTGGCTTTTAGGAGTCGCTAGTCTAACGTTTGCGCTGCAGTGTGTGTACTGACTTTGATTTCACTACATTATATCTCACAATCCTCAGTTCAAATTCCAGCTGTGTTTCCGCCTAATTTTCCAATAAGATACATTGTATATTCCGGCCTCTCAAATGAACCAATCCAATCGAATCTCGTTCAGCACTACGTGGGTAGGGGTGCTTCAAATTCAAAAAATACCCTCACGTGTTTCAAAATATTAAATTTAATATCCACGCGTGACCTCTTCATATCGTTCCGCCGGCATCTTGTGCTATCTTCACAAACAAATGTTGTGCACTGATACTGCCCTGGTGCTATCGTCTGCAGATGTTGAGTTTTCAGGAAGATTTATCTGTAATCTCGATACAGAACGTATCTCCCGTTGTCGTGAAACATTCTAAATCCACATATATAAATTAAAAGGTAAATGTAAAGCCTAACACGTAAATTCAATAAAAGGGAAAGAAGAATGGTAAAGAACAGTGCTGTCACAATTACTGTACTCGAGATCCCCCTTTTTCTGCTTCGTCTGCATGTTCTCACGCTTTCACGTTTACTAGTAAAGCCTACAGCAGCATACACGCGTTTCAACAAAACAATAAAACGTGTACTGTATTTCTTAGAAAACCTTGAGATAGACACACTGCGTAAAGACCTAGATTAATATTCCATTAATTTCATTTTATACACTACGTTAACATAAACGAAAGGACAGATGGGCTTAGGATAGAAAGAGAGAGGGCTGAACGGAGGACGTATGCAACACTAACACGCGTCTCGCGATTAATATTAATGCCACCCCCAACGTGAAAGGCATGAAGCACAAACTTTTTTCAAATAGACAGTGATAAAAAACACTACCAATACACGGTTAGGTTTTAAAAAACATGTTTAATGTTTATTAGGAAACATGACATTCTACTGTTTTATGTCTGAAATCCTGACATTAGTCTGACAGAACAGTCGAAAAGGCAGGACAGGTGGCGGTTCTAAATCGAAAAAAATAAAAAATACAAGACTATCCTAGGAAATGCATATTTTGAACGCAGCCACTTAGCTCCATTAAATTTATATATTTGGGTGCCTTAGGACTTGCTGACAAAGAATATGTTAGGTGTTAAGAAATTAGTTTAATAATTAACAAATTATAGCCATAATACTGTCAGACAACACCAAATCATAATCGCACAGTGGCATGTTTTGAAACCACCATTTTACGGGAAATAGGCCACCATGTTAAATCCGATTTGATTGGAGGGAATGATATGTAAGGCTAAACATGATTAGTCGGATTGCAAATACTATTTTTGGTTGTTAGGGGAAACGTAGGAAGGATAAATTTTTTCAAAAGCTTTGTAAACATGGCCCTATTGGCTAGACCCGTTGATATAGTCATTTAGGAGCGTCTGTTCAGTGCCACATTTTAAAATAAACTTACTAAGAAACAGTGCGTTGAGATCCAGCTCCTATTTTTCTAAATAAAAGCCTGGGACAGAGGCAGATCGGAATTTGTGCCATAATTCATCGCCAGTCAACGTATTTGTTTATTATTTCCATGAATTGTGGTAAGATTGACATATTTGATATCTTTTTGATGAAAATTGAATGTGAATTGATAATTTATATCTGTATATGTGTGTGGTTCAGTAGCAAACATGAGGCAAAGCCTAGATAGTGCTCCAACCTGAACAAAACTTGTCGGAGAGAAGTATAAATGCATGGGATCACCAAATAGTACACTGACACCTATCTTATTGACTAGAAGGAACTAATGCTGGAATTGCAGAGGCGTAGTAACCATTTAGGAGGAGAATACTGGTGTAAATTGTTTCAGATGAAGCTAGCAGTTGGCCTACCGCTCTGAACTCAGTGTTTGTTATGTATTGTGTTCAGTGTGGAAACAGATTATAAATTAGTTCTGAAGTAGGAGGTACAACCTTCTTGTTTCAGGGACCGTGGTCATAACTTATTGAAGCAGCACCTGGTCTGAGTTTTGCTGAATCAAGAGGCTGATAGCATACCCCTTGGTCCAGATAGCGACTAGTGAGGTGTCTCAAGAACACGGTGAAGCAAGCGAGCAGAGGAGTCTGTTTACTGCCGCCCTCACAGAAGATAAGATTCTGTGGCCAGAGCAGCTCAATTTTATGTGCCCCTCTAAAACTGACAATATAGTAAATAAAGAGGGACAATAAATTGTTTCAATTGACAGGAACTGTGAAGTTTTCCCAATACTATTTCCACCATAAGCAAACACTTGAAGTCATGATGACAAATAACCACCAAGCTTGAACAAGCCAGTATTACCTCATAGTACTACATCACAACTTACACACATATGATAATAATAATAAAATATGTCAATACAAAGATCATAACTATAAATTGTGTACATATAACTTGTAATTACATTTGATTGTGATTCCTGGTTCACTGTGTAGTTGAATCAGGATATCTATTATTGAAAGGAATTAATACATATATTTTTAAACTTTAACACTTGACTCATTTAAAATAGTCTTATAGAGTGTTTTATGTGTGTGAGTGTCACAGTGTTGTAAAGTGTTGTGGAATAAATTAAATTGTTTATCTGTCGGTTGTTGTTGTGACTTACACTTCATCATTATCATAACCCTAGACATTCAACGTAGTCATCACAATATTCCAGAATAATTCTGACTGAGATATAAATGTGGTAGCAAGTAAGGTCATCTGTAATACACCACACTTATTAGATACAGATACCTACACAGCTGATCTCAGTCAGTACACTAAGTCCCCTATAAATATTTATATCATCCCATTTTACCACATATATTGGGGTCTCGCTCCCGGGATATTGAACTTTCTCCTATTATATATATTGGGAATAATAAAAATTTAAAAGGTATCCTTGGGTGAAAATAAATAAGGTTGAGCTCTCAGTGCCTGTGGTTGTCCTTGGATATTTAGTTAGAGATTGAGTTGTTTAGTTAGATATTGTTTACAATTGCCTGTTAGAAAATGGCGGACCTGGCCAAATTTCGATCTGCTGCTGTGCAGACTGCTAAAGAGTTAGGAATGGACGGGCAAGTTATGATTGCTTATGTCACTACTGAATGTGACAAATATATTGAACGTGAGGAAAGAAAATTTGAAGCCGAAAGAAAATTAGAATCTGAAAGATTAGAAAAAGAGGCTGAAAGAAAGTTAGAGGCTGAAAAAGAAATTAAGAGGTTGCAGATTGAGGCAGAGGCTAAAGCATTGGAGGCAGATAGGGAGATTAAAAGGCTCCAGTTGGAAGAAAAAAAGGCAGAAAGGGAAGCCGAGGAAAGAAGACAGGCTGCAGAGAGGGAAGCAGAAAAGGAGGAGAAGAGATTACAAAGGGAACATGAGTTACGACTAAGGGAGTTTGAGTTTCAAGGCCATGCTCCTGAAAATGGTGCCAGTCCCTTTACCTCCGATGCCACTGCTAGTCAAGGAGCCTCAACCTCAGCTATGAACTTTCATTTAGATCATTTTGTTGAGAAAGAAGATGATATTGAGAGCTATCTAAATATATATGAACTATTAGCTACCACGTATGGGTTAGAGAGAGAAAGGTGGAGCTTAAAGTTATCTCAAGGACTTCGTGGTGCAGCTTATGAAGTTTCTGCCAAAATGAGCAGAAATGATCAAGAAAATTATGACATGCTAAAGCAGGCTCTTTTGTTAAGATATGAAAAGAATGGTGAATTTTATAGAAGAAAATTTAGGAATGCTAAACTACTGTCAGGTGAAACCTATCACCAGTTCTCTGCACGGTTAGAGACATACTTGGAGAAATGGACTTCTCTGGGGAAAACCCAAGATCTTAAGGAAATGATCCTTATAGAACAATTAAGAGAGTCCATGGCTCCAGACCTGAGAAAGTTTCTCATGGAACAAGGTGCAGAGAGGCTGGGTGAGTTACTAAATGTTGCAGAAAGGTATCAAGCAGCTCAGGCAGAGGTATCAGGTAATAAAAAGAAACAGGTAGAAAATTTTAAGGCACCACAGAACTTTAATAAATTTGATCCTAGAGATCAAAACAAAAGTAAGCATCAGTTTGATAGGCCACGGTATGACAATAAAAATAAAACCCCACAATTCGATGAAAGGAAATTTGATGAAAGAAAATCTTTCAACCACAAAAGGAGGTGGTGTAAAAATTGTCAGATGGACAATCATGACACTGACCATTGTAGAAGGAAACCTGTGTATATGGCCACCCTTCAGGTCAGGTCGACCTCTAGACAGGATAAATACCACTCCAGAAGAGATGAGGAAGGCACAGGCTGGGGATAAGACCCTCAAGCCTTGTTTCAGGAAATTGTCAACTTGTCATACAACTCCAGGCAAGGGAGATTTTTACATGAAAAACAAGTTGATTTACAGGAAGGCCGGAACTAGATCCAATGGTCACGGACAGTTGGTTCTTCCAAAGACATATAGGGCAGAATTAATAAGGAGCGTACATGTGAAAAAAGATGGGGACCATGAGAAAATAGGTACCATCATCCAAAAGGTGGCTCACAATTATTATTGGCCCAAGGCAAGGTGGGACATTGAGAATTTTGTAGAAAGGTGTAGCATAGCACATGAGGGAACACCCACAAGTGGGAACATTGATCAGGACCTGGACACGCCACGGGGCAAACTTAGGCCTGACAATAGAAAGAATAATAAAGTGGACCAAGTGGAATGGGAAGCCCCTTTTCATGGACAAGCTTCAATTAACTGTTTTACAATGGCCACTATGCAGAGAGTGCAAAAAGATGTCTTACCCCAGGATAAGCCGAAAATCCCTCAATCGGACTTATGTAAACTGGAGGAAGAGGATGTAGAGAGGAAATCTCTCATCAAGAATTCTAAGTGGGGAGAAAGCCCCAAGAAAAGAATTGGTAGCGGTCGTTTTGTGCATGATAATTCTGGGAAGAAAAATCATCACTATAGAGCTTCGAGTGGAAGAGACCATACCGGTGCATGGACAAATAGGTCCACAAAATTAAAGGTCCATATGAAGCGCTGTTAAGAACGTGGACTGATGAAAAGGCAGAGGAAAATATTACATCCTCATACCAATATGTGAATGAGCTGACCACTCGTTTAAAAACTGGCTGGAAACTTGCCAATGAAAATTTGAGACAAGCCAGGAAAAAACATGCTGCCTATTACAACAGGAAAGCTAAAGACAGAGATTTGGCTGTGGGAGAGAAGGTACTGCTTCTTCTACCCGGTAGTCAAAATAAGTTACAAATTGGATGGCAAGGTCCATATACAGTTCTAGAGAAGGTGTCTAGAACAAATTATAAGATAGATAAGAAGGGGAAAGAAAAAATCTATCATGTGAATCTCCTGAAGAAATATTTGGAAAGAGAAAATCAGGAAGAGACACACTTGTTGACCTTGTCCATTGCAATGGAGATGAAAAAGGAACCACTTTCATCATTTGAATATCCATTACATCCCTGTCAGACAGCGGCACAGGTGAAAATTAGTACACATTTAACGAAAAATCAGAAAGAGAGAGTGCAACTGGTTCTAGATAATCATACAGAGGTGTTAACGGACCGACCGGGGCATACAAACTTATTGGAATATGATATGAAACTGATAGACCCCACACCTGTCTGTATGAAACCTTATTCGATTCCTTTTGCTAAGGAGAAAGCTTTGAAGGAAGAGATAGACTATTTCTTGAAGGAAGGAATTATTTCACACAGTGAATCTTCGTATAGTTCCAGTGTGGTGCTCTTAAGGAAACCCTCTGGAGAACATAGACTCTGTATAGATTACAGGAGACTGAATGCTATCACAGAAGGACAGGTGGATCCATTGCCGGATACAAATCAGTTGTTTGCCAGGCTAAATAAAGCTAAATATTTCTCAAAAGTGGATCTGAGTAAAGGATACTATCAGATTCCAGTAAAGCCTGAGGTTAGACCATACCTAGCGTTTAGTACCTCAGAGGGACACTATGAGTTTAACAGATTGCCATTTGGATTGAAGAATGCGCCTAGTGTCTTCTCTAGAATGATGAGAAAATTGTTGGATCCTCTGAATAACCCATGCATCACAAATTTCATGGATGATATCCTGATAGCAACAGAAACATTTGAGGAACACATTGACTCTCTGAACATGCTGTTTAATCGACTTAGAGAAGCGAATTTAACAGCCCGACCAACCAAATGTTGCGTTGGATGTAAAGAATTAGAATTCTTGGGACACACAGTCTATCAGGGAAACATGACCCCTGACCCCAAGAATTTAGAGAAACTAAAGAAAGCCCCGAGACCACAAACCAAGAAAGACGTGAGATCCTTTGTCTCATTAGGTGGTTTCTACCAAAAGTATATCAAAAACTTTAATTCCATATGTGCACCGTTAACTGATTTAACACGTAAAGGAAATCCAGATCGAATTACATGGACACCACGAACGAACGAACGAACGAACGAACGAACGAACTTTATTTTCGAAGGGTAAAGAATTGGGCGCGCAGGCCCGTCTAACATTCTGCCCTTCCACTCTCATTAATCTTGCATACTATATCCTTTCATTCCCACATGATGCTTTAAGCATTAATTTAAAGGCATGCAACATTATAAAGTTACCATAACAGCATTCATTTACAGTATGCAAGCATAATAAAAAAAATGAGTAGGGGTTTTTTTTTTTTTTTGAAACAAACAAGCTAGTAAATGGGGGAAAAAAGTAATAATAAAATAAAATAAATAAAACAATAAATAAAAATAAATAAATTCTGTATACCGACACTCACTCATGCGGTCAATCCGTCTACAATTAATCTGTATTTTTGGTATGCGGGTACATTCTCACGACTCACATTTCTAAAGTACAGTATTATGTGGGTACATTCACACATACATTACATTATATAATAATATTTTAAAGTGAATATAATAATGATATTACATGGATATAAAACAAATTATTCACACACAAAAATGAGCGGAAGAGGAAAAGAAATGTTGACCTATGGATGAGATGTTGACAGGCAAATACTGTTTCTATGGGGGTAGATAATCAGTGTTGAGGAAGTGTTTGAAAAGTGCTTTGTTAAAAGAATATTGTGTAGGTAGGCTTTTTAGGTGGTGTGGAAGGCTGTTCCATAAATAGGCACCAGAGTAGGCTAGACTCTTTTTGAACAGGTCGATCCTAGGTTTGGGCAGACGTAACTGATGTAATCGTTGTCCCTCCCTTCTACTGGTTTGAAACAATGATCTTAGGTACGACGGGGCATTGTTAGATAGAATTGTGTGAGTCAGCTTGGCTTTGTTGTAGAGAAGACGTTTTTTAGCGACAGTATTTTGGGTTCTTTTCCTGTCCTTGTGTGTGGTGTCGTGCGATTATCGGTGATCAGACGCACTGCTCTCTTTTGCAGGGAGTGCAGTCTCTTCGAGGTGGAAGCAGGGCAACAATCCCATAGTGTAGAGCAGTAATCTAGATGTGTCTGTATATGTGAGGTGTAGAACAATAGTCTAGTGTCTGCGTCTAAGAAGTGTTTTATTTTGGCTAGCTGGTACGTCTTTTGTGCTATGTGTTTGGTTAAATTCCGTACATGGGAGTTCCACGTTAAGTGCTGGTCAATCGTGATCCCCAGAACTTTGTGTTCTGTTACATGTTCAATTTGTATTGATTCCGCGTGTAGCTGTAGCGATCTTTTGGTGCAGCTTAGGAGTTTCTGCCTGGTGGTAATCAACATAGATTTCGTTTTTGTTGTGTTTACTGGCATACGATTCATATTACTCCATTTTGTTAGATTGTCTACATCGCTTTGAAGAGTCATTTCAAGTGCCACGCAGTCATTGTCACTAGTGTAGATAGTGCAATCATCTGCAAAGAGGTCACAAGTTGAATATTTTAGATGTAGTGGCAGGTCATTGATGAACATTGCGAAGAGTAGGAGCCCAAGAATAGAGCCCTGCGGTACTCCTGTAACTACCTTCGAGAAATCTGATGCCGAGTTGTTGTGAAGCACTAACTGTGAATTTGAATTAGCTTACCAGGAATTGAAGGAAAAGCTCACAAGCAAACCTATTTTGAATTTACCTGACTTAAGTCAAGAATTCATTGTAAGAACGGATGCCAGTAATATCGGGTTAGGTGCGACCCTGTTACAGAAATCAGATGCACTGGATGGGGAATTAAGCCCAGTGGCATATGCTAGCAGAAAGTTGAATAAAGCTGAAATCAATTACTCAACTAGTGAAAAAGAATGTCTTGCAGTAATATGGGCGATAAAGAAATTCAATATTTATCTGTATGGGAAGGCATTCAAGTTGCAAACGGATCACAAACCCTTGTCGTTTCTAACGCAGGCTAGACATGAAAATTCTAGGTTACTCAGATGGTCCTTACTTATGCAGCCATTTGAGTTTAGCATAGAGTATATTTCTGGAAAAACAAATCTGGGAGCGGATTTTTTAAGCCGCCATCCGTGTGATGAGAATCACCGTAAGCCCCAGAAATAATAATAAATTTCTCTATGTGTATATAGAATTATAGACTGACATATAACGTCTGTTTTAAGAGGGGAGAATTTGTCGTGAAACATTCTAAATCCACATATATAAATTAAAAGGTAAATGTAAAGCCTAACACATAAATTCAATAAAAGGGAAAGAAGAATGGTAAAGAACAGTGCTGTCACAATTACTGTACTCGAGATCCCCCTTTTTCTGCTTCGTCTGCATGTTCTCACGCTTTCACGTTTACTAGTAAAGCCTACAGCAGCATACACGCGTTTCAACAAAACAATAAAACGTGTACTGTATTTCTTAGAAAACCTTGAGATAGACACACTGCGTAATGACCTAGATTAATATTCCATTAATTTCATTTTATACACTACGTTAACATAAACGAAAGGACAGATGGACTTAGGATAGAAAGAGAGAGGGCTGAACGGAGGACGTATGCAACACTAACACGCGTCTCGCGATTAATATTAATGCCACCCCCAACGCGAAAGGCATGAAGCACTAACTTTTTTTCAAATAGACAGTGATAAAAAAACACTACCAATACACGGTTAGGTTTTAAAAAACATGTTTAATGCTTATTAGGAAACATGACATTCTACTGTTTTATGTCTGAAATCCTGACATTAGTCTGACAGAACAGTCGAAAAGGCAGGACAGGTGGCGGTTCTAAATCGAAAAAAATAAAAAATACACGACTATCATAGGAAATGCATATTTTGAACGCAGCCACTTAGCTCCATTAAATTTATATATTTGGGTGCCTTAGGACTTGCTGACAAAGAATATGTTAGGTGTTAAGAAATTAGTTTAACAATTAACAAATTATAGCCATAATACTAGAGTGGTGCTGTCAGACAACACCAAATCATAATCGCACAGAGGCATGTTTTGAAACCACCATTTTACGGGAAATAGGCCACCATGTTAAATCCGATTTGATTGGAGGGAATGATATGTAAGGCTAAACATGATTAGTCGGATTGCAAATACTATTTTTGGTTGTTAGGGGAAACGTAGGAAGGATAAATTTTTTCAAAAGCTTTGTAAACATGGCCCTATTGGCTAGACCCGTTGATATAGTCATTTAGGAGCGTCTGTTCAGTGCCACATTTTAAAATAAACTTACTAAGAAACAATGCGTTGAGATCCAGCTCCTATTTTTCTAAATAAAAGCCTGGGACAGAGGCAGATCGGAATTTGTGCCATAATTCATCGCCAGTCAACGTATTTGTTTATTATTTCCATGAATTGTGGTAAGATTGACATATCTGATATCTTTTTGATGAAAATTGAATGTGAATTGATAATTTATGTCTGTATATGTGTGTGGTTCAGTAGCAAACATGAGGCAAAGCCTAGATAGTGCTCCAACCTGAACAAAACTTGTCGGAGAGAAGTATAAATGCATGGGATCACCAAATAGTACATTGTCACCTATCTTATTGACTAGAAGGAACTAATGCTGGAATTGCAGAGGCGTAGTAACCATTTAGGAAAAGAATACTGGTGTAAATTGTTTCAGATGAAGCTAGCAGTTGGCCTACCGCTCTGAACTCAGTGTTTGTTATGTATTGTGTTCAGTGTGGAAACAGATTATAAATTAGTTCTGAAGTAGGAGGTACAACCTTCTTGTTTCAGGGACCGTGGTCATAACTTATTGAAGCAGCACCTGGTCTGAGTTTTGCTGAATCAAGAGGCTGATAGCATACCCCTTGGTCCAGATAGCGACTAGTGAGGTGTCTCAAGAACACGGTGAAGCAAGCGAGCAGAGGAGTCTGTTTACTGCCGCCCTCACAGAAGATAAGATTATGTGGCCAGAGCAGCTCAATTTTATGTGCCCCCTCTAAAACTGACAATATAGTAAATAAAGAGGGACAATAAATTGTTTCAATTGACAGGAACTGTGAAGTTTTCCCAATACTATTTCCACCATAAGCAAACACTTGAAGTCATGATGACAAATAACAACCAAGCTTGAACAAGCCAGTATTACCTCATAGTACTACATCACAACTTACACACATATGATAATAATAATAAAATATGTCAATACAAAGATCATAACTATAAATTGTGTACATATAACTTGTAATTACATTTGATTGTGATTCCTGGTTCACTGTGTAGTTGAATCAGGATATCTATTATTGAAAGGAATTAATACATATATTTTTAAACTTTAACACTTGACTCATTTAAGATAGTCTTATAGAGTGTTTTATGTGTGTGAGTGTCACAGTGTTGTAAAGTGTTGTGGAATAAATTAAATTGTTTATCTGTCGGTTGTTGTTGTGACTTACACTTCATCATTATCATAACCCTAGACATTCAACGTAGTCATCACAATATTCCAGAATAATTCTGACTGAGATATAAATGTGGTAGCAAGTAAGGTCATCTGTAATACGCCACACTTATTAGATACAGATACCTTCACAGCTGATCTCAGTCAGTACACTAAGTCCCCTATAAATATTTATATCATCCCACTTTACCACACCCGTCTTGTGCAAACAGAAGGATAGTCGCTAGCTAGTGACGGACCGTCACGTTCAAAGGAATCAATAGAGATGACCGTCTCTATTAAATTACTCAAGTTATGATTGCTTATGTCACTACTGAATGTGACAAATATATTGAACGTGAGGAAAGAAAATTTGAAGCCGAAAGAAAATTAGAATCTGAAAGATTAGAAAAAGAGGCTGAAAGAAAGTTAGAGGCTGAAAAAGAAATTAAGAGGTTGCAGATTGAGGCAGAGGCTAAAGCATTGGAGGCAGATAGGGAGATTAAAAGGCTCCAGTTGGAAGAAAAAAAGGCAGAAAGGGAAGCCGAGGAAAGAAGACAGGCCATTTGGATTGAAGAATGCGCCTAGTGTCTTCTCTAGAATGATGAGAAAATTGTTGGATCCTCTGAATAACCCATGCATCACAAATTTCATGGATGATATCCTGATAGCAACAGAAACATTTGAGGAACACATTGACTCTCTGAACATGCTGTTTAATCGACTTAGAGAAGCGAATTTAACAGCCCGACCAACCAAATGTTCCGTTGGATGTAAAGAATTAGAATTCTTGGGACACACAGTCCATCAGGGAAACATGACCCCTGACCCCAAGAATTTAGAGAAACTAAAGAAAGCCCCGAGACCACAAACCAAGAAAGACGTGAGATCCTTTGTCTCATTAGGTGGTTTCTACCAAAAGTATATCAAAAACTTTAATTCCATATGTGCACCGTTAACTGATTTAACACGTAAAGAAAATCCAGATCGAATTACATGGACACCACGAACGAACGAACGAACGAACGAACTTTATTTTCGAAGGGTAAAGAATTGGGCGCGCAGGCCCGTCTAACATTCTGCCCTTCCACTCTCATTAATCTTGCATACTATATCCTTTCATTCCCACATGATGCTTTAAGCATTAATTTAAAGGCATGCAACATTATAAAGTTACCATAACAGCATTCATTTACAGTATGCAAGCATAATAAAAGAAATGAGTAGGGGTTTTTTTTTTTTTTTTTGAAACAAACAAGCTAGTAAATGGGGGAAAAAAGTAATAATAAAATAAAATAAATAAAACAATAAATAAAAATAAATAAATTCTGTATACCGACACTCACTCATGCGGTCAATCCGTCTACAAGTAATCTGTATTTTTGGTATGCGGGTACATTCTCACGACTCACATTTCTAAAGTACAGTATTATGTGGGTACATTCACACATACATTACATTATATAATAATATTTTAAAGTGAATATAATAATGATATTACATGGATATAAAACAAATTATTCACACACAAAAATGAGCGGAAGAGGAAAAGAAATGTTGACCTATGGATGAGATGTTGTCGTGGAATATTCTAATCCACATATATAAATTAAAAGGTAAATGTAAAGCTTAACAAATAAATTCTAATAAAGAAAAGAGCAATGGTAAAATAACAGTGCTGTCACAATGACAGTACTCGAAATCCCCCTTGTTTTCTGCTTCGTCTGCAAATTGTAACGCTTTCACGTTGATAGTAAAAGCCTACTGTATTATTACCCGCTTTCTTCAATGAAACGTGTGCTGTATTTCTAAGAAAAACATTGAGAGGCAGACTGCGTAATGACCTAAATTAATCCTAACATTAATTATATTACGTTACCAAAACGAACGAACAGATGGACTCAAATAGAAAGAGAGAGGGGCGAATAAAATCAGGAACGCATGCAAAATTAAACACGCGTCTCGCTATTAATGCCACCCCCAACACGCGTCGCGCGATACACAATTACTACTATCACGCGTGTAAGGCCACATGCGCTAACTTTTTCGGACGGACAGTGATAAATTCACTACCCTTCCCAGAGTTAGGTTTTAAAATCACGAAAAACGCTTATTAGGAAAGATAACAATAGATGGGTTTACGTTTGAAAACATTACAGTACCCAGACAGCACATCTTCGAAACAGGAGGTAGAAGAAATTGCATATTTTGAACGCAGCCACTTAGCTCTATTAAATATATATATTTGGGTTCCTTAGGGTTTGCTGACAAACAATATGTACGGCGTTATGCAAATAGTCTAGGAATTAACAAGTTATAGCCAAAATAAAATGATGGTGCTGTCAGACAACACCCAAAATCAGAATCGCTCAGTGGTAGATTTTTTTACACCACCATTGTACGGGAAATGGGCCACAAGTTACATTTGAACTGATTGGCTGGAATGATATGTAAGGCTAAACACGATTAGTCGGGCTATAAATACTATCTTTGGTTGTTAGGGGAGACGTAGGAAGTTAAAATTTTTTCAAATACTTGTCGAAACGTGGCTCCATTGGCTAGACTCGCTGATATACTCACTTAGGAGCGTTAGTTCGAGACCACTAGTCAAATAAGCTTGATAAAGCAACAGTGCGTTGAAGCCAGCTCATATTTTTGCTAAATAAAAGCCTGGAACATAAGCAGATGGGAATTTGTGCCAGTAGTTGTGCCAGAATTCATTGCTAATCAACGTATCTGTGTTTGTTTCCATGAATTGTGGTAAGCTTGAAACATTCAGTATCTTTTAATGAAAATTGAATGTGAATTGTTAATTTATGCCTGTATATATGTGTAGTTCAGTAGCAAACATGATGTAAAGCCTATAATGCTCCCGCCTGAACAGAAGGTGTCGGAGGAAAGTAAAACTGCATGGAATGGCCAAACAGTACACTGACACCTAGATTATTGATTAGACAGAAATAATGCTGGAAGTGCAGAGGCGTGGTAACCATTAAGGAGGTAAATACTGGTATAAAGTATTTCAGATGAAGCTGACAGTTGGCCTAACGCTCTGAACTCAATGTTTGTGATGTATTGTGCTCAGTGTAGAACTAGAATATCAATTAGTTATGAAGTAGAAGGTACATCCTTCTTGTTTTCAGGGACCGTGGTCTTGATGGTATTGAGCAGCACCTGGTCAGAGCTTTGCTGAATCCAGAGTCGGACAGCATACTCCTTGGTCCATTTAGCTATCAGTGAGGTGTCTCCAGAGCCGAGGGGAGAATCGAGCAGAGGAGTCTGTTCCTGCCGCCATCACGCAAGATAAGCTGATGTGGCCAGCTGAGCTCAAAATTATGTACCCCCAGCTTAAACTGACCTTGTAAAAATAACATTAAGAGGGGAATTAAATTGTGTTAATATCAGGAACTGAGAACATCTCCAATAATAGTTCCCATAAAGACAAACTATTGAAGTCATGATGACAAATACCAACAGAGCTTGAACAAAACAAAACCAGTATTACCTCATATTACTACTACACAACTGACACACATAGGATACTTTTAATAATATATGTCATTACAATATTCATATTGATAAATTCTGTACATATAACTTGTAAGTAAAATTGATTGTGATTCCTGGTTCCCTTTGTATTTGAATCAGGACACATATTCATTCATAACAGCAATGAATACATATTGTTATTTGAAAAGTTATCAGTGACTCCTTTAAGATATCCTTTAGAGTGTTATATGTATGTGAGTGTCACAGTGTTGTCAAGTGTGGTGGAATAAATTAAATTGTTTATCTGTCTGTTGTTGTTATGACTTACACTTCATCATACACATACCCTAGACATACAACGTAGTCATCACACTATTCCAGAATAATTCTGACTGAGGTATACATATGTGGCAGCAAGTAAGGTTATATATAATACACTACTCTTATTAGATATATATACCTTCACAGCTGATCTCAGTCAGTACACTAAGTCCCCTATAAATATTTATAACATCCCACTTCACCACAGATGTTGACAGGCAAATACTGTTTCTATGGGGGTAGATAATCAGTGTTGAGGAAGTGTTTGAAAAGTGCTTTGTTAAAAGAATATTGTGTAGGTAGGATTTTAAGGTGGTGTGGAAGGCTGTTCCATAAGTAGGCACCAGAGTAGGCTAGACTCTTTTTGAACAGGTCGATCCTAGGTTTGGGCAGACGTAACTGATGTAATCGTTGTCCCTCCCTTCTACTGGTTTGAAACAATGATCTTAGGTACGACGGGGCATTGTTAGATAGAATTGTGTGAGTCAGCTTGGCTTTGTTGTAGAGAAGACGTTTTTTAGCGACAGTATTTTGGGTTCTTTTCCTGTCCTTGTGTGTGGTGTCGTGCGATTATCGGTGATCAGACGCACTGCTCTCTTTTGCAGGGAGTGCAGTCTCTTCGAGGTGGAAGCAGGGCAACAATCCCATAGTGTAGAGCAGTAATCTAGATGTGTCTGTATATGTGAGGTGTAGAACAATAGTCTAGTGTCTGCGTCTAAGAAGTGTTTTATTTTGGCTAGCTGGTACGTCTTTTGTGCTATGTGTTTGGTTAAATTCCGTACATGGGAGTTCCACGTTAAGTGCTGGTCAATCGTGATCCCCAGAACTTTGTGTTCTGTTACATGTTCAATTTGTATTGATTCCGCGTGTAGCTGTAGCGATCTTTTGGTGCAGCTTAGGAGTTTCTGCCTGGTGGTAATCAACATAGATTTCGTTTTTGTTGTGTTTACTGGCATACGATTCATATTATTCCATTTTGTTAGATTGTCTACATCGCTTTGAAGAGTCATTTCAAGTGCCACGCAGTCATTGTCACTAGTGTAGATAGTGCAATCATCTGCAAAGAGGTCACAAGTTGAATATTTTAGATGTAGTGGCAGGTCATTGATGAACATTGCGAAGAGTAGGGGCCCAAGAATAGAGCCCTGCGGTACTCCTGTAACTACCTTCGAGAAATCTGATGCCGAGTTGTTGTGAAGCACTAACTGTGAATTTGAATTAGCTTACCAGGAATTGAAGGAAAAGCTCACAAGCAAACCTATTTTGAATTTACCTGACTTAAGTCAAGAATTCATTGTAAGAACGGATGCCAGTAATATCGGGTTAGGTGCGACCCTGTTACAGAAATCAGATGCACTGGATGGGGAATTAAGCCCAGTGGCATATGCTAGCAGAAAGTTGAATAAAGCTGAAATCAATTACTCAACTAGTGAAAAAGAATGTCTTGCAGTAATATGGGCGATAAAGAAATTCAATATTTATCTGTATGGGAAGGCATTCAAGTTGCAAACGGATCACAAACCCTTGTCGTTTCTAACGCAGGCTAGACATGAAAATTCTAGGTTACTCAGATGGTCCTTACTTATGCAGCCATTTGAGTTTAGCATAGAGTATATTTCTGGAAAAACAAATCTGGGAGCGGATTTTTTAAGCCGCCATCCGTGTGATGAGAATCACCGTAAGCCCCAGAAATAATAATAAATTTCTCTATGTGTATATAGAATTATAGACTGACATATAACGTCTGTTTTAAGAGGGGAGAATTTGTCGTGAAACATTCTAAATCCACATATATAAATTAAAAGGTAAATGTAAAGCCTAACACATAAATTCAATAAAAGGGAAAGAAGAATGGTAAAGAACAGTGCTGTCACAATTACTGTACTCGAGATCCCCCTTTTTCTGCTTCGTCTGCATGTTCTCACGCTTTCACGTTTACTAGTAAAGCCTACAGCAGCATACACGCGTTTCAACAAAACAATAAAACGTGTACTGTATTTCTTAGAAAACCTTGAGATAGACACACTGCGTAATGACCTAGATTAATATTCCATTAATTTCATTTTATACACTACGTTAACATAAACGAAAGGACAGATGGACTTAGGATAGAAAGAGAGAGGGCTGAACGGAGGACGTATGCAACACTAACACGCGTCTCGCGATTAATATTAATGCCACCCCCAACGCGAAAGGCATGAAGCGCTAACTTTTTTTCAAATAGACAGTGATAAAAAACACTACCAATACACGGTTAGGTTTTAAAAAACATGTTTAATGCTTATTAGGAAACATGACATTCTACTGTTTTATGTCTGAAATCCTGACATTAGTCTGACAGAACAGTCGAAAAGGCAGGACAGGTGGCGGTTCTAAATCGAAAAAAATAAAAAATACACGACTATCATAGGAAATGCATATTTTGAACGCAGCCACTTAGCTCCATTAAATTTATATATTTGGGTGCCTTAGGACTTGCTGACAAAGAATATGTTAGGTGTTAAGAAATTAGTTTAACAATTAACAAATTATAGCCATAATACTAGAGTGGTGCTGTCAGACAACACCAAATCATAATCGCACAGTGGCATGTTTTGAAACCACCATTTTACGGGAAATAGGCCACCATGTTAAATCCGATTTGATTGGAGGGAATGATATGTAAGGCTAAACATGATTAGTCGGATTGCAAATACTATTTTTGGTTGTTAGGGGAAACGTAGGAAGGATAAATTTTTTCAAAAGCTTTGTAAACATGGCCCTATTGGCTAGACCCGTTGATATAGTCATTTAGGAGCGTCTGTTCAGTGCCACATTTTAAAATAAACTTACTAAGAAACAATGCATTGAGATCCAGCTCCTATTTTTCTAAATAAAAGCCTGGGACAGAGGCAGATCGGAATTTGTGCCATAATTCATCGCCAGTCAACGTATTTGTTTATTATTTCCATGAATTGTGGTAAGATTGACATATCTGATATCTTTTTGATGAAAATTGAATGTGAATTGATAATTTATGTCTGTATATGTGTGTGGTTCAGTAGCAAACATGAGGCAAAGCCTAGATAGTGCTCCAACCTGAACAAAACTTGTCGGAGAGAAGTATAAATGCATGGGATCACCAAATAGTACACTGTCACCTATCTTATTGACTAGAGGGAACTAATGCTGGAATTGCAGAGGCGTAGTAACCATTTAGGAAAAGAATACTGGTGTAAATTGTTTCAGATGAAGCTAGCAGTTGGCCTACCGTTCTGAACTCAGTGTTTGTTATGTATTGTGTTCAGTGTGGAAACAGATTATAAATTAGTTCTGAAGTAGGAGGTACAACCTTCTTGTTTCAGGGACCGTGGTCATAACTTATTGAAGCAGCACCTGGTCTGAGTTTTGCTGAATCAAGAGGCTGATAGCATACCCCTTGGTCCAGATAGCGACTAGTGAGGTGTCTCAAGAACACGGTGAAGCAAGCGAGCAGAGGAGTCTGTTTACTGCCGCCCTCACAGAAGATAAGATTATGTGGCCAGAGCAGCTCAATTTTATGTGCCCCTCTAAAACTGACAATATAGTAAATAAAGAGGGACAATAAATTGTTTCAATTGACAGGAACTGTGAAGTTTTCCCAATACTATTTCCACCATAAGCAAACACTTGAAGTCATGATGACAAATAACAACCAAGCTTGAACAAGCCAGTATTACCTCATAGTACTACATCACAACTTACACACATATGATAATAATAATAAAATATGTCAATACAAAGATCATAACTATAAATTGTGTACATATAACTTGTAATTACATTTGATTGTGATTCCTGGTTCACTGTGTAGTTGAATCAGGATATCTATTATTGAAAGGAATTAATACATATATTTTTAAACTTTAACACTTGACTCATTTAAGATAGTCTTATAGAGTGTTTTATGTGTGTGAGTGTCACAGTGTTGTAAAGTGTTGTGGAATAAATTAAATTGTTTATCTGTCGGTTGTTGTTGTGACTTACACTTCATCATTATCATAACCCTAGACATTCAACGTAGTCATCACAATATTCCAGAATAATTCTGACTGAGATATAAATGTGGTAGCAAGTAAGGTCATCTGTAATACGCCACACTTATTAGATACAGATACCTTCACAGCTGATCTCAGTCAGTACACTAAGTCCCCTATAAATATTTATATCATCCCACTTTACCACACCCGTCTTGTGCAAACAGAAGGATAGTCGCTAGCTAGTGACGGACCGTCACGTTCAAAGGAATCAATAGAGATGACCGTCTCTATTAAATTACTCAAGCTGGGCAGTGTGATAAAATTACTCGCCCGTAAAAGATTTTCGTTTCCTCAGATAACAAGATTACCCGTCTGTGCGACAAATTTGGGACAGACACGTATGGTATAATCATTTTCTGTACACAACATTACTTTGTAAGAAAGTAATAAGTGTTACATCTGACACACGTTGTCGTATGCGTTTAACGACATGATTGTGAGTTCGTAAACAGGGCAATCGGATGTTTACAGCCCATTTTCAGAAAAGTAATATTTGATATTTTGCACTAGATGAGTCATGCAAAATATTCAAATTAAATTGGCTAATCATTTGACCTCCATAACAAACAGAGCGGGGTAAGACTGTGAATATAACCTGACACATTTCAGTGGTTTTTTTCACTGTGAGATTCATGCTTGTCAAACGTGATAGTTAGAATTCAGAATTTCCATTTATCAGACCGGACACCTTTTATTGGAGTATTCATAAGGACTTACAATTCAGCCCAGGAAATCCCAATCATTTTAATAAGCAAAGCCGCTATCTGAGGAAACTGAAGGAAACACATGGAGTCAAAAAAGGAATTAAAGTTCAAATTAATGACCCCAAGTACACGTGTAATAAGGCAACTGCCAGTGCCTTTTATTAATCTGAGCAAAAAGTCTGTGAGCCAGGATTGGCGTAAGTTGTTATTTTACATTCTATATTTTATTACTAACATGTGAACTAACATATACAGTATATGTATATTACCATGTGAAAAAATCGCTAGTGGATGTCCCAGTCATTTGAGGCTGGCAACCTCCGCGTATAGAATGATGATTCATGAACCACCACTGCACGGGCTGGTGATTGCTTTATTGCTAGTTTCTTAAAGAGAACTAAACGCATAAAGGTTTCATACGGAGCAGGAAGGAAAAGATGAAGAAATGATGTACATTCTAATTATAATACTTACAGTTTCAAATCAGTGTAAATTTCGATGTTTACATATGCACTTTAAAATGAATGGAAGTTTCAAACTTTTTAATCAGTGTAAATATAAATGAAAACATATTCAATTTATATTATAAACACTTTTCAAACAGTGGAAATGTAAATGTAAACATATTCTATCTGTATTATTAACCTTTTCATTTAAATGTAAAATCAATACATATATAACTGTTGAATTTAAATGTAAAGAAAGGTTTCTCTTGAAAGGTTTAATACTCATCGAGAGCAATTCTGAGTTAATGGGATGGTGAAACAGACATATGGGGGCACATAACTATGTGTCGGAAAACGCAATACTTAAGAAAGCGTTTCGCTTCTATTCTTTCATCATAGTTATTGGTGGTAGCAGCTGAAAGTACTATCTCTGGAACAAAGTGAAAGTAGAAGTGGACTGACGTTGTGCGAGACGCCATCATAAGAGGATCTTATTGACAGACGCAGGACCAGCTTAGCCGTTTCTCGTTGACGTTCTAGGAACATGCGGCGCCTTCAACCTTGACCAGCGACGAGCGTGAGCAGTGTAACAAGAACCAACCCATCAGAAGGTGTAGAACCGTCATTGGAAGCTAAGTTCAATCTGTATGGTGTCACTTGAACTTCTCTTTTTTACAATGTACACCCCATCACAACCGTGATGATAACTTTTTTGTGATCTTTAACTATTCAAATTTTTAAACTGTTAAACCTAAAGTGATTATTAAATGTTGTTATTTGTAATTATACAAATTTAACTTCGATTTAATAAGTTCTAAATTTACTGCCTGTTTGTCTCAGTCAATTTACTACACACATTCTAAACTGAGCTATATCAGAATAATAAGAATTCCACTAAGTAAATCAGAGGTGGCGGCTTAACGAGCTAAAATTAATCATTGCTTAATTCTTCACAAAAGTGGTCGGCACATTCTAGAATTAACGTGCTTAGCCAAAGCAGCATTGTTTTCGCTTATCTGAATATCTTGTGAAGCCTGCCTTTGTGATAGAAGTGTCGTTACCCTTCTATCTACATCTCTGCCAAGAGTTATCTTGTGATAAGGTAGACACCTTTGAAGCCTATATTAGATACTCTTGAGTTGTGGCCACTGTTGGACCGCTACTGCAAAGCAGGGGAGGCAATACCGTCACAAAAAGGCTAAAGAAGCTTACATTACATTAGCAAATATATTGTGATCAAAAGAAACCAAGTCCAACACTAAAATAAGAATGTTCATGTCGAATATCAAGCTAGAGCTATTGTATGGCTTCGAAACATGGAGAAGAACAAAAGTAACGACCAAAAAGCTACAGACTTTCAAAATGGGTGATTGCGTAGGAGTGAAATGGTATGACAAAGTCACAAATGTTAAACTGATGACAAGAACCAGACAAGTGCCAGTGAAACAAGAGATGAGAAGAAGACGCTGGAGATGAATAGGATACACATTGATGAAACCTCTTGACTGCATTGTCAGACAGTCCGTGTTGTACAATCCCGATGATTAAAAGGTAGAGGGAGACGAAAAAACATATGGACAAAAGAATTTGGGACATACATGAAGGGCATGAAGAAGTCATGGAAAGTTCTAGAGCTGATGGCACGGGACAGGAAAACTCCGCACATGTTTCTTGAAGGCCTATGCTCCTTGGGGAATTTCTTCTTCCTCGTTCGTCCTGAAAAGGACGTTGGTTGCGTTGTGTCGCCGTTTACAGCAAAGCTGCGATATTTGCGCCTTTCGGCCGACACATCCGACTTCCGCACTGCATTTTTTAGGACCGGGTTTGCCTTCCCACTTCGATCCCTACTCACTCAGCCAGACTGCAGTGATGCAGCCTGTTTCCAGGACCATCACTTGGAGGTGGAGTAGGGTCTTGGTCAGCTCTGGTTCGCGCACCCTACCGCAAACAGTCATGCTATGAGTCGCTGACTGCATTCATCTCTTTCGCTGCATCTTCGGTCCCCGGGGAACTGAAGGATGAGGAATAATTTACTGTCAGAACTTCTGACTGGAATGGTGGTTAGAGCGCTGACCTCTCACGGCAAAGTTACTGGATTCCGGGTCAAACATCGTAGCGTCACGCAACCTCATGACGGAAAACAAATTGCCTCAGAAACCACTGCCGCAAGAGCGCATGAAAGCTTGTGTGCAGGCTTCCTCCAAAGAGACTGGTTACAGTAGTGGCTCCATGCTCCGTGGGGAGCAAAAAATGAAATCTACTTATTGATGTAACAGATGTAAGGTATCCAGGTATGAAAAGGTATCCAGAAGTTCAGGATGGTATCTGATGAGAAAATGAAAGAATAGGCCTACTAATCCCTCAATCATGTCGTAAGGGTTTACATAGGATTGTGCATGCCGACTGACATGGTGGTTAGATCGTTGGTTGTGACCGTATGGCCTACTGCGTCGCTACAACTATTAGAATTATAATAAAGTACGTAAGAATGAATAGTTAGTAAAAATAAAAACGAGTCAAAAACCAATGACATCATCAGTCATGGCACACATGAACCCATGATGTCATCAAACCTTGTGTGGCCTCTATACAAGTTAGGCCGGAAGACATTTAGAACAGAGAGAACCTACAACATTGGTTGGTCATACTTACTTAGTAACAATAATTTTAGACTAGAGGTTTCGTAGTTAGTTAGGTTAAAGATTATTTTAACAGTCAGCTAGGCCCCAAGACCAATCATAAGAAGGTTTCCGGTCTCTACTCCAATTAGAAATAATTTCATCCGGCAAACCATAGCACCGGACTAGTATATAGACTGATGCATCATAGTAACCAATTAGAGCCTGAGACAGTTATCTCAGTGATCAGAGTCAAAACTACATAAGGCGTACTCACTTGAGGTTTGGAGAAACCTGGCGCATCCCTTATTGTGAGAACAAAAGCCTTTGACTCCTACGTTTGTGACAAGTACATAACCGTCCAGACACCTACTATCTACCAGGGCCACCAGCGAACCAGCGCTGATCCCTGCCACATATATAATTGTGGTTTTATCCACAACAAGTGAGTCTCGAATTAGTTTTTCCAAAGTTTCAATCGATATTTTATTTCGATAGGTTTCCACAGAATTCAGACATGCCTTATCACGACTTCTATAAGTAATAAGCCTTTTGCCATCGAGGCTAAAGCTGGCAGGATTGCCCCACCAGAAAAGTGCTGGAGATGTTTATTATCCAGCATATAAATCAAAACTAAAGAAAATTATATATAAATACTTGGATTTCTCCAATATTCCGCTTTTAGAATTTTCCATGTCTTTGTTGGAATTGCTGTTAATAATCAAACCTTTAATATGGTACTACTAACTATAAGCATTTACGAGTACTCCTTAATACCTGGATTTTTTCCTTACTTCCTAAAGTAACAACTCTGGTGTATAACCAGTCATCCACAGAAGTATTCTAAGTAAAAAAAGTGTTGTGGTTATATCCCTTAACTCAAGGGAAATAACAATATTAGGCACCGTCACATGGTCTCTCGCGGCAAAGCTGCCGGGTTCGAATCATGGTATCGACACGCTTCAGTCCACCCAGCAGTAAATCGGTACCGGACTCTGCTCTTCAGTTGGGGGATGAAAAGGCAGCGAGGAAGGGAACTGATCGCTCCCAGCTCTCCACGCTGGATCTAGCATAATGAAGTCTCTGTCACGGTTACCTCCACTTAGCTCTGTTGTAGTGGTCCAACAGTGGCCAAAACTCAAGAATAACTGATGTGGGTCTTCAAAGGTGTCTACCTTCGCACAAGATTACTCTTCGCAGAGTTGCAGATAGAAGGATAATTATGCTTCTACCTCCATGGAGTGTTTACAAGATATTCAGAAAAGCGAGAACACTGCTGCTTTGGCTGAGCACGTTAACTCTAGTATCTGCCGCCAACTTTTGTGAAGTATCGTGTTATCTTATAATTCGTTAGCTTGTTTAAGCCCACAGCTGAGTTAATTCAGCGAATTTCCTCTTATTATTAATTACCTCTGTTTACGTGTATCTAAGAAATTGTCTGAGACATACTGATACAACACATTCGAAATGATTAAATCAACTTTAAATTTGGAAAGATATACGTAACAAATTTAATAATCAATTAGGTCTTAACAGTTATAAAAATTAATAATTGTTTAGATAAACGTAATCATCACAGTGTGATGTTATGGTTTTCGAAAATTGACAGTATACTTTGCAGCTTTTAAGTTTTACTCAGCTGCCAATAGTTGTTCCTGCTCCCGCTGATGTTTGGGTCGTTGCAGATAGATGACTAAATCACACGCGTCCCTGGTCAATTTTTAAGAGTTGCAGCACGTTCCAAGTAGAATCAGGAAGTAGCTGCAAAGCTGGTCCCGCGTCTCTAATACCCGTCTGATGCTGGTGTCTAGTGTCAACTTCAGGCCACATACCCTCGCTTGTTCCAGAAATAGTACCCTCAACTGGTACCACCAACTAGTATGGCAAAAGAAGAGAAACGAATACCCTCTGAGCATTGAGTTTCCCGACACATACTTATGTGCCCTGCTCTTTTCATTCCACCATCCCATCTATCTCAGAACTGTTACTCTCTCTGAGAATTAATCTTAATCCCGGTGGGCGAAAAACTATCTTTAAATTTAAAATGAATAGTTTTATATTTAACTTTAGTTGAAAATGTTAACAATATTGTTTGAATATGTTTACATTTACCTTGGTTTAAAAGGTTGAAACTTTCATTACATTTAGGGTGAATATGCTTTACATTTACACTGGCTGAAGAGGTTGAAACTTTCATTACATTTAGAGTGAATATGTTTTACATTTACACTGATTGAAAAGGTTAATAATATAAAAATTATGTACATCATTTCGTTCATCATTCCCTTCCTGCCCCATGTGGAACTTGGGACTACCTCTGCTTTTGGTTCTTTATAAGAAACTCGTAATAAAGCAGTCACCAGCCCTGGCAGTGGTGGTTCATGAAGTCATCATTCTATATGCTGAGGTTGCCAGCCTCAAATGACTTGGACATCCACTAGCAATTTTAACATATTAATATTTACATAACAATACATACGTATTAGTTCACATGTTAATAATGAAAATGTATAGAATTCAAAATGTACAACCTACGGCAATCTTTAGGCTCACAGACTGCTGGCTTAGAGAAATAGTTTAAGGTAGCTTGACGATGCCTCTTACACGTGGTCTGGGGTGTTGTTATTTTAGCAATAAGTTCCCACTTTGACTTGTGTTTCAGATTCCTCAGATTCCTGTTTTTCTTGCTAATAATGGTAGAGTTTTTCCTGGGAGATAATTCTTCAAGATGCTCAAACAAAGTCCGGACTGATAAATGAAATCTGCTGCTATGCTTAACTCTGGCAAGGTCTGGTTGTATTCTTGGCACGAGGTAGATTTTCACAGTGCTTTCAACCGACCAAAGTGTCAGGTTATATTGCTCCTCTCGTTTCTTGGCACGTGTTGCTTACTATAAACCAGACCAAAATCAGAAATGTAGTTATGTTTACATCTCGAGTGCCGGCCAATAATTTCAAACATATGTGTTTAGGATGGGGTAATTCAAAATATTTCCACTATGAAATTTCTGTGCATTAATACAAAGGTCATGTCTTCAAAATATGTAATGAAAACATCCGATCACTCTCTCGGCAATTTTTACAAATAAGATATTACTTGCATCTAAAGTTATGTCTTTGCAACAAGGTGTACAGGAAATGATTATGTCATTCGTTTCCGCCGAGTGCATGCCGACAGGTCGATAATTTATCGCGGGGCACTCCTAGGTAAACATGACACGTGTTCACTATACCAATATTGACCGGGCCCGTCTTGGTGTTACCTGCGTCTTAATCTTAGCAGAGCCTAGAAGCGCAAAGCAAACATGATCATTCATCACTGAAAGGAGTTTAAAATTGAAAAGAAAATAGCTAATATCTGCTTGATAGCAGAGAAAGAAAATGGGCCGACCACGGAAATTGCGAGTGATTTAGTACAACACAAAAATGTAACTGAGTACTGCCGGAGAGGAAAAGAGATCGGCCCAATATTTATGTGACAGTCTCTAACACTTCATTCTCCTATGGCAACCTCGTCTTGTAAAACAATTACTACAGAAACAACTGCTATAAGAGCACGGGGGATCTGATGCAGGCATCTTGCAAGTGGGGCAGTTGTAGTTGTTGGTACTCCATTCTTTATAAGAAGCTAACAAAACGTGAAAGAATGTATTAAATTAATAATGTTGTTCCCAGCAACATCTTTTTAATCTGTGTTGCTCTTACGGCAACATTAACAGGTCTTGCCGCCTTTTCGTGTATTATCACAGCGACGTATTTTTTTTTTTTTTTTTTTTTTACGGCTGTCGTTTTGTTGTCATAATAAATGCCTGCGCTTAAATGTTCTTGCGAAGGTATACATTTCGAGACGACGATATTTATCACAGGTGAGGTTCACTGAAATACGAATCTGTGATGCTAAACATGATTAATTGTTCACCATTGCTACCTTGAAAATTGTAAGGTTGAACACACTTTTCTGTCGTCGTTTTAAACTATAACTAGTTCCGGATGAAGGTCTCCGTGGCCAAAGTAGTACACTTGCTTTCTCTTTCCGGGTACGAGCAAGTCACACATTATTAACACTTTTTTAATTTTTTTTTTTTTTTTTGCCAACCTTTCAGCGTTTTATATAAATAACTGCAGTGACACTGTAGTCACACAAACACCATAACTGCTTCACCTCCTTCACATTTCACAAATATGCAGTTTATTAGACTCAAGACGCATCAAAAGTGAGGAATGCAGTAAGCGACCGATTGCTTTACTGCCTGCGTCAGGGACAGCGAACCAGAGCTGACCAAGACCCTACTCCACCTCCACGTGGTGGTCGTGGAAACAGGCTGCATCCCTGCAGTCTGGCTGAGGAGTAGGGATCGAAGAAGGAAGGCAAACCTGGTCCCAAAAAATTCGGTGCGGAAGTCAGATGTGTCGGCCGAAAGGCGCAAATACCGCAGGTTCGCTGTAAACGGACACAACGCAACCAACGTCCTTTTCAGGGCGAACGAGGAAGAAGAAGAATACTTGACACAAAGCTCCATGAAATCAGTTCTCGCTCAAAGGCAAATGCAGTAATAAGTAGTTGTCCAGTCCGTTCACTATCAAACGCTGGTCAACGGGAATCATACAAACTGTATTTATCACAGTCCAATGGACCTCTTCATGAATAGATATACATTTCCTGAATATAATAAACCAGGGACACCTCAACTAAGTATATTAATGTCCTGGTGATGGAATGATGCAGGAAAAATACAGTATACTGCAGGAGCTCAAAACACATACGTCCGCTCACATTCAAACACAAGCCGAATCTCTCTTGCAGACGATCACCTCACTTCTGCTTCAAAATGTTCGCGTCTGCCTCTACACCATATCGGCATGACGTCACTTCCTTTATTAAAAAGTAAGTCCGTATAAAATTATCAGAAAAGGAGCCCTGTCGAGCCAACTATTATACCGACATAATCGTTATGAATTTTAATCATAACATCACCCCCCCCCCCCCCACAAAAATAATTAAAACAAAGTTTTCATTATTTCCGTGGTGTGAGTTGAGTATAACATCACCAGAGTGAAATATGGTAACATCAAATTTCACTGTAGGTAAGAATCAGCATAGCACCCAGGTTTCTGCCATACGGTAGGCAATTTAACACCTAAAGTGTGGACCATGGTTTTTAAGACCATAGCCAATGTCTACTTACGGACAAATTCCTTTTAACAGCAATGTGATGTCGCCATAACTAAGATTTCGAACATATTAAAAAATGATGGTAGCAATACATGCACTCACATACCTCACACCGTCCAATAACACCTATCTGTCAAGTCCAGTATCAGTTGTCAAATAGCTAACCTATTGATAAACATCCCTAATGCAAAGCATTATAGAATATACAGATTTATAACAGCGTAAATAGATAAATTTAGGCAGACAATCATATTATTAAAGTGAATGAATGCAACATCATACGCCAAAAGATTAAAGATATGTGTACATATTAAGAACTTGTCAGAAAAAGTATATTGTGATGTCAATTTTTAAAAATGTTATTTTGAACATGACGAAGTTGTGTGCCCAATCAGGTAAGAATACGCTGATGTATGGTACAAATTGCCAATAGTTTTGAGAACTATTAAAATGTGCAATTAAATAATTAGTGTGAGTGTATTAATGCATTGTGTCAAAGACAGACTCTCATACCGATAATTCAAACTAATCAACAGCTAATTAAAGCACTGTATTTAAAGTAACAATGTTATATTGTCATCCGTACTAGTGGAATAATGACCAACTAAAGTCCAGAGAAAATATTTATAATCGAGCACAAAGTTCTTGTCCATGATTCTCTGCCATATTATCGTTGTGATGGACGAACTCAGCTGACCCGGATTGACCCTGAATTTTGTTGGAATTCTTGTCATACAGGACTTCTTTTCACGTGGATTCATTAGCTATGCAACTGTTCCACACAGAGGGCAAACAAGTTTGCTGATTGATATGCGGACAGTTTACCTATCGTTCATTCTGGTCATCGCATTGATTTAAGGAGAGATTAAATCACGCCCACTAACATCTCTTGAACATTCATAGGGAGGTATTTTAACTAACTTGGCCAGTGGGGGGGGGGGGGGGGGCGTTGCCAGAATCAAACAGATAATGCGACCACGATCAAAGAGACAGACTGAGGGATTTCAGGGGAGACTATCGGCACTATCAAAGACAGTAGTGGTCCCCGATACGAGACGCAGTTTCTTGCCGCTATTTTCGCGCCTCGGTGTCAACCGCAGAACCGATCGCAGGGAAAGCGAACGGGGAAAGCCGAAACGGGCAGCAGCGAGCGGAGATACGGAAACCAGGGGGCGGCTCTCTCCTTGATTTGGCGGTCAGATCCCCCAAAGTTCCTGGGATGAAAAAAGCTGTCAAGTTTCTCATGTCCCACTCAACTTACATTCCATTTTAGATAAATAGACCATGAAGAATAGACACTTTATCACTCGCTATCCAGACCTTTACAGAAGCACTAGCTTTATTGAAATCTTGTTATAGATTTTCCCCTGGATATATATATTGCAGTGATTTCTATTCTGTGCAAAGCGGTAATATATATTGTGTAAAGTGATCAGTGGTCTAGTTCAGTCATTCTATTTCAGTGGATTTTGTGTTAATTTAAATCTATTAAATTTAACCATCTCAATAGTTCCAGTTGTAAATATAATGATCTATCTATTATATTATTTCAAAAGATAATAGATGCTTAAATTAACTTTTAAAGTCGCGAAGGAATTTATAATTAATAAATTCAGTTAAGTCCTAGTTTCATGGATGTGTGTTTTAACCACTAGAATTCGCGCAGTGTTTATTAAATACATAATTAAATACTCGAGTGTATTATAGGCTTAACGGGAAATTTATCGCGCTTGATTTTTCGGTATGTTACATGTCTTTTTTTCTTTCATACAGAGTGATCGTAACCTGCGGTCCCAGCTAAATAAAGAAAGAAATAAAGAAATCATCCTATAAACTTCCAGTCATATTGAAGAAACATTTCTTTTAAATTTCCACCCCTGTGCCGAACTGTGTCAGTGCCATCCCATAGACTCCTTTTATTATATAAAAACACAAGAACTCTTAGTCTTCAAGTCTTGCGATAAGTGAGAATATTTGTTACCAGCAAAACCTCGCAAACATCTGGGGCGGGACATCGAAGTGCTAGACAGTTTCACAGGTCAAGATAATACTTGCTGTTTTTATATAATTTTTTTGATCGTATGAGGCTGCATTCGGTAAGTGTGTGAATATATGAGTGTGGATCCTCACGCGTGTGCATGAATGACAGGAAATTTAATCTTTTTTTCTCTTGTAACCCTTTTGTTAACTTTCGTGCCTGGTAATATAATTTTTCTGTACTCCCTGCACTGTTCCTTTAAGGGGGAGGTGATAATTGGTTAACTCCGTTTTAAACCCCCCTCCTTTCCATTTGCTTAGTAAAGGGAAGAACAGTTGGGAAGAACAGGGTTTTTTTCTATCACCTATACCTAACTTTGTAACACCTCTTTCAGAGCAATTAACTTCACTGTTAGGTTAACGTATCCAAGTTCCTGATATTATCTATCTCTGGACTGGGTTCATCTTTGTCTAATAAGCGGGAAGGGCTTAGTCGATACCAATCTTCTTCACCCCTCCCAAACTTGTTATTTGCATTTGTGTACTTATGATAATTTATGTAATACCTGATATTTGTTAGTGATTGATGTTTAAGGTTAATAAAATCACATAAACTCATTTAGTACTGTGTTGGAGATACCCAAAGCCCAACATTCCCCCTATTCGTTTAATATAGTTTGTATCTACGTCGTCTGTGTGTTTGAAAACACCAAATCGGTGTGCGCACAGAGGTGTGTCTGGAAAACTGGCAAATAATTGTTTGACCGCGAGAGTGGAAGAGAAGATTGAGAGAAACGATTTGTCGTAAATAAGTCTGTCTTTACTCTCCTCCAGCACGCTGTGAAGCAACTATTTAATCTCTACATTTTCTATCACTGAGCTTTCCATCATCATTTTCCACTCTAAACCGGACCACTATTTCTAAGACTCTTTCTCTCAAAATAAATTTACGACAATCGTATACGTTCTTTTATAAGTTCACGTTAAGCACCACTTTTCTTATGTCCAACCTGATACAGAATAATGATCGCACGACAGGATTTTTCTAGTTATGTCCCTTTGTCCATGAGGGGCATCATTGAGTTAAGTCCCTTAATATACAAACGCTGTTCCGACAATAAAATAAATCAATCCTTTCATTCAAACGATTCAAATGTCACATTATTCTTATACCATCAATTAATGTGTGTCTTTTTGCACATAAACCATGTATGTAAACCGTTAATAAGATCCAAGACATCTATGTGATGAGCTGAGTAAAACGAGCTACAACTTGAAATTGGCGATCGCAGCATTCATCATCATCATGGGCTGAGTGAAGAGGTTCAATACCTGTAAGCACTGTCAAGAGATTCACTGAGCGATTTCCTTCAATTTTTTATGAAAAAAATAAGATAGTCATCAGGCTTGATATTCATCACAGGGTATTTTCAAATATCATCTTTACATAGTAGTAATATATCGGGAAATTCCTGCTATAATAAGCATCGTCGGCAAAATATGTTCATATATGGTAAACTGTCCATTGTTCAACCTGCGGAGAAGTCAGTTGATAGGTTTGCTGTCACTTTACACGATACTTGCATTTGCAGTGTTGTTAAATGCACAGACTTAACCTATATCAATACTAGATACGAAAAATGAAGAGCTTTATGGCACTGCACTACTGGTTGCCATAGAAACGGCGGCCATATTGGATTTTATTGTTCTATTTCAATTTGCTAAGGCTTTTTTATTTATTAAGCTATGAATACCAAATATGAACACAACGTTTATCATTATATTTTAAAACTTTTCGATTGGTGGATTTTTGATAACTTTAATACAAAAAAAGTTGTAGGACTTTGAATATAGTGTCTAAAAAAAGTAACAAATTTTGATAAATTTTACATTACTTTTTGCAATAAATCAAAAGTTTGATCAGATACTCAAAATCCAGCAATATGAAAGTTTTAAAAGATTATGGGCAACATATGTGCCAATTTTTATGTCAATTAACACATAAGTGTGGAAGTTTTAAGGAAATTAGGATGAGAAAATTAGATTTTGAGAAAATCGCATTTTTCTCCATAAATAGACTACAATTAAATAAGTCTGTAATATTGCCCCTGAAAAATTGCTTACTTGTCATTTAGAACATACTGGTAGCATAGCCAGCTTCCTCTGCAGCTTCCTATCTGGCTTTCTGTTGAAATTTGTGCCTAATTTCCTTCCTTGTCTTAGTGCAGTTTTCTGCCGTTTTAGAGCTGAGCAATATTGGATTCTTTGTTCTATTTCAATTTGCTAAAGCTTTTTTATTTATTAAGCTATGAATACCAAATATGAACACAGTGTTTATCATTATATGTTAAAACTTTTCCAGTGATGGATTTTTGATATCTTTTATACAAAAAAAAAGTTGTAGGACTTTGAAAATAGTGTCTAAAAAATAGTAACAAATTTTACTAAATTTTACATTACTTTTGTCAATTAACCAAAAGTTTGATCAGATACTTAAAATCCATCACATAAACAGTTTTAAAAGATTATGGGCAATATATGTGCCAATTCTTATGTCAATTAATACGTAAGTGTGGAAGTTATAAGAAAATTAGTATGAGAATAATGATTTCTTTAAAATCACATTTTTTGTTATAATTAGAATATAATTAAATAAGTATGTAATACTGCAGCAAAATAAAATAACTTACTAGTCATGCAAAACATACCGGCAGCATATCCAGCTTCCTCTGCAGTTTCTTGTCTGGTTTTCTGTTGAGATTTGTGCTAAATGTCCTTCATTTTCTTAGTGCAGTTTTCTGCCATTTTAGAGCTGAGCACCAGACGTTTAACGCTTTCTTGCTCCTGCCAGTCGACAAGCCTCTTTTCCACTGTTCAGCCCCAGGACTTTCTTGAAAAATATAGCAGCCTCAGGTCCTTGATTAAATTCAGCAATATTAGGGCCATATGGTTTAATTGCTATGATCTGATTGAATGCTTTGCTATCACAATCACTTTACACGGTGTAGCAAAATTTCTGTCGCGTCAGAGAACAGCTTCACAAATCACTACCTGCCTCAGCTTCCATGACACTTGAACTTCCTAGAAAGAGGCAAATGTTTACATTAGTAAAATTTCAAATAAAGATGTAAACAAGCATTAATAAACTGTGCCTTAAAGTACAATGGAAGCAAAACAATACATGTAAGTAATGAAATATGTTTCTAAACTTGATATTTATGGAGATCAAAATAAATTACATGAATGTCTATGCTTAGGCAAGGGGAAACATAAAGTAAGTTTCAAAAGTAAGTACCTTCAAAATGTATATGACAGCCTTGCTTCACTTTCCACTTGATGAAGTTTCCAATCTTTCTTCTGGTACCAATAACCAGCTGTTGCACATGTCTGGCAGGCATTTTTTAAATAACACATAAGCATCTGTGACATGTCAATAAAAATACACAAGAAACAAACATTAAATTGAGGAAACAAATATGCACTATGCTTACAAGAATCATGATAATGTACTGAGTTATGAGAAGTCACCCGTTATTCTGTAAACTCAGGAAAACGTGATGATTTTTAATTGACTGTCTACTACTCGTAATAGCTAGTTCATGTAACTCCCTGGTGGTTGAAATGAAGCACAGTGGGCCGCCTTCTTTGATGTCATTCCAGTAAGTAGCCAACGTCGTAAGGTTTAGGGTTAGGTTAAGATTCTTAAACCTGGTTGAAATGAGTCACTGTGGGCCGTCTTCTTAGATGTCATCCCAGTAAGTCGCCAACGTCGTTAAGGTTAGGTTTAGGATACATTAACGTAACCATTAGCCCTTTTTACTGCATCTCTGAATTCTAATTTAAGGAACTATCGTACAGACGGTCCTGTCTGCTTCATTTCAACCACTAAGCCTAACCCTTACTCCTGTTTACTGCGTCTCTAAATTCTTGTCAAAGGCCGCATCGAACAAACGGTCCGCTGTGCTTTATTTCAACCTTCATTGCCTGAGTACCAATGTCCCAGTTTTTACCATTATATCGTCACAATAAGTACGTTTTACCTGCAGTGTAGGATAAGTCTTGCTTCCATCTCTAACTCTGGCCTATTCCAGTTGGAGGTAACGAGAGCATCTCGTTTTTTTAGGCATTGTCACATCAATAACAAATCAAAACTGAGATTCCGTAAACACGCGGCCATTTTGTCGTTGCCGGTCACGTGAACGCGCACAGCCAATTAAAAATTTAGAATCGAGGGGAAACCCTAAATGTTGACTTTGAAATTATAAATTTCCTATCTGGCATTTGGAATCCCGAAATAAGTGACCTGCTTACAGTAAAGTGTAGATTTGGACGAATCCAACGATGCATAATATGTAGGGGTGTAAGCTTGGTTGCTATGAAAGAAACCAGGTCTAAATTGGACATATTTTGTCGAGTTTGAGAAAATCTGTCTGTACCATACCTTTTTCAAAGTCAAAATACATATTGTTAGAATGCATTTGGACATTTAATTCTGTTATATTTAGATTCGGGAGATGCTAAAGTATCAGAAAATGGACTAATCCCAAATTCTTAATTTTTTTTATTTCAACCGAGAAATGCCTGGCAAAGACTGTATCAGACAAATATCATCAATATAGGTAATGATGTCATCACGACTTGAGAAAATTTTCGCATCATACGAGCAAAGGTTGCAGAAGCGTTGACGAGACCAAAAGTTTTGCGAGGACTTCCCAATAATCTTTAGATAAATCAAATTTACTGAAAAAGGTAGCTGTAGATAGTCTATCCAATAAAAAATCTAACAAAGGCAGATGCTCTGCATCGGAGATAGTCAAAGCATTCAAACGCCTGAAATCAATGCAAATCCGAATGGATTTGTCTTTCTTTCTAATTAAAACCATAGGAAGACTGTAAGGAGATTGAGAAGGAGAAATTATGTTTAATTTTATCATATCCTCTATTTGTTTGTACTTGTGATTGAAAATGTGCAGGGATAGGATAAGGTTTAAGCTTGATTGGTCTGAAATCAGTAAGGAGAATATCATGTTCAATGATATTTGTACGCCCAGGGATATCCGTCAGCACGTCAGGAAAAGATTGTAGTAACAAAGGAATCTGATCTTTCTGATATGGAGCAAGAGTTGGTGAAATAGAAATATCTTTCCAAGTCTCAGTAGATGAAAGAGGTAAAGTAGGTAAAGAAAAAAGAGGCTCAGAAATATTAGGCAATTCAGACAACTCTTCCTGTATGACAGCTAAGGAAGAGCGATGATCACTAGCGATGATCGTCGATAGCCTCAAAAATTGGTTTAAGATGTGGAGGACGAGAGTGAAATTGTTGCAGCATGTTATGTAAAAGGTTTTTTCCTTTCTTTTAATAGATATAATATAGTCAACATCTGACAATCTTTCAAGTACAGTATATGGTCCTCTCCAGGATACAAGTAATTTATTGTCCTTATTGAGTAACAATACATAGGCGTCACGCGGCCATAATTGGCGCAGTTTTCTGTTTTGATTAACAAACAATTTTGCCTTAAGTTTAGCTTTTTCTGATGCTTCTACAGCGATCTGGCATGCGTCGATAACTTTCTTTCTAAGGTTAACCGCGTATTGGTAGGACGTTTGAACATCCTCAGGCATGTCAGCTCCAACCAATAACTGTTTCAGTATGGACATAGGTCCACTTGGCTTGGCACCGAAGACTAATTCAAACGGCGAAAATCCAGTATGTTTGTTCGGTATCTCCCGATAAGCGAACAATACCGCTGGGAGTTCATTCATTCATAACCCTTTACTCCCAAAGGAGCATAGGCCTTCAACAAACACATGCCAAGTCCTCCTGTCACGTGCCATCATCTCAAGTTCTTTCCACGTCTCCTTATCATTTTCACCTCTGTTTCCAGCTCTCTTTTCCATGTGCTTCTTGGTCTACCTCTGCTTCTCTTGTTCTGGGGGTTCCAGAACAAGGACTGCCTTGTAATGCTATTAACAGGTTTCCTCAGTGTGTGTCCTACCCATCGCCATCGTCTTCTACTCATCTCTTGTTCCACTGGCACTTGTCTAGTTCTTGTCATCAGTTCCACGTTGGTAACCTTGTCATACCATTTTAATCCCTCTATTCTACGCAAGCACCCATTTATGAAAGTCTGTAGCTTTTTGGTAGTTGTCTTTGTTGTTCTCCATGTCTCAGAGCCATACAATAGGACTGACTTAACATTTGAGTTTAAGATTCTTATTTTCGTGTTGGATCCGATTTATCTTGATCTCCATATATTTCCCAATGCAATGAAAGCTCCTCTTGCTTTTTGTATTCTTAGTTTGATATCACTGTCTGTCCCTCCAACTTTGTCTATATTGCTGCTAAGATATGTGTACGATTCTACATCTTGTACTGGTGCTTCTTCAAGTTCAACCCTGTTAACATTACCTGCATTTATTATCATTATCGTTGTCTTTTCCCAGTGTATGTTCAGACCCAATTGCTGTGACCTCTCATCGAGTGTTTTTAATTTGTCCTGCATCTCATTACGGTTATGGGACAGAAGAGCTAAGTCATCAGCAAAATCTAGATCATCCAACTGCTTAGTCAGAGTCCACTGGATTCCATTTCTGTTGTGTGTTGTTGATGTTCTCGTAACCCAGTCTATTGCTAGTAAGAAGAGAAATGGAGACAAGAGGCATCCCTGTCGCACTCCTGTTCTTATCCCAAACGGTTCCGTAAGCTGTCCTTCATGTAGAACTCTGCATGTCATGTCTTCATATGTTTTCTTTATTAAATTAATGATCTTCAGGGGAACTCCATAATGCCTCATCAATTTCCAGACTGATTCTCTGTCTACACTGTCAAATGCCTTTTCGTAGTCCACAAATCCAATGTATGGTGGTGAATCCCATTCCAGACTTTGTTCAGCTATTATTCTCAAAATGCCTATCTGGTCTGTACAAGATCTGTTTTGTCGAAAACCTGCTTGTTCATCTCTCAGTTTCTTGTCTAAGGACTCTTTTAATCTTTCAAGGATAATCCTGTTCATACTTTTCCTGGCACTGATAGTAACATTATTCCTCTATAATTTGTGCACTCTTGTAAATTTCCCTTCTTAGGCAACTTAACCAGATATTCTTCCTTCCATTCTGCTGGTATCTCTTCCTTTCCCAAGACTTTACCAAGTAATTTATATAACATCTCTGTAGCCGTGTCGATATCTGCTTTGATGGCCTCTGCTGGAATGCCATCAGGTCCAGACGCTTTTCCATCTCGTAGAAGCTTCATGGCTTTCTTTATTTCTTCCTTCGTTGGTCTTTCACCGTTAATTTGTAGCTCTTCTTCTGCTGGCTGGATGTCCGAGGGGTTTTGTGGAGCTGGTCTATTGAGAAGGTCCTCAAAATATTCTGTCCACCTCTTCATTTGCTCTTGTATATTGCTGAGCAGTTTTACATTCTTGTCTTTTATGAAGCAACTTGTTTGCTTGTATTTTCCCGTTTGCTTCTTTGTGCTGTTATACAGTTCTCTCATATTCCCTTTGGCTGCAGCATCTTCTGCCTCTCTTGCCAACTCCTCAGTATACTTCCTCTTGTCTATTTTGATACTTCTTTTTACTTCTTTGTTTGCTTCCGTGTACACTCCTTGAGCCTTGGCTTTGGAGCTTCTGGTTTTGCTTGTGTTTAAATCTGCTTTCTTGTTTTTCCCGTCTTTTATCTTATTGATGGTTTCTGTTGTTATCCATGCTTTTTGTTGTCGTTCCCTTTTCTCCAGTATTTCTTCACATGTCTCATTCCATACCGTTTTGATTTGCTGCCAGTAGTCTTCTGTATTCTCTGCATCTTCCAGCTGTTGGAGCACTTGGAATTTGTTGGATATTGTGATCGCAAATTTGTCTCTTGTTTCTTGATTTCTTAGATGTCCTACATTAAATTGTTGTCTACAATTTTGCATTGCTGCACATCTCTTGAGTTTCATTTTTACTTTGGCTATCAGAAGGTGGTCGTCTGATGCCACATCTGCTCCTCTATATACCTTTACATCCTGCAATGATGATCTAAACTTCTTGTTTATGCATATATGATCAATCTGATTTTCTGTTCTATGGTCTGGTGATATCCATGTTCTCTTATGTGGAAACATGCTTCCTCCTATAGCCAGTTGATTTGAAGCACAGAAGTTTGAGAATAGTTACCCATTTTCATTCATTATTCCTAGCCCATGTTTTCCCATGACTTCTTCAAATCCGGTGTTGACTGTACCTATCTTTGCATTCATGTCATCCATCAAAATTGTGATGCTTCATTTTACTTTTTCCATAATTTCCTGTAGTCTAGTATAAAATGCTTCTTTCACCGACTCTTCTTTGTCGTTAGTTGGTGCATAACATTGGATGACATTTACATTTATTTTCTTTTTAGCTGTTTTAAAAGAATCTGTTATTATTCTGGTTCCATCGGCTTCCCATTCAATGAGTGCTTTCTGTGCTTCTTTAGATAACATAAGAGCTACCCCTTCATTGTGGTGTGAACTTTCGTCTTCATGTCCTGAGGACAGCACCAATTCACCTGTGATTAGTTTCTTCCTGTCTACCCCCTTCCACTTTGTTTCACACAGTCCCAGAACCTCGATTTTATATTCCCTCATCTCTGCTGCTACTTGTGCCACTTTCCCTTGTTCGTTTAATGTCCGAACATTCCAGGTGCCAAATTTGGAAGTTCTCCTAGAAGAAAGAAGGTTAGTCAGCAACACAGACTCCTTTCGGCTTTCTCTGTGTTGCATCATACGCCTCCCTGCGAGAGGACTTTTCCATGTCTTTGATGGCTGTGTTTTATTTTCCTTAATTGACTTGTCCATGTTTGTTGAAGATTTTTGGGGTTTAAATTTTTTACAGGATGAGGTAACCGGCCTCATGCCCAACCCTCCTTTGTCGCTTTCTACGACATGCTTGGCAGGGAACAGTGTTACCATTCTTTGCTCCCTTTTCGGGCTCCGGTAACACACGGGTGCGCTGCGAGTATTCTATCCCAATCTTGCGGGTATTTTGCAGTTACTTTGCCTAGCATTTGTTTAAGGCAGCGATTGAGCCGCTCAATTTTCCCGTTCGAAACGGGGTGATAGACACTACTGAGAGATCTATCTATCTCAAACTCTCTCATAACCTGAGTTATAACGTCAGAAACAAACTGACTTCCCCGGTCTGATAATATGTTTTCGGGAACACCCAATTAACAAAAAATTAAAAATAGTGCGTCAGCAACATCTGTAGTAGATATTGTTTTCAGAGGAATAGCCTCTGGCCAGCGCGTGCACATATCTATGCATGTAAGCACATAACGAGCTGACGTGACTGGTAGTGGACCTATAAAGTCGATTGACATTTTTGCGAATGGACGCAAAGATATGTCTGACGGGGTGTTCAGCTGCCACATCCTGGCAAGTTTTGCATGTGCGACAAAAGATTTTTACATCCCTTGTCACCCCAGGCCAAAAGAAATGAGACAAAACTCTCTGTTTTGTCCTGGCAATCCCTAAATGTCTTGCACAATTAACATCATGATCATGCCGTAAGACAAATAGGCGCAAACTAGTAGGCACCAAAATTTGTTTTTTACTTATGTTGAATCCTGGAAATTCCGAATCGAGATCCCATTCTTGATTGTATACCAGTGTAACGAATTATCAGTAAACACCACATCATCAGACTTGGCATCCTGAAAATTATTTGTTAATGAATCATCTTCATGTTGCATCTCTATGAATGATTCTTTGTCAATAAGCTCAGCATGTAAATCATCCCCATCTGTCCCCTCTTTATCAGTCATCTCCTCATCAGTCACCACCTCTTCAGTCACCCTCTCAACAATTATCTTCTCATCAGTCACTTCCTCAATTTGAACCTGTTCTTTCAACTCTGCACGAGACTGAGCTTTGGTAGTGACGGCATTTGCCGTAAGCAAATGTTGCTGTTCCCATTTTAAAATATCATCATTAGTGCATTCCTGAAGTCCAGTGATATTTCCCAGGGCTATTCCAGCGATTGGTTTGTCCAATAGGCACGAGAGTCCTTCCTGTAAAATAAGGGGTATCTAAAAAGACTTCCGCAGTTGGATAATATTCAACTGTGCCCTCGACTGTGATGCACTTGACTTCTTTGTCTGTGTAATCAGATTGGTCCACTAATGACCTTTGTACCCCAACAGTAGTACATCCAGTGTCCCTGAGCACTAAAAACAAGCTGGTTGTTTACAAAACGCCTATTAAATACTAGTGAATCTATCCCATCATAAGAGGACATCACTGGCAAAGGATGTCCACACAGGAGCCTAGGAACTCCCTATAACTGAAACAAAGAATTACATTGAGAACAATTAGTATTATTTGACAAGTCCACACTACATGCATTTGCAAGAGAAGCAACATTGTTATTTTGGACATTTAAACTGTATTATTGTCACTTCGATGTACAACTGCATTGGAAGGTTCAGGATTTCTAGAACATTGAAAGTTATTGTTCTGTTGAGAACTCCTGATGTTGTAATATTTATATTGTTTCCATAGAATGACATATGTCCTCTGTTTGATTGGAAATTGTATCTACCTCTGTTCCAATCCTTGCTAGGTCTGAAGGAGGATTTTTGAAGCATATATCCATCATCATATGAATGGAAATTCCTTTGAGGTTGTTGTGACCGATTGTTTAAATTATACCTCCCTCTGAAAAATCCAGTATTATTATCTCGATTAAATCGAAAATTTCTGTCCATGCTATTTGATCTTTGTCTGGGTGGACTGGACATCATAGTTCTAGCTGATGCCACTGGCAATGGATCCTTTATGTTAGTCCTGCTAAGATTTCTTCCAGGATGTGCAATTTGGTATTGTCGTCCAAGACTTTCTACAGCAGATAATAATTCAGGCTTTCTCTCCTGCAAAAAGGACAGCCACTACTGACTGAAGAAAGCACCTTGTCTCTTAAAACGAAGTCAGCCAGCCCATCAAAAGTTTTATCAATTTTTAACAAATCAACCTATCTGGAAAAGCAAAGCTTAATTGATGAAATAAATTCAGCAAAATCCTTGGCTGAATCAGGCAATAATGATTTCAGTTTCAATCTGTAAACATTTTCCTTCAGTTAATATTTTTTAGCAATAAAGCCTTCACAGCATCATAATCATTTCTAGTCTGATCATCCATGGTGCAGACTGAAGTAAGAGCCTCACCAACTAATAAGCTCATCAACATGCTAGGCCATGTAGCTCTATCAATCTCAAACTCTTGGCAACATGTTTCATATCTATTTAAAAAACTTGAAATATCGTCTATATTAGGATTAAATTTAGGCAAATTTAGTTTAAAAGTAGAGGCATGGTCTTTCTTTCCAGCCTTCTCATCTGCTGGATTAACCTGTTTATGTTGAAATCTTAATTTTTCCAACTCAATTTCTGCCATTCTTTGAGCACAGGCTAATTTTTTTTCTCCTCAAGTTCTTGTTGTGCCTTTATTTCTGCTCGAGCATGTTCATGTGCCAACTTTTTCTCCTCAAGAGCTAATTCTTCCTGTCTTTTTATTTCATCTCTTTCAAAGATTCTCTCATCTCTTGCTATGTCCTCTAACCTTTTCATTTCCTTTGCATGCTCATTGAGAGCAAAGGTTTTTAAAGCTTCACCCTCCATACCGAGGTCCTTTCCAACCTTGACAAAATAATCCAAGGTAGCCATAATTCACTATTATTGTGACTCCCTATTGTCCAATAATACTATAATTAATATATGTTTTTACTATGTGAGCAATATCTGCAACAATGTTTCACCACTCAATATCAATCTACTGCTTAGAATTATAGATGTTATATTTGGAGCACACAAAAATAGAGATTCAAACAAGATTACAGGAGAACAGTTGAAAGAGCCAACCCAAGAAAATACTAATGAATAAACCAATAATGAAATTTATAAACTGTAGAAAAATGAAGGTGGTTGAAGTAACAAGAAGAGACATGGTACGCAACCAGACGATACGTCAAGGCCTTAAATCCTACCCCCTGCAGACCCAAGTAGAACAGTCCCAATTAAGATGGTTTGGCCATGTCTGCAGAATGAGAGAAGATCGGCTACCACGACAAGCATGGGAAACAAAGAGCCAAGGATCCAGACACCGAGGACGACCCAGAGTCCGCTGGGAGGACAACATTAGACAATCTTTGAAGAACCGAGGACTAGAATGGAACCAGGCCAGGAGGAAGACAGCCGATAGGATAGTCTGGCGCTCTCTCTTCCAAACCTCTACACCTCACGGTAGAAGGGGAACGACTAAGTAAGTTAAAAAGTTAGTTGCTTATCCTTTACAGGACGTGGCAATCAACCCCAGCTTTTATTGGCTGTTTGTGATTTTTCTAGGCAATTTTTGTCATTCAGTAGTTTGCCATTGCTTTCTGAACGGTACGGCGCTTATACCTTTGTTAAAAATCCACACAAAGCGATCTGCTACCAAACCGCCTGCAGCAGGTTTCGAACCTGGTATATCTGGATTATGAAACTGCGTTCATATCCATTAGGCCACAGACGCCGACACTAAGTAAGTAAGTAAGAAAAATGAAAAAAAAGGCTCTACCACACTTATGACACAACAAGCACAATTTCACAACATGTAATACATCTAATAAATTAAGGATAGCAAGATGAGGTACACAACTTTCACAAACAATAATGAAGAATAAACCAAATAAAATACAATGAACTTGACAACAAATACAAATTTACAAATAAACAGGGCAAAACATGTATCAGAAATGGTTATAGTAAGCTCAGTAGCAGCAGTAAAACACACAGCTTTGTAATGCAGGCCCCACTATCTGAGAAAACCATACACCAAACCCTATAGAACAACCAAGGATTCACGAACATAAGATTGGTATTGTAAATTCACGGTTCCCTCGCCAACCAACCCGCCTAACACACAAACAGGTAAACACATATAAACATAAAACATATTATAAAAACGAACCCTGTCAAATGAGATTTTTCAAAACTCAAGCTCCATGAATCAATAAATTTACTTATCTGTCTTTCATTAAAAAAATCCTCCTGGGTCCAACTTCTGCCTCAGGGAAACAACGATGCAATACAAATGCAGCGACCAGGGTTAGGATTCAAACTTGCAGCCGATCAGCACCGCCATCTTGAAAATTTCTTCACTTTAAAAATTAGTCCACAGATTTGAAAAATACTGGAGCATACTGGAAACAGTTCTAAATTATACGTTCATAATCCCAGCTTGAGGCCACCAAAAACTGATGCGTGTCGTATTAATTAAAGTTCCGGAGAAGGTCTCCGTGGCCAAAGTAGACACTAAGGGTAGTCACACAACACGAATCAGCATAACTGCAGTGAGCTGACAAAAACCTCCTTCACAATTCACAAATATGCAGTTGATTATACTTGACACAAAGCTCCATGAAATCAGTTCTCGCTCAAAGGCAAATGCAGTAATAAGTAGTTGTCCAGTCCGTTTCACTATCAAACGCTGGTCAATGGCAATCATACAAACTTTATTTATCACAGTCCAATGGACCTCTTCATGAATAGATATACATTTCCTGAATATAATAAACCAGGAACACCTCAACTAAGTATATTGATGTCCTGGTGATGGAATGATGCAGGAAAAATACAGTATACTGCAGGAGCTCAATACACATACGTCCGCTCACATTCAAACATCTCTCTTGCAGACGATCACCTCACTTCTGCTTCAAAACGTTCGCGTCTGTCTCTACACCATATCGGCATGACGTCACTTCCTTTATTAATAAGTAAGTCCGTATAAAATTATCAGAAAAGGAGCCCTGTCGAGCCAACCATTATTCCGACATAATCGTTATGAATTTTAATCATAACAACCTTCTTAATTATTTTTTTCTTTGTGTCAATCCTTTGTGTCATTTTAACCTTCGAAGACTTAATTGTTGTTTGCCATTCAACGCAATTTTAAGCTTCGAACACCTTAATTGCTGCTTGCAAATCTTCGCTATTTTAACCTTCGAACACTTTGTCACGGATTGCCTTCCCTGCTTTTTTCCACTTCCCATTATTTTTAGAGAAGTTTTCAATTTTATTAATTATTACTTTACTCTTAAAATATTTCACCTTATTTATTTATGGCAAGACGTATGAGCAGATCTATCTAAACTAAATCTAAAATTTATGTCAGTATTCTAGGAAAATTAACCTTCAGGTTTCTTTAAAAAGACGAGGTCTGCAATTGTGATTTATCACAAATGCGTGTCCGAGTTCAATAATCCTGGACGAGCCCCCAATTGTCACGGATTGCCTTCCCTGCTTTGCAGTAGTGGTCCAACAGTGGCCAAAACTCAAGAGTATCTAAATGGGTCGTCAAAGGTGTCTACCTTCGCACAAGATTACTCTTGGCAGAGATGTAGATAGAAGGGTAATGATGCTTCTACCTTAAGTGAAATTCCACAAGGTATTTTCAGAAGTCAAGAACAATGTTGAATTCGGCTGAACAATTGTTAACTTATATCTGATCCATCGCTTTTTTGTGAAGGATTTAAGCAATGGTTTTTAGCTCGTTCAAGCCCACAGCTGAGTTAATTCAGCGAATTTTCTCTTATAATGGTATAGCTCTGGTTAGAAGTAAATATATGTCTAAATGTATGTGTGTATATGTTGCAGAAGTAGTGGCAGAAATGAGGGAATATAAAATCTAGGTTCTGGGAATGTGTGAAACAAAGTGGAAGTGTGTAGACAAGAAGAAACTCATCACATGTGAATTGGTGCTGTCATCAGGACATGAAGACGAAAGTTCAAACCACAATGAAGGAGTAGCTCTTATGTTATCTAACGAAGCACAGAAAGCACTCATTGAATGGGAAGCTATTGGACCCAGAATAATAACAGCTGCTTTTAAAACAGCTAAAAAGAAAATTCATGTAAATGTCATCCAATGTTATGCACCAATTAATGACAAAGAAAAGTCTGCGAAAGAAGCATTTTATACTAGACTACAGGAAATTATGGAAATGGTAAAAAGAAGAGACATCACAATTTTGATGGATGACATGAATGCAAAGATAGGTACAGTCAACACCGGATTTGAAGAAGTCATGTGAACACATGGGCTAGGAATAATGAATGAAAATGGGTAACTGTTCTCAAACTTCTGTGCTTCAAATCAACTGACTATAGGAGGAAGCATGTTTCCACATAGAGAACATGGATATCACCAGACCATAGAACAGAAAATCAGATTGATCATATATGCATAAACAAGAAGTTTAGATCATCATTGCAGGATGTAAAGGTATATAGAGGAGCAGATGTGGCATCAGATCACCACCTTCTGATAGCCAAAGTAAAAATAAACTCAAGAGATGTGCAGCAATGCAAAATTGTAGACAACAATTTAATGTAGGACATCTAAGAAATCAAGAAACAAGAGACAAATTTGCGGTCACAATATCCAACAAATTCCAAGTGCTCCAACAGCTGGAAGATGCAGAGAATACAGAAGACTACTGGCAGCAAATCAAAACGGTATGGAATGAGACATGTGAAGAAATACTGGGGAAAAGGGAACGACAACAAAAAGCATGGATAACAACAGAAACCATCAATAAGATAAAAGACGGGAAAAACAAGAAAGCAGATTTAAACACAAGCAAAACCAGAAGTTCCAAAGCCAATGCTCAAGAAGTATCCAGAGAAGCATACGAAGAAGTAAAAAGAAGTATCAAAATAGACAAGAGGAAGTATATTGAGGAGTTGGCAAGAGAGGCAGAAGATGATGCAGCCAAAAGAAGTATGAGAGACCTGTATAACAGCACAAAGAAGCAAACAGGGAAATACAAGCAAGCAAGTTGCCTCATAAAAGACAAGAATGGAAAACTGCTCAGCAATATACAAGAGCAAATTAAGAGGAGGACAGAATATTTTGAGGACCTTCTCAATAGACCAGCTCCACAAAACCCCTCGGACATCCAGCCAGCAGAAGAGCTACAAATTAACAGTGAAAGACCAACGAAAGAAGAAATAAAGAAAGCCATAAAGCTTCTAAGAGATGGAAAAGCGTCTGGACCTGATGGCATTCCAGCAGAGGCCATCAAAGCAGATATCGACACGGCTACAGAAATGTTATATAAATTACTTGGTAAAGTCTGGGAAAAGGAAGAGATACCAGCAGAATGGAAATAGGATATCTGGTTAAGTTGCCTAAGAAGGGAAATTTACAAGAGTGCACAAATTATAGAGGACTAGTGTTACTATCAGTGCCAGGAAAAGTATTAAACAGGATTATCCTAGAGAGATTAAAAGAGTCCATAGACAATAAACTGTGAGATGAACAAGCAGGTTTTCGACAAAACAGATCATGTACAGACCAGATAGCCACTTTGAGAATAATAGTTGAACAAAGTCTGGAATGGAATTCACGACTATACATTGGACTTGTGGACTACGAAAAGGCATTTGAAAGTGTAGACAGAGAATCACTTTGGAAATTGATCAGGCATTATGGAGTTCCCCTGAAGATCATTAATTTAATAAAGAAAACATATGAAGACATGCATGACATGCAGAGTTCTTCATGAAGGACAGCTTACAGAACCGTTTGGGATAAGATCAAGAGTGCGACAGTGATGCCTCTTATCTCCATTTCTTTTCTTACTAGCAATAGACTAAGTTTTGAGATCATCGACAACACACAACAGAAATGGAATCCAGTGGACTCTGACTAAGCAGTTGGATGATCTGGATTTTGCTGATGACTTGGCTCTTCTGTCCCTTAACAAATTGAAAACACTCGATGAGAGGTCACAGCAATTGGGTCTGAAAATACACAGGGAAAAGACAAAAATAATGAGAATAAATGCAGGTAATGATAACAGGGTTGAACTTGAAGAAACACCAATACAAGATGTAAAATCGTACACATATCTTGGCAGCAATATAGACAAAGTTGGAGGGACAGACAGTAATTTCAAACTAAGAATACAAAAAGCAAGAGGAGCTTTCATTGCATTGGGACATATATGGAGATCAAAAGAAATCGGATCCAACACGAAAATAAGAATCTTCAACTCAAATGTGAAGTCAGTCCTATTGTATGGCTCTGAGACGTGAAGAACAACAAAGACAACAATCAAAAAACTACAGACTTTCATAAATGAGTGCTTGCAAAGAATAGAGGGATTAAAATGGTATGACAAGGTTATCAACGTGGAACTGATGACAAGAACTAGACAAGTGCCAGTGGAACAAGAGATGAGAAAAAAGCGATGGATAGGACACACACTGAGGAAACCTGTTGACAGCATTACGAGACAGTCCTTGTTCTGGAACCCCCAGGGCAAGAGAGGCAGAGGTAGACCAAGAAGCACATGGAGAAGAGAGCTGGAAACAGATTTGAAAATGATGAGGAAAACGTGGAAAGAACTTGAGATGATGGCACGTGACAGGAGGACTTGGCATGTGTTTGTTGAAGGCCTATGCTCCTTTGGGAGTGGAGGGTTATGAATGAATGATATATATATATATATATATATATATATATATATATATATATATATATATATATATATATATATATGTGATTGTGTGTGTGTGTGTGTGTGTGTGATTGTGTGTGTGTGTTAGTCATGCTCTTGCGTTTGCTTTCATACATGTAATAACTGAATCAACTATGTTTGTTTAGTTTTAAAATTACATGTAACAAATTTAAAAGTGAATTAGTCTTTAACAGGTTAAAATAAATATAGAAAGATTGGTGAAATTTTAGAAGAAAGCGTCTTCATCGAGACTTAATAGGGGAGTGATAAAAGTCTGCGTTGCTGATGCCTTTTAATCAGGACTTAACTGATCTAGGTGAGTCCTGCAGCAGTAGGTTTCGTCACTTCTTTTTAGTGATGAGTGCACTTCTTCACACACTTGTCCAATGTAGGGGTTCAGTGTTGATGCTCTTCTCTCACACTAACGATGTAGTAACGTTAGTACTTCAAACCCTCTGAAAGCTTGTAACCACGAAATTTTTACACAAATAGAAAGACAAATGCCTCTGCTAAGTACATTTGTGGCCTGCAAATTCACATGCGCATCGTCTCACTGTCCATCCATCCTTGTTAATCTCTAAGAGTAATTAAATTCTTGAGTATACACAGTGTAACTCAGGAATGATGAATAGAAATCACCAATATTCTTCTGGGACAATATGTGCTTGGACAGCGCGAACAATGATTTGTGACTGAACTAATATTAACAAGGTACTTATATCTCACACAATGATACTATATACTTGTACTTCGGGCACATGAGCTGTAATCATCACTCATTACTGCTCCAGTCGGAGTCTGAGGTAACCTCTGCTGTCAGTTTTCCGCACCACTAGCCAGAAATAATCACCAACGCTTGCTGTAGTGGCTCATGAATAAACTATTTTCATATGTTGAGGTTGCAAGCCTCATATATAACCACTTAAGCAAGAAACATGTCAAATTCACATTTGTAAAATAAATGTTACACTTATCCCAAAATATTGGGAATCTACAATCTCCTCGCACAGGGTAGAATCGACACGAGCAATTTATGTTATATGCTCTCGAATGACTTGGCCTGAGAAATTCCTCTTATGACGGGTGTTCTGTGAATCACTTGGTCTGGAAATATTCTCTTATGACGGGTGATCCAATTCCTAGGTTTCCAGTCTTTTTATTTAAAGTCCTGGTTCCTTAAGTTTCCAGTCTTGTATTTAAAAGTGAGGGTTTACTTGTAAGTTTCAAGTTGCCCAAATACTCGATCTGTCACTTATAATTATGGAATTCTAAGTCCGATGTCTCACTGGCTTCTGGGAGTTTGCTCATTTGACGATGCGATGCAGTCTCTGATCTGTGTCTCTGGTTGTGCTAGATTATATCTCTCATTCTCAGTTCAAATCCCAGATTGTACTTCCCGGCAAACTTGCCACTGAGAACCAAAGTATATTCAGGCTCTCAAATCAAACCAATGGTAAGCTCTTTAGCACTATCTGGGTTGGGGTGTTTAAATTCATAATCTTTCCCGCGTGTTTTAAAATATAACATTTTAAAATTCATCGCGTGACCTCTTTCAATATGCCGTAATATTTCCGGTGGTATTTTGTTTAAACAAACAAATCTGTGCACTGATTACCTGTCTAAATGCCTTCTGTCAAGATTGTCTACCCAGACAGATTTATCTGTAATAATGATACAGACAGGGGCCAGCGGATGCGACAATCTAATTATCACCTGTGTGTGTGAATCCCCAGACTGATTTCTCAGACGGACAACATTGGCTTCCAATTCATCGTTTACCAGACTACATTGTGTCAAACGAGGATCGTCTCCCATCAAATGTGGCCGGGGACTCAAAGAGATAAACATATAACCGCTGACCGGTGATAATGACTGGGTATTGTTACGATAATACCACAGTTCACCTGGCGGAACGTAAATACTTCTGGGGAGTGGTCACAGTAAAAAAATGTAGGGCATAAATATGCCAAATAATAGGACGTTGAGTGAGAAAAATGAAGAAATAAAGAGATACTGCCGGAGTGAATGAGAGTTAAAAAAATTGCACGACTGATTTCGTCACACACCTCAATTGTTGTTTGCCATTCAGTATAATTTTAATCTTCGAACACTGGCTTGAGAATTACCTGCATAGCCAACACGAACAGTGTCAGTGAAATAGTACACTGGTCCCATTACAACTCCTTCTTGCAGATCAATCCATTGTGTTGTGCACTTTCCAGTTAAAATCTGACAGAGAACTTCGTGAATACAGCTTCAGTATTGCTGCAGTCTCTTTGAACACGTGGTACATTTCACGGGCCTGGCATATCTTGTGTGTGACCCTATCCATATCCATTAGCGAGATCCAACCAGATTACACGAAGGTTTGTTCTCTCAATGATTCCATGCTCTACAGGTTACTAAAGGAAAAATAAATGAATGGAGATGGGGCTCAAGTACAGCCATCAGCGGCCGAATAACAAAGACTGGCTAGGCCCTCCTACACTCGAACAAGACCACAGTCTGTCCTAGCATGTCACGGTGCTGAAGACGGAGGCAACCAGCCAAGAGGCGCACCACAGCAATCAGGATGCCACGCACGCGCAATGGAAATATGCTAACATCTACAAAACGTTATGGCACTCGCCCTGTGACGGACACCCAGGCAGGCGCAGTGCCGGGCCCTCTGCCTCAAAAGGGTCCAACCCCTACTACTGAGGGTCCTTCTCAATTGCCCAGTGGAGCCAGGAGGCATGAGAATAGAGCTACTGGCCAAGCAAAGCAAAGACCATTTAAACTAATGCACTGGAATGCTGAAGGCGTCAACAGTAAAAAGGACGGCTACAGCAAAAAATTAGAGCTCGAAAATATCTTGAATGAAGAACAAGTAAATGTATGCTGCTTGCAAGAAACCCACCTCAACAAGGAAACAGCTTTTAAAATCAGAGGCTACCAGTGCTACCGATCTGACCGAATAGACAGGCAAAAGGGTGGAATACTGACACTCGTAAGGAATAACATCAGTGCATGTCAGCTTGAAACATATATGGAGGGGTCGGAATACCAGATGCTTCATCTCCGGACAGAAAGTACAGAATTCCACCTGCTCAACTACTACTGTCCAAACGACCGTCCACTGGCACTAGACACAATCCCAGTAAAAGAAAGACTGATTGTATGCGGAGACTTCAACAGCCACTGACAGAGCTGGGGCTATGATGACATGGACAGGAGAGGTGAGGAGCTTGAAAACACACAGGATGACAATGGGCTTATCCTGATTAACCAGCCAATCGACCCACCAACCTTCTACTCGAGATCGTGGCACACCACCTCTACACCAGACCTGGCATTCCACTCACCAGGCCTGGAGTGGAACACCACACGAGTTGTAGCGAAACAACTTGGAGGCAACGACCACCGGCCACTGTTCCTAATTGTGGAAAATGAACTTGTCAAGGAGAGCAGCACACTCTCTAAGTGCAACTACAAGAAGGCAGACTGGGCAATGTACCAGCATCGTACAAGTATACTGGCTAGAGATCTGACTGTAGACAAAGACATCAATAAGTTAGTCGATGAATTCAGCAGATGCATATTACAGGCTGCTCGTGAAACAATACCTAGAGGGGCTCGTAAGCGCTACAAACCATATTGGAATAGTGAACTAGAGCAACTGCACAACGACGTGGAAACATATCGAAAGCAGGCAGAGACCAGTCCATGCCAAGAACACCATAATAACTACCAGCAAGCTAAGGCCAAATTTCAAAGGGCCAAGTTGCAAGCCAGGCGGAGAAGCTGGAAGGAGAAAACAGTCCTTGAACTTCGAAAGAGATACAAGGAAACTGTGGAAGCTGGTAAAACAACTTAACGATGAGGGTACAGGGAGAAACTCAAAAATTGCACTGTACAAAGATGGAAACATCCTCATGGGAAAACAGGCAGCTGATCACTTTGCAGAATCTTTTGCTAAAGACAACAACATCGAAGTTAGCCCAGAGAAGCAACAGGAGACTCGTGAGAAACAACAATACGCAGGACGAGATGGAACCATACCTGAAGTTATGGAGGGACCAATCACATTCAGAGAACTGGAGCTTGCAATATCCAAATTGAAAATGAGAAAGTCGCCAGGAGTTGATGGAGTGTCCAATGAAATGATTATGAACTTGGGAACCGCAGCAAAAACAAAGCTGCTGCAGATCTTCAATATCTGTTGGAACTCAGGCAGAGTTCCACAGACCTGGAGGGAAGCATTCATGATACCACTCTAAAAACCAGGAAAAGACAGTTCCACGGCCTCCAGCTACAGACCAATCAGCCTTACAAGCTGTCTCTGCAAAACAATGGAACGTATCATCAACCTCAGGCTACAGTGGTACCTTGAAAGTGAAAACCTTCTTGTACCACAGCAGGCGGGCTTTAGGCAGTGTTACTCTACCGAAGATCAGGCAACTTACCTTTCCCAAGAGATTGAGGATGCGTTCCAAGATAAGAAACTGTTACTAGCAGCATGGATAGATCTAAGGAAAGCATTTGACAAGGTTTGGAAAGAAGGGCTTCTGAAGAAACTGAGAAACTGTAGAGTGAATGGTAGGATGTACAAATGGTTGAAAGCATACTTGCATAACAGAAGAACCCGAGTACAACTGTGGTAAAGTGGGATGTTATAAATATTTATAGGGGACTTAGTGTACTGACTGAGATCAGCTGTGAAGGTATCTGTATCTAATAAGGGTAGTGTATTACAGATGACCTTACTTGCTACCACATATTTATACCTCAGTCAGAATTATTCTGGAATATTGTGATGACTACGTTGAATGTCTAGGGTATGTATATGATGAAGTGTAAGTCACAACAACAACAGACAGATAAACAATTTAATTTATTCCACCACACGTGACAACACTGTGACACTCACACACATTTAACACTCTATAAGACTATTCTTAAATGAGGCACTGGTAAATTTTCAAATATAAATATGTATTAATTACTGTCACTAATATATATGTGTCCTGATTCAAATACAAAGTGAACCAGGAATCACAATCAATTTTAATTACAAGTTATATGTACAGAATTTATCAATATGAATCTTGTAGTGACATATTTTATTAAGATTATCCTATGTGTGTCAGTTGTGTAGTAGTAATATGAGGTAATACTGGTTTTGTTTTTTCAAGCTATGTTGTTATTTGTCATCATGACTTCAAGTGTTTGTTTCTGTTGGAACTAGTATTGGAGATGTTCTCAGTTCCGTTCATTAAAACAATTTATTTCCCCTCTTATTTTTATACAATGTCAGTTTAAGATGGGGTTACATAATGTTGAGCTCCGCTGGCCACATAGGCTTATCTTTCGTGATGGCGGCAGGAAAAGACTCCTCTGCTCGATTGCTCCCCTGTGTTCTGGAGACACCTCACTGTTTGCTATATGGTCCAAGGAGTATGCTGTCCGCCTCTGGATTCAGCAAAGCTCTGACCAGGTGCTGCTCAATAACTTTAGGACCACAGTCCCACAATTCATGGAAATAATACAGAATTACGTTGACTGGCACTGAATATAACACAATTTCGATCTGCCGATGTCCCAGGCTTTTATTTAGAAAAATATGCACTGGTGCTCAACGCACTGGTTCTGTAGTAAGTTTATTTGCAAATGTGGTGGTGACCTGACGCCTCTAATTGACTATATTGGCAGGTCTAACCAATCGTGCCATGTCTACCCAATCGTTTGAAAAAAAGTACTCCTACTCCCGTTTCCCCTGACAACGAAAGATAGTATTTATAGCCCGACTAATCGTGTTTAGCCTTACATTTATTGCGCTCCAATCAAATCGGATTTAACATGGAGACCCATTTCCCGTACAATGGTGGGGTGAAAATCTGCCACTGAGCGATTCTGATTTGGGTGTTGTCTGACATCCCTCACTATTTCTTTTGGCTATAATTTGGTAATTCCTAGACTATTTGCGTAACGTTTTACATATTCTTTGTCAGCAAGTCCTAAGGAACCCAAATATACAAATTTAAAGGAGCTAAGTGGCTGCGTTCAAAATATGCACTTTCTTCTACCTCCTGTTTACTTCGAATACGATGTGGTGTCTGGGTACTGTAATGTTTTCAAACGTAAACCAGTATAATGTCATATTTCCTAATAAGAATTTTCAGGTTTTTAAAAACTAACTCTCGTATGGGTAGTGTTTTTTTTTTTTTACTGTCGATTTGAAAAAAAGCTAGTGCATGTGGCCTTACACGCGTGATGGCAGCAATTGTGTATCGCGCGACGCGTGTTTAGTGTTGCATGTGTTCCTCCGATCAGCCCTCCCTTCTTTCTATCCTAAGTCCATCTGTCCGTTCGTTTATGGTAACGTAGTGTAATTAATGCTAGTATTAATTTAGGTCATTAATCAGCTTGCGTATCTCAAGGTTTTTCTTAGAAAGGCAGTACACGTTTTATTGAAGCAAGCGTGTAATGATGCAGTAGGCTTTTACTATCAACGTGAAACGTTACAATTTGCAGACGAAGGAGAAAACAAGGGGGATTTCGAGTACAGTCATTGTGACAGCACTGTTCTTTACCTTTCTTCTTTCCTTTTATTAAAGTTATTTGTTAGGCTTTACATTTACGTTTTAATTTATATATGTGGATTCGAATTTCTCACGACAAATCCTCCCCACTTAAAACAGACGTGATATGTCAGTCTATAATTCTATATACACATAGAGAAATTTATTATTTTTCCTGGAGTTTAGGATGATTCTCATCACACGGGTGGCGGCTTAAAAAATCCGCTCCCAGATTTGTTTTTCCACTTATATACTCTATGCTAAACTCAAATGGCTGCATCAATAAGGACCAACGGAGTAATCTCGAGTTCTCATGCCTAGCCTGTGCTAGAAACGACAACGGTGTGTGATCCGTTTGCAACTTAAATGCCTTCCCATACAGATAAATATTGAATTTCTTTATCGCCCATATTACTGCAAGACATTCTTTTTCGCTAGTTGAGTAGTTGGTTTCAGCTTTATTCAACTTTCTGCTAGCATATGCCACTGGGCTTAATTCCCCATCCAATGCATCTGATCTCTGTAGCAGAGTTGCACCTAACCCAATATTACTGGCATCCGTCCTTACAATGAATTCTTGGCTTAAGTCAGGTAATTTCAAAATAGGTTTGCTTGTGAGCTTTTCCTTCAATTCCTGGTAAGCCATTTCACATTGTGGTGTCCATGTAATTCGATCTGGATTTCCCTTACGTGTCAAATCAGTTAACGGTGCACATATGGAATTAAAGTTTTTGATATACTTCTGGTAGAAACCACATAATGAGACAAAGGATCTCACGTCTTTCTTGGTTTGTGGTCTCGGGGCTTTCTTTAGTTTCTCTAAATTCTTGGGGTCAGGGGTCATGTTTCCCTGATAAACTGTGTGTCCCAAGAATTCCAATTCTTTACATCCAACGCAACATTTGGTTGGTCTGGCTGTTAAATTCGCTTCCCTAAGTCGATTAAAGAGCATGTTCAGAGAGTCAATGTGTTCCTCAAATGTTTCTGTTGCTATAAGGATATCATCCATGAAATTTGTGATACATGGATTATTCAGAGGGTCCAGTAATTTTCTCATCATTCTAGAGAAGACACTAGGCGCATTCTTCAATCCAAATGGCAATCTATTAAACTCATAGTGTCCTTCTGAGGTACTAAAAGCTAGGTATGGTCTAACCTCAGGCTTTACTGGAATCTGATAGTATCCTTTACTCAGATCCACTTTTGAGAAATATTTAGCTTTATTTAGTCTGGCAAACAACTGATTTGTATCCGGCAATGGATCCACCTGTCCTTCTGTAATAGCATTCAGTCTCCTGTAATCTATACAGAGTCTATGTTCTCCAGAGGGCTTCCTTAAGAGTACAACACCGGAACTATACGAAGATTCACTGTGTGAAATAATTCCTTCCTTCAACAAATAGTCTATCTCTTCCTTCAAAGCTTTCTCCTTAGCAAAAGGAATCGAATATGGTTTCATACAGACAGGTGTGGGGTCTATCAGTTTCATATCATATTCCAATAAGTTTGTATGCCCAGGTCGGTCTGTTAACACCTCTGTATGAGTATCTAGAACCTGTTGCACTCTCTCTTTCTGAGTTTTCGTTAAATGTGTACTGATTTTCACCTGTGCCGCTGTCTCACAGGGGTGTAATGGATATTCAAATGATGAAAGTGGTTCCTTTTTCATCTCCATGGCAATGGACAAGGTCAACAAGTGTGTCTCTTCCTGATGTTCTCTTTCCAAATATTTCTTCAGGAGATTCACATGATAGATTTTTTCTTTCCCCTTCTTATCTATCTTATAATTGGTTCTAGACACCTTCTCTAGAACTGTATATGGACCTTGCCATCCAATTTGTAACTTATTCTGACTACCAGGTAGAAGAAGCAGTACCTTCTCTCCCACAGCCAAATCTCTGTCTTTAGCTTTCCGGTTATAATAGGCAGCATGTTTCTTCCTGGCTTGTTTCAAATTTTCATTGGCAAGTTTCCAGCCAGTTTTTAAACGAGTGGTCAGCTCATTCACATATTGGTATGAGGATGTAATATTTTCCTCTGCTTTTTCATCAGTCCACGTTCTTAACAGCGTTACATATGGACCTTTAATTTTGTGGACCTATTTGTCCATGCACCGGTATGGTCTCTTCCACTCGAAGCGCTATAGTGATGATTTTTCTTCCCAGAAGTATCATGCACAAAACGACCGCTACCAATTTTCCTCTTGGGGCTTTCTCCCCACTTAAAATTCTTGATGAGAGATTTCCTCTCTACATCTTCTTCCTCCAGTTTGTTTAAGTCCGATTGAGGGATTTTCGGCTTATCCTGGGGTAAGACATCTTTTTGCACTCTCCGCATAGTGGCCATTGTAAAACAGTTAAGTGAAGCTTGTCCGTGAAAAGGGGCTTCCCATTTCATTTGGTCCACTTTATCAAATTTATTTCTCTTCGTATTGTCAGGCCTAATTTTGCCCCTTGGCGTGTCCAGGTCCTGATCAATGTTCCCACTTGTGGGTGTTCCCTCATGTGCTATGCTACACCTTTCTACAAAATTCTCAATGTCCCATCTTGCTTTGGGCCAATAATAATTGTGAGCCACCTTTTGGATGATGGTACCTATTTTCTCATGGTCATCATCTGGTTTCACATGTAGGCTCCTTATTAATTCTGCCCTATATCTTTTAGGAAGTACCAGCTGTCCCTGACCTTTGGATCTAGCTCCAGTCTTCCGATACATCAACCTGTTTTTCATGTAAAAATCTCCCTTGCCTGGAGTTGTATGACAAGTTGACAATTTCCTGAAACAAGGCTTGAGGGTCTTATCCCCAGCCTGTGCCTTCCTCATCTCTTCTGGAGTGGTATCCAACATAATATCCTCCTCCTGTCTTGAGGTCGACCTGACCTGAAGGGTGGCCATATACACAGGTTTCCTTCTGCAACGGTCAGTGTCATGATTGTCCATCTGACAATTTTTACACCACCTTTTCCCTTGGTTGAAAGATTTTCTTTCATCATATTTCCTTTCATCGAATTGTGGGGTTTTATTTTTATTGTCATACCGTGGCCTATTAAACTGGTGCTTACCTTTGTTTTGATCTCTAGGATCAAATTTATTAAAGTCCTGTGGTGCCCTAAAATTATCCACCTGTTTCTTCTTATTACCTGATACTTCTGCCTGAGCTGCTTGATACCTTTCAGCAACATTTAGCAACTCACCCAGCTTCTCTGCACCTTGTTCCATGAGAAACTTTCTCATGTCTGGAGCCATGGACTCTCTTAATTGTTCTATAAGGATCATTTCCTTAAGATCTTGGGTTTTCCCCAGAGAAGTCCATTTCTCCAAGTATGTCTCTATTCGTGCAGAGAACTGGTGATAGGTTTCACCTGACAGTAGTCTAGCATTCCTAAATTTTTTCCTATAAAATTCTGCGTTCTTTTCATATCTTAATAAAAGAGCCTGCTTTAGCATGTCATAATTTTCCTGATCACCTCTGCTCATTTTGGCAAAAACTTCATAAGCTGCCCCACGAAGCCCTTGAGATAACTTTAAGCTCCACCTTTCTCTCTCTAACCCATATGTGGTAGCTAATAGTTCATATCTATTTAGATAGCTCTCAATATCATCGTCTTTCTCAACAAAATGATCTAAATGAAAGTTCATAGCTGAGGTTGAGGCTCCCTGACTAGCAGTGGTATCAGAGGTAAAGGGACTGGCACCATTTTCAGGAGCATGGCCCTGAAACTCAAACTCCCTTAGTCGTAACTCATGTTCCCTTTGTAATCTCTTCTCCTCCTTTTCTGCTTCCCTTTCTGCAGCTAATCTCTTTTCTTCTCTTTCTGCAGCCTGTCTTCTTTCCTCGGCTTCCAATGCTTTAGCCTCTTTGTCAGCCTCAATCTGCAACCTCTTAGCCTCAGCCTCAATCTGCAACCTCTTAGCCTCAGCCTCAGTCTGCAACCTCTTAGCCTCAGCCTCAGCCTCAAATTGCAGCCTCTTAGTCTCAGCCTCTAACCTTCTTTCGGCCTCTTTTTCTAATCTTCTTTCTTCCCGTTCAATATATTTGTCACATTCAGCAGTGACATAAGCAATCATAATTTGCCCGTCCATTCCTAACTCTTTCGCAGTCTGTACAGCAGCAGATCGAAATTTTGCCAAGTCGGCCATTGTCTAACATATAAATGTAAACAATTCAATCTTTCAATAATTATCTAAGGACACTACAGGCACTGAGAGCTCAACCTTATTTATTTTCACCCAAGGATACTTTTTAATTCTTATTATTCCCTGAAGTGAATTACCCCCAATATTTTTAATAGGGAAAGATTCAAAATCCCGAGAGCGAGACCCCAATATATGTGGTAAAGTGGGATGTTATAAATATTTATAGGGGACTTAGTGTACTGACTGAGATCAGCTGTGAAGGTATCTGTATCTAATAAGGGTAGTGTATTACAGATGACCTTACTTGCTACCACATATTTATACCTCAGTCAGAATTATTCTGGAATATTGTGATGACTACGTTGAATGTCTAGGGTATGTATATGATGAAGTGTAAGTCACAACAACAACAGACAGATAAACAATTTAATTTATTCCACCACACGTGACAACACTGTGACACTCACACACATTTAACACTCTATAAGACTATTCTTAAATGAGGCACTGGTAAATTTTCAAATATAAATATGTATTAATTACTGTCACTAATATATATGTGTCCTGATTCAAATACAAAGTGAACCAGGAATCACAATCAATTTTAATTACAAGTTATATGTACAGAATTTATCAATATGAATCTTGTAGTGACATATTTTATTAAGATTATCCTATGTGTGTCAGTTGTGTAGTAGTAATATGAGGTAATACTGGTTTTGTTTTTTCAAGCTATGTTGTTATTTGTCATCATGACTTCAAGTGTTTGTTTCTGTTGGAACTAGTATTGGAGATGTTCTCAGTTCCGTTCATTAAAACAATTTATTTCCCCTCTTATTTTTATACAATGTCAGTTTAAGATGGGGTTACATAATGTTGAGCTCCGCTGGCCACATAGGCTTATCTTTCGTGATGGCGGCAGGAAAAGACTCCTCTGCTCGATTGCTCCCCTGTGTTCTGGAGACACCTCACTGTTTGCTATATGGTCCAAGGAGTATGCTGTCCGCCTCTGGATTCAGCAAAGCTCTGACCAGGTGCTGCTCAATAACTTTAGGACCACAGTCCCACAATTCATGGAAATAATACAGAATTACGTTGACTGGCACTGAATATAACACAATTTCGATCTGCCGATGTCCCAGGCTTTTATTTAGAAAAATATGCACTGGTGCTCAACGCACTGGTTCTGTAGTAAGTTTATTTGCAAATGTGGTGGTGACCTGACGCCTCTAATTGACTATATTGGCAGGTCTAACCAATCGTGCCATGTCTACCCAATCGTTTGAAAAAAAGTACTCCTACTCCCGTTTCCCCTGACAACGAAAGATAGTATTTATAGCCCGACTAATCGTGTTTAGCCTTACATTTATTGCGCTCCAATCAAATCGGATTTAACATGGAGACCCATTTCCCGTACAATGGTGGGGTGAAAATCTGCCACGAGCGATTCTGATTTGGGTGTTGTCTGACATCCCTCACTATTTCTTTTGGCTATAATTTGGTAATTCCTAGACTATTTGCGTAACGTTTTACATATTCTTTGTCAGCAAGTCCTAAGGAACCCAAATATACAAATTTAAAGGAGCTAAGTGGCTGCGTTCAAAATATGCACTTTCTTCTACCTCCTGTTTACTTCGAATACGATGTGGTGTCTGGGTACTGTAATGTTTTCAAACGTAAACCAGTATAATGTCATATTTCCTAATAAGAATTTTCAGGTTTTTAAAAACTAACTCTCGTATGGGTAGTGTTTTTTTTTTTTTTACTGTCGATTTGAAAAAAAGCTAGTGCATGTGGCCTTACACGCGTGATGGCAGCAATTGTGTATCGCGCGACGCGTGTTTAGTGTTGCATGTGTTCCTCCGATCAGCCCTCCCTTCTTTCTATCCTAAGTCCATCTGTCCGTTCGTTTATGGTAACGTAGTGTAATTAATGCTAGTATTAATTTAGGTCATTAATCAGCTTGCGTATCTCAAGGTTTTTCTTAGAAAGGCAGTACACGTTTTATTGAAGCAAGCGTGTAATGATGCAGTAGGCTTTTACTATCAACGTGAAACGTTACAATTTGCAGACGAAGGAGAAAACAAGGGGGATTTCGAGTACAGTCATTGTGACAGCACTGTTCTTTACCATTCTTCTTTCCTTTTATTAAAGTTATTTGTTAGGCTTTACATTTACGTTTTAATTTATATATGTGGATTCGAATTTCTCACGACAAATCCTCCCCACTTAAAACAGACGTGATATGTCAGTCTATAATTCTATATACACATAGAGAAATTTATTATTTTTCCTGGAGTTTAGGATGATTCTCATCACACGGGTGGCGGCTTAAAAAATCCGCTCCCAGATTTGTTTTTCCACTTATATACTCTATGCTAAACTCAAATGGCTGCATCAATAAGGACCAACGGAGTAATCTCGAGTTCTCATGCCTAGCCTGTGCTAGAAACGACAACGGTGTGTGATCCGTTTGCAACTTAAATGCCTTCCCATACAGATAAATATTGAATTTCTTTATCGCCCATATTACTGCAAGACATTCTTTTTCGCTAGTTGAGTAGTTGGTTTCAGCTTTATTCAACTTTCTGCTAGCATATGCCACTGGGCTTAATTCCCCATCCAATGCATCTGATCTCTGTAGCAGAGTTGCACCTAACCCAATATTACTGGCATCCGTCCTTACAATGAATTCTTGGCTTAAGTCAGGTAATTTCAAAATAGGTTTGCTTGTGAGCTTTTCCTTCAATTCCTGGTAAGCCATTTCACATTGTGGTGTCCATGTAATTCGATCTGGATTTCCCTTACGTGTCAAATCAGTTAACGGTGCACATATGGAATTAAAGTTTTTGATATACTTCTGGTAGAAACCACATAATGAGACAAAGGATCTCACGTCTTTCTTGGTTTGTGGTCTCGGGGCTTTCTTTAGTTTCTCTAAATTCTTGGGGTCAGGGGTCATGTTTCCCTGATAAACTGTGTGTCCCAAGAATTCCAATTCTTTACATCCAACGCAACATTTGGTTGGTCTGGCTGTTAAATTCGCTTCCCTAAGTCGATTAAAGAGCATGTTCAGAGAGTCAATGTGTTCCTCAAATGTTTCTGTTGCTATAAGGATATCATCCATGAAATTTGTGATACATGGATTATTCAGAGGGTCCAGTAATTTTCTCATCATTCTAGAGAAGACACTAGGCGCATTCTTCAATCCAAATGGCAATCTATTAAACTCATAGTGTCCTTCTGAGGTACTAAAAGCTAGGTATGGTCTAACCTCAGGCTTTACTGGAATCTGATAGTATCCTTTACTCAGATCCACTTTTGAGAAATATTTAGCTTTATTTAGTCTGGCAAACAACTGATTTGTATCCGGCAATGGATCCACCTGTCCTTCTGTAATAGCATTCAGTCTCCTGTAATCTATACAGAGTCTATGTTCTCCAGAGGGCTTCCTTAAGAGTACAACACCGGAACTATACGAAGATTCACTGTGTGAAATAATTCCTTCCTTCAACAAATAGTCTATCTCTTCCTTCAAAGCTTTCTCCTTAGCAAAAGGAATCGAATATGGTTTCATACAGACAGGTGTGGGGTCTATCAGTTTCATATCATATTCCAATAAGTTTGTATGCCCAGGTCGGTCTGTTAACACCTCTGTATGAGTATCTAGAACCTGTTGCACTCTCTCTTTCTGAGTTTTCGTTAAATGTGTACTGATTTTCACCTGTGCCGCTGTCTCACAGGGGTGTAATGGATATTCAAATGATGAAAGTGGTTCCTTTTTCATCTCCATGGCAATGGACAAGGTCAACAAGTGTGTCTCTTCCTGATGTTCTCTTTCCAAATATTTCTTCAGGAGATTCACATGATAGATTTTTTCTTTCCCCTTCTTATCTATCTTATAATTGGTTCTAGACACCTTCTCTAGAACTGTATATGGACCTTGCCATCCAATTTGTAACTTATTCTGACTACCAGGTAGAAGAAGCAGTACCTTCTCTCCCACAGCCAAATCTCTGTCTTTAGCTTTCCGGTTATAATAGGCAGCATGTTTCTTCCTGGCTTGTTTCAAATTTTCATTGGCAAGTTTCCAGCCAGTTTTTAAACGAGTGGTCAGCTCATTCACATATTGGTATGAGGATGTAATATTTTCCTCTGCTTTTTCATCAGTCCACGTTCTTAACAGCGTTACATATGGACCTTTAATTTTGTGGACCTATTTGTCCATGCACCGGTATGGTCTCTTCCACTCGAAGCGCTATAGTGATGATTTTTCTTCCCAGAAGTATCATGCACAAAACGACCGCTACCAATTTTCCTCTTGGGGCTTTCTCCCCACTTAAAATTCTTGATGAGAGATTTCCTCTCTACATCTTCTTCCTCCAGTTTGTTTAAGTCCGATTGAGGGATTTTCGGCTTATCCTGGGGTAAGACATCTTTTTGCACTCTCCGCATAGTGGCCATTGTAAAACAGTTAAGTGAAGCTTGTCCGTGAAAAGGGGCTTCCCATTTCATTTGGTCCACTTTATCAAATTTATTTCTCTTCGTATTGTCAGGCCTAATTTTGCCCCTTGGCGTGTCCAGGTCCTGATCAATGTTCCCACTTGTGGGTGTTCCCTCATGTGCTATGCTACACCTTTCTACAAAATTCTCAATGTCCCATCTTGCTTTGGGCCAATAATAATTGTGAGCCACCTTTTGGATGATGGTACCTATTTTCTCATGGTCATCATCTGGTTTCACATGTAGGCTCCTTATTAATTCTGCCCTATATCTTTTAGGAAGTACCAGCTGTCCCTGACCTTTGGATCTAGCTCCAGTCTTCCGATACATCAACCTGTTTTTCATGTAAAAATCTCCCTTGCCTGGAGTTGTATGACAAGTTGACAATTTCCTGAAACAAGGCTTGAGGGTCTTATCCCCAGCCTGTGCCTTCCTCATCTCTTCTGGAGTGGTATCCAACATAATATCCTCCTCCTGTCTTGAGGTCGACCTGACCTGAAGGGTGGCCATATACACAGGTTTCCTTCTGCAACGGTCAGTGTCATGATTGTCCATCTGACAATTTTTACACCACCTTTTCCCTTGGTTGAAAGATTTTCTTTCATCATATTTCCTTTCATCGAATTGTGGGGTTTTATTTTTATTGTCATACCGTGGCCTATTAAACTGGTGCTTACCTTTGTTTTGATCTCTAGGATCAAATTTATTAAAGTCCTGTGGTGCCCTAAAATTATCCACCTGTTTCTTCTTATTACCTGATACTTCTGCCTGAGCTGCTTGATACCTTTCAGCAACATTTAGCAACTCACCCAGCTTCTCTGCACCTTGTTCCATGAGAAACTTTCTCATGTCTGGAGCCATGGACTCTCTTAATTGTTCTATAAGGATCATTTCCTTAAGATCTTGGGTTTTCCCCAGAGAAGTCCATTTCTCCAAGTATGTCTCTATTCGTGCAGAGAACTGGTGATAGGTTTCACCTGACAGTAGTCTAGCATTCCTAAATTTTTTCCTATAAAATTCTGCGTTCTTTTCATATCTTAATAAAAGAGCCTGCTTTAGCATGTCATAATTTTCCTGATCACCTCTGCTCATTTTGGCAAAAACTTCATAAGCTGCCCCACGAAGCCCTTGAGATAACTTTAAGCTCCACCTTTCTCTCTCTAACCCATATGTGGTAGCTAATAGTTCATATCTATTTAGATAGCTCTCAATATCATCGTCTTTCTCAACAAAATGATCTAAATGAAAGTTCATAGCTGAGGTTGAGGCTCCCTGACTAGCAGTGGCATCAGAGGTAAAGGGACTGGCACCATTTTCAGGAGCATGGCCCTGAAACTCAAACTCCCTTAGTCGTAACTCATGTTCCCTTTGTAATCTCTTCTCCTCCTTTTCTGCTTCCCTTTCTGCAGCTAATCTCTTTTCTTCTCTTTCTGCAGCCTGTCTTCTTTCCTCGGCTTCCAATGCTTTAGCCTCTTTGTCAGCCTCAATCTGCAACCTCTTAGCCTCAGCCTCAATCTGCAACCTCTTAGCCTCAGCCTCAGTCTGCAACCTCTTAGCCTCAGCCTCAGCCTCAAATTGCAGCCTCTTAGTCTCAGCCTCTAACCTTCTTTCGGCCTCTTTTTCTAATCTTCTTTCTTCCCGTTCAATATATTTGTCACATTCAGCAGTGACATAAGCAATCATAATTTGCCCGTCCATTCCTAACTCTTTCGCAGTCTGTACAGCAGCAGATCGAAATTTTGCCAAGTCGGCCATTGTCTAACATATAAATGTAAACAATTCAATCTTTCAATAATTATCTAAGGACACTACAGGCACTGAGAGCTCAACCTTATTTATTTTCACCCAAGGATACTTTTTAATTCTTATTATTCCCTGAAGTGAATTACCCCCAATATTTTTAATAGGGAAAGATTCAAAATCCCGAGAGCGAGACCCCAATATATGTGGTAAAGTGGGATGTTATAAATATTTATAGGGGACTTAGTGTACTGACTGAGATCAGCTGTGAAGGTATCTGTATCTAATAAGGGTAGTGTATTACAGATGACCTTACTTGCTACCACATATTTATACCTCAGTCAGAATTATTCTGGAATATTGTGATGACTACGTTGAATGTCTAGGGTATGTATATGATGAAGTGTAAGTCACAACAACAACAGACAGATAAACAATTTAATTTATTCCACCACACGTGACAACACTGTGACACTCACACACATTTAACACTCTATAAGACTATTCTTAAATGAGGCACTGGTAAATTTTCAAATATAAATATGTATTAATTACTGTCACTAATATATATGTGTCCTGATTCAAATACAAAGTGAACCAGGAATCACAATCAATTTTAATTACAAGTTATATGTACAGAATTTATCAATATGAATCTTGTAGTGACATATTTTATTAAGATTATCCTATGTGTGTCAGTTGTTGTAGTAGTAATATGAGGTAATACTGGTTTTGTTTTTTCAAGCTATGTTGTTATTTGTCATCATGACTTCAAGTGTTTGTTTCTGTTGGAACTAGTATTGGAGATGTTCTCAGTTCCGTTCATTAAAACAATTTATTTCCCCTCTTATTTTTATACAATGTCAGTTTAAGATGGGGTTACATAATGTTGAGCTCCGCTGGCCACATAGGCTTATCTTTCGTGATGGCGGCAGGAAAAGACTCCTCTGCTCGATTGCTCCCCTGTGTTCTGGAGACACCTCACTGTTTGCTATATGGTCCAAGGAGTATGCTGTCCGCCTCTGGATTCAGCAAAGCTCTGACCAGGTGCTGCTCAATAACTTTAGGACCACAGTCCCACAATTCATGGAAATAATACAGAATTACGTTGACTGGCACTGAATATAACACAATTTCGATCTGCCGATGTCCCAGGCTTTTATTTAGAAAAATATGCACTGGTGCTCAACGCACTGGTTCTGTAGTAAGTTTATTTGCAAATGTGGTGGTGACCTGACGCCTCTAATTGACTATATTGGCAGGTCTAACCAATCGTGCCATGTCTACCCAATCGTTTGAAAAAAAGTACTCCTACTCCCGTTTCCCCTGACAACGAAAGATAGTATTTATAGCCCGACTAATCGTGTTTAGCCTTACATTTATTGCGCTCCAATCAAATCGGATTTAACATGGAGACCCATTTCCCGTACAATGGTGGGGTGAAAATCTGCCACTGAGCGATTCTGATTTGGGTGTTGTCTGACATCCCTCACTATTTCTTTTGGCTATAATTTGGTAATTCCTAGACTATTTGCGTAACGTTTTACATATTCTTTGTCAGCAAGTCCTAAGGAACCCAAATATACAAATTTAAAGGAGCTAAGTGGCTGCGTTCAAAATATGCACTTTCTTCTACCTCCTGTTTACTTCGAATACGATGTGGTGTCTGGGTACTGTAATGTTTTCAAACGTAAACCAGTATAATGTCATATTTCCTAATAAGAATTTTCAGGTTTTTAAAAACTAACTCTCGTATGGGTAGTGTTTTTTTTTTTTTTTACTGTCGATTTGAAAAAAAGCTAGTGCATGTGGCCTTACACGCGTGATGGCAGCAATTGTGTATCGCGCGACGCGTGTTTAGTGTTGCATGTGTTCCTCCGATCAGCCCTCCCTTCTTTCTATCCTAAGTCCATCTGTCCGTTCGTTTATGGTAACGTAGTGTAATTAATGCTAGTATTAATTTAGGTCATTAATCAGCTTGCGTATCTCAAGGTTTTTCTTAGAAAGGCAGTACACGTTTTATTGAAGCAAGCGTGTAATGATGCAGTAGGCTTTTACTATCAACGTGAAACGTTACAATTTGCAGACGAAGGAGAAAACAAGGGGGATTTCGAGTACAGTCATTGTGACAGCACTGTTCTTTACCATTCTTCTTTCCTTTTATTAAAGTTATTTGTTAGGCTTTACATTTACGTTTTAATTTATATATGTGGATTCGAATTTCTCACGACAACAACTAGATGGCCACAAGAGTAAGAAAATTCTACTGCGTCATGGCGTCCATCAGGGAGGGGTTCTGTCCCTCACACTTTTCCTAGTCTACATCAACGACCTGGTTACTGAACTACCACATGGAATGAAAGTGGCAATGTACACTGATGACCTGGTAATATGGTGCACAGATGAGCATGCAACAGTGGCCACCAAACTACTACAAAGAGCTATAGATGCCTTAACCTAATGGGCAAATAGATGGTGTGTCAGCATCAACACAGACAAGTGCAGCACTACGCTCTTCACCCTCTCTCCCAAACAAAAAGCTGGTGTCATCAAGATAAATGAAGAGCTCCTGAGAGAAGATAAACAACCCACCTATCTCGGAGTTACATTCGATGATAGGCTGATATGGAAGCAGCACATCAACAAGGCAGCAACAAAGGCCAGGAGGAAGTTAACCATCCTGAGAAAACTAAGTGGAACCACATGGGGAGCCAGCGGGATAATACTTAGTAAAGTTTACCAGCAGGGCATACGACCACACCTGGAATGTGGGTCAGCTGCGTGGTGTCCAGCATCAGACACCACATTACAAGAGCTAGATAAGGTGCAAAACCAGGCGCTTAGGGTCATCACGTGGGCAATGAAATCAACGCCTATAGTGGATATGGAGAAAATGGGGAGGATACAAGCACTGAGAAAACGCAGAGACACAAAAGTGCTAACACGGGCAGAAAAGTTCCTCTGCATGCCGAGCCATCCAATGAAGGACAGATTCCAAAACCTATCAATGGGACGATTGAAAAGAAGCAGCTTTATCCACCAGGCCAAACGATTTCGTAGACAAACCTCAGACCTGCCTGAAGTTGACAGCCCCCTAAAGTCTGTGCCAGAACAAACCCCTTGAAGAGATGAACCTGGACTACCAGTACACATCAAGACAAAAGTGAAAGGAATATTCGACAGAGATGAACAGAACAGCGTGCAACGTAGGACAGTCAATCTCAATTTCCTGGATGATGAATACCCACAGGACCTTTGGGTCCGAGTATACACGGATGAGTCAGCACAGAGTGGAGTAAAGACTGGAGGAGCAGGAGTGTACATAGAATACCCAAACAACACTAGGGATACGGTCAGAGTACCAACGGGGAAATTCTGTAACAACTTTGATGCAGAAATCCAGGCAATCAAGGTGGCAACTGAGAAACTGTTGAACACTAATCTCGGTCCACAGCCTGTAGTATTCCTGACAGATGCATGATCAGCACTCCAAGCACTTCAGTCCAGAAAATTGCCAGGTATACAAGCCCTACTTTCTGAACTGTGCAACCAGCGCAGGGTCGCCATGCGGTGGATACCGTCTCATTGTGGAATACCAGGAAACGAGAGAGCGGACCGACTGGCTAAAGAAGGTGCTGTAGACGAGCAACTGGATTTACCAGTTACGTACCATCAGAAGAAAAAGATGATCAAATCAATCAGAAAGCCACCGACACCAACACAGGATGATTACCAAGCTATGAACAGATCAGAACAAATTGTCATTCTGCGCCTCAGAACAGGACACAACCGACTCCGCAGCCACATGTATACAAAATTCAAGATTGGCAATTCAGCCATGTGTACATGTGGACAGGCACCCCAGACTGCGGAGCACGTACTTCAAGATTGCCTCGAATATGATATATTGAGGCAAACCCACTGTCCCAGAGAAACAACACTGGAAGCAAAACTATATGGACCTCAGTATGAACTACAAAAGACAGTGAAGTTTATACAAGAAACAACATTGCAGATATAGACAATATAGTTCAAGCGAACGAAAGAAGAAGAAGAAATGACCCAAACACTTTGAATGTGTTTTCCTAAAACAAGCTGATGTGAAGATGGAATAAAGCAGTACTTAGGCGACGCAATGTCTACGTTCACGGTAATTCGCAATACACTATCAGAACATTAGTGTTGTTGTTATTTTTGTTTTTATTACAGATCCAGCAGTGTTTGGGCTCTTGCCCTTCTGCCCAATGCCATGTAGTGATATCTGGATGTGTTTGCTAGTAACAGAACATTATTGGTTTTTGTGTTGTTGTTGTTGTTGTTGTTGTTGTTGTTGTTGTTATTACAGATCCAGCAGTGTCTGGGCTCTCGCTCTTCGCCAGGTAGTGATATCTGGATGTATTCACAGTAGCAGAACATTAACAAATCATATTAATTGGCGAACAAATAGTTCATTGCTTTTTTCTTTTTTTTTTTAAGCTTAACTTTTAACAACACTTAACTTTGCAATCATCCAAGGTACAAAAGCGAACTGTTCTTTTTTGTATAATAATTCAGATAATCGCCCCTATGCAGAATATAATTTATTTTACCGTAAGCGTTAATCACTCTCTTTCCTTTTGTTGCCATAAATCATTTTTCATCTGAAGGTGAATGAATGTTGCTGCTTTTTTTTAAAGTTTTCTGTTTTGTTCTAGTCCCATCCTACTTGTATATGTGTTGTTTGAGCTGACTACTGCTTTTCTCCTGAGGAATTCTTTTTTTTCCTAAGTCTGTAAACGTCACGTACGCACTCGCGCTTTTTTATCTAGCAACTTAACGCTGTGATTATACTGTATGTACGTATTACAACTTACCCCCCTTATCGGGCGAACACAGACTATTTGTACAGGAGACATCCGAATATTATCGAGCAACTGATTTAAGATGCCGTCTCTGAAAGTTGGTTAGGTGTCTACTGGGTGCATTTGAAGTAAGATCCTAGAACTTAAGGTGGAGAGTGACTCTGGAGTTTCTCCCTTCTAATCTTAGAATTCACTTCCAGTCCTATGGTCTGTCCTATATTGGTGTCCTAATATTCCGTGTTCCTGGCTGTCTATGGTTATTCCTTGACGAAATTGGAAAACAGTGAAGTAGTCTTTCAAAGCTGTATGTTATAAGCAAAATTTTCGCCCACACTGCCATGTTGCTTCTTTGAGAAGAGATCCTATCAGGAGCAGACTATCTTAGCATTTTCGTGCCAAACCAACCATCATCAATGCATCTGATATTGGGATGGGTTTATCCCACCCTCTCATATATAACATTACTTACTGACAACATAATGTATTGCCCTTTACATGGTATTTTCAAACTCCATTACCATATAAGGTCTTGTCATGTTTGTTGCCTGTCATGTTTATCAAATTCACTACTTCACAGATCTATCGCCGATAATCTCCTCCAAGACGTTACGTTCTCGTGGTTGATTATTACAACGAAGTCAATCTACAAGAAGTGTTACATCACTTTCCGTGCCTTAATTTTTAACAAGATTGTCATCTTCCGACATCCCAGTGAAATCGGCCAGCTATCACCGGTTGTTATCTACTTTCTCCGCGGGTGTTGTTAATCATACTGATTTTTGTCGAACGAGTCGTTATATTTCCTGACGGGCAATATGTGATATGTCGTGGGCTGTCCTGTGGCTCCGCGCTCTGATTCAGTAATCCGTCTTCCACATTGCTATGTTGCATCCTAACACAGCTTGCGAAGAACAGTGCTCGTCAATCGCTAAAAATGAGTTTGCTGGATTTCTGTGATGAGACAACCTGTGGTTTGGGATTTGCCGCCCGATACAGAAATTATTCGCCCTATGTCACGAAGACTTCCTCTTTTTGAGGCTTCGAGTGAAGTCTCCTTGTGTCACTTGCCATCTTTTGTTTCCTTGTCGTATGGCCCAAGAGCTATTTAACTTTAATCTCTTCATTAATTGTCCCGCCACGTAGACAACATATAAGCTTCTTAGCCGCCGTCAAAGTGTGTCCCAGTTGGCTTCGTCTCGAACGTCCTTTATTTACGACCTTCACCGGCTGGCATGCCATTGTGTCCAGCTAACTTAACTTCGTGTGTTCAAATTGGGGATTAAGCCATTAAACGAATTATTTATATTGCCCATGTGGCCGTTTCCCGTGCCAAACAATAACTTGTCTAACAAAATAGGTGTGTTCCAAAAGATAACGTAAGGTTAGAAAATATCAAAGGTGTGATTAAAGTTACACTTTTAAGACTGATCGAATTAAAAAAAATGAAAGAGAAAAGACGGGGAAGAAATAAAAATACGAAAGATGGTGAAAAAGGTAAAAGGTTATAAAGAATAGGAACAACATATCACAATAGGAGGAACGTGCAAAAGGTAGGATCCGCCCAGTGTGCCAAATACTTTAAGAACGCCTCTGCATACGACTAGTTTTTAAACTTGCCGGCAAAATCATTTCTTAATTAGTTTTCATATTTATCTTTGCCATCGACATTCGTATTTTAATTAATTAATTAATTACTTTTTTAATTGTTATTCGTTAATGTCGTTGTTATTGCCTCTGGTACCCGTGTACTTTCTGTCACAGCTATTACGCTTTTATTCTCTCGTTTCAGCGCTTAAGCTGGTAACTTTTGTTACACTTGACGACTGTTCTACTGCTGTAGTGAATGTTGTTCATTTCATAGAGTAAGAAAAATAGAATGACTCCGTAAAAAATATATGAAGAAAATATAGATTGGTCTCGACTTGCAACGTACAACCACTCGACTTACGGCGATGATCCTGAAAACATTGTGCACTCATGTATAATTAGTTATTACTGTACTGTTACTGTACACTACAGTATTGTATGTTATAATCTGGACATTGCATTATTGCACTATTAACAAAAATTAAAATTAGTTCAACTTACCAAAACGAACATACATATTTTAGCATTCAGGCACGTTAATTGTAAACATGGTTCAGTGGTCCCAATAATGGAACCATAATTTTTTATTTTTTTTTACATTAACATAGTTTAGGAATATAATGATTTCCGACTTGCGTCCATATCGACTTACGACTGGGTCGTCGGAGTGGAATGCGTTCTTAAGTGGAAGACAGAATGTAATTAGAAACAGACATACAATAAATAACAAAGACATAAGAAAAACCTTGAACATACGTTTGTCACGGAATTGCCTCCACTGTTTTGCAGTAGTGGTCCAACAGTGGCGAAAACTCAAGAGTATCTAATATGGGTCTTCAAAGGTGTCTACCTTCGCACAAGATTACTTTTGGCAGAGTTGTAGATAGAAGGATAATGATGCTTCTATCTCAAGGGAAATTCCATAAGATATTTCAAAAGTCAAGAACAATGCTACGTTGGGTAGGGCAATTGTTAACTTATATCTGATCCGTCGCCATTTATGAAGAATTATGCATTTGTTAGTTTAAGCTCGTTCAAGCCCCCACCCTGATTTACTCAGTTGAATTTTTCTTATTCTGGTATAGCTCTGTTTAGAGTGTATTTAGTAAATTGACTGAGGCAAACATGCAGTACATTCAAAATGATTAAATCGACGTTAAATGTGTATATTTACAAATAACAAATTTAATAATCACTTATATTTTAACAGTTTTTTTTTCTAAATGAATAATTATTTATCAGAAAAATATCATCACTGTGATGTAATGGTAGTTTGTAAAGGAGGTCACTTGACAGCTTTTGTGTGTTACTTAGCTGTCCGTGACGGTTCTGCTCCTTCTGGTGGTTTGGTTCTTGGTAGATTGGATCGCTGCTCCTGCTCGTTACTGGTCAAGGTTTTAGGGCGCAGCACGTTCCCAGAAGTGTCAGGGAGTGTAAACGAAGTTGGTCCCTCGTCTTTAAGCCCAGTCTGATGATGGTGTCTAGATTCGACTTCAGGCCACTTGTACCTTTCTTCTTCCAGAAATAGTACCCTCCACTGGTACCACCAACTAGTATGGTAAAAGAAGAGAAACGAATACACTCTGTGTGTTGAGTTTCCCGACACATATATATGTGTCCCCATCTTCCTATTCCACCATCCCATCTACCTCAGACTTTACCCTCGATTAGAATTAAGCTTAATCCCTCGAGAGGAAACTTTATTTACATTTAAATTGAATAGCTTTATATTTACTTTACATTCACATGACAATGTTAATATTATAGATAGAATATGTTTACATCTATATCTACACTGGTTGAAAAATGTTCACAAAATAGATTGAATATGTTTTCATTTACATCTACACTGGTTGAAAAATGTACACAATATAGATTGAATATGTTTACATAGACACTTACACTAGTTTGTAAATGTACATATTAAAATTAGAATGTACATCATTTCATTCATCTTTCTCTCCCTGCTCAATATGGAACTTGGCTACTACCTATGCTTTTAGTTCTCTTTAAGAAACTAGCAATAAAGCAGTCACCAGCCCTTGCAGTGGTGGTTCAAGAAATCATCATTCTATATGCTGAGGTTGCCAGCCTCAAATGACTTGAACATCCACTAGCAATTTTCACATATTAATATTCACATGGCAATATATACATATTAGTTCAGATGTTAGTAATGAAAAATATAGAATGTAAAATGTACAACTTACGCCAATCTTTGGCTCACAGACTGTTTGCTCAGAGAAGTAGGTTAAGGCACTTGCAGATACCTTTTACACGTGTTCTTGGAGGTCGTTACTTTAACAATAAGTTCCCACTTTGACTCTGTTTCAGATTCCTCAGATTCCGGTTTTCCTTATTAAAATAGTAGAGTTTATTCTGGGCTCTGATGTCCTCAAAATTGTTCAAACAATGGTTCGGTCCGATATATGAATCTTGATTCTAGGCTTAACTCTGGCAGTCTGGTTGTCGTCTTGGCAAGCGATTCTCACATTGTTCTAACCTGGCTAAAGTGTCAGATTATTTGGCACTTTGTCTCCCCCGCAGTTGTTGGTTACGATTTAGGCAGGGTCCAATCAGGAATTTGGAGGTTCCTCTATTTCGGACCCCCGCCAATCGTCTTAAAACTGCATATTTAGGTGGGGTAATTTTAAATTATTCTGACATTGAAAAGTATGTGCCAGATGCAAAAGGTCACGTCTCCCATATATAAAAGTGACTAGTCCGTACACTCTTTCGACAATGTGTTTCAGATGTAACATCTTACTTTCCTCTAAAGCAATGGCTTTAACAGGTGAACAGGAAACGATTATGTCATTTATGCCTGTCCCAAATGCGTCACACAGACAAGTAATCTCTTTATCCGTCGCTTGCGCACACAAAATTCCTCTGCGGGCGAGTAATTTTATCGCCTGACACGGCTTGAGCAAACAAAACTATGCAAAACTGACCAGGCCCATATACGTTTTACCTGCGTTAATCTCCCCAAAGCTGTGAAGAGCTAAGCAAATATGAATTATCACCAAAAGGGAATGTCAAGTGATTGTAAATACCAACTATCTGTTTCTTCTTCTTCTTTGATCCATAACCGCCAACCGTCAAAGCAGTCAGCGGCCATCACGCCTGGTGGCGTCTTGTAGGGCAGCAACAAATTGATTCCACTTTGCTCGGTCGGCGGCCATCCTTCGTACAGTGCCCCAACTCTGGTTCATTCTTTGCATCTCAGCTTCCACAGTTCTCCGCCAAGTTGTTTTTGGTCGGCCTCTCTTTCGCTTTCTCTCGGGGGTCCATAGCATAGCTGTTCTTGTGATGGTATCAGGGTCCCTTCTGAGGACATGGCCAACCCAACTCCAGCGTCTGCCAGCTATGATGGTGTGCATGTCCTCCTGGTTACTCCGAATAAGTAGTTCTTGATTGCTGATGGTGTTTGGCCAAAAGATTCGGAGAATTTTCCTTAGGCAGGTTGTGTGGAAGGAGGACAGTTTCGACATTTCCTTCTCTGTTACTCTCCAACATTCCGCACCATAGAGAAGCACAGAAAGTACACAGCTCTCATACAGTCTTAATTTAGTGTTTGTGCTGTACTGGGAAGACTTCCAAATGTTGTTGAGAACAGCAAAGGCTGTTCTCGATTTATTCATTCTGTTGTTAATGTCCTTGCTTGTTCCGCGGTCAGGTGTTACTATGCTTCCTAGGTAAGTAAATGTGTCTTTCTGTTCTAACTTCTGGTTCCTTACTGTTATTGGCTCAGGATTGCCCACATTTAGTGTCATGACCTCTGTCTTCTTCAAATTGATGTTCAGGCCAACCTGCTGGCCATACTTATTCAGTCTATCGGTTTTGTCTTGAATGTGTTGGTGTGAATGCGCGAGTAGTGCAATGTCATCTGCATATTCCAAATCTTCCAGTGTAGAAAACGTTGTCCATCTAATTCCTCTTGGACTACCCTCTGTTGTCTGGCGCATCACCCAATCTATGACTGTCAAAAATAATGTTGTTGATAAGGGGCATCCCTGTCGTACTCCTGTTTTCACTTCGAAAGTTACATTACTCGATCCAACACTGCACGTAAAGTTAGAATAGAGGCTTTTTATAATGGAAACAATGCGGCTGGGAATTCCATAAGCCCTCAGAATTTTCCATAGGCTGTCCCTGTGTATGCTGTCAAAAGCCTTTTCAAAATCAACAAAGTTAATGTACAGCTGTCTCTGCCATTCTGAGCACTGCTCTATAATGTTCCTGAGGGTAAATATATGGTCTGCACATCTTCTGTTCTTTCTGAAGCCCGCTTGTTCTTTCCTTAGTTTATGATCAACTGCTTTTGAAATTCTCTGGATGATTATCCTGCCTAGTATTTTGCTGGGAACTGAGAGGAGGGTAATTCCTCTCCAGTTGTTGCAGTCTGCAAGGTCGCCCTTCTTGGGCAATTTGAGGAATTACAAACTACATATCCTGGGAATAAGCGAGAGCAGATGGACAGGGATGGGGAGAATAAAAACAGCTACAGGGGAAACAGTACTTTATTCTGGTAGAGAGGATGGTCAGCACAACGAAGGTGTAGCCATTATCCTTAAGAAAGGAATGGAAAGGTCTCTACTGGAATGGAAACCCATTAACAACAGACTAATAAGAGCAAGACTGAGAGGGAGATTCACCAACACCACAATTATACAATGCTATGCACCAACAAACGACAGTGATGAAGAGCTCAAGGATGAGTTCTATCAACAGGTACAAAAGGAAATGGAAACTGTACCCAGGTACGATCTTATTATAGTAATGGGAGACCTAAATGCGAAAGTTGGAACACATAATAATTATAACGAAAGAGTAATGGGGAAATGCGGCAGTGGAACAGTAAATGAGAATGGGGACAAATTAATAAGCTTCTGCAGTATTAACAACCTGGTCATTGGTTGAACACTTTTTCAACACAAAGAAGTGCACAAGTTAATCACCAAACGGACGAGACAAAAACCAGATAGATCACATAATGATCAATGGCAGATGGAGACATGCACTACAAGACGTGAAAGTAAGAAGAGGCGCAGATGTGGGAAGTGATCATCACCTAGTAGTAGCAAGACTGAAGGTGAAACTCTGAGCTGCTGGACCAGTTGCAGTCAAACAGAAAAGATATAACATCACGAAACTTAAGGACCCCCTCACCAGAAAAGCGTTCATGGTCGACGTAAAGAGACGATATCTGATTACCAAAAGCCAGGAAAGAACAGAGACCGACGATGTGGACCAGAAATTCAACACCATCTCAACAATATACAAAGAAAGCAGCAAGTCATGCTTGGGATTCCATGAAAGAAAGAGCCAAGACTGGATAACACCAGAAACGCTAAACACCATAGCGAAGAGAAAGGAAATGAAAAGGAAGAAAACAGAAGCTAAGTCTCCCAGGTTAAAGGCAATATTTAGTGAACAGTACAGTCAGCTGGACAAGGAAGTAAAACGTCAAACCCGTTCTGACAAAAGGACATTTCTGGATGACCTTGCAAGACAGGCAGAAGAGGCAGCAACTATCTGTTTGATAAGAGATAATTAAATGTGTCGATCCCCCGGAAATTCTAGGTAATCAGTACGTACAAAAATGTAACTGATTACTGCCGCAGTGAAGAAGAGATCGACTCAAAATTATGTGACAATATTATAGGACTGGAAGGCTGGGCGTGTATTTCTGATGATCTCTGCTCCACAGGGAGCCCAATGGTAATGATGGTGATCAGAAGGAGATTAAAGATTGATGATTATTGATGATGTTGGTGATGATTGATGAGTATTGGTGATGATGGTGATGATAACGAATGTGATGTTTGATGATTACTGATGATGATGGTGATGATTGATGATTATTTATGATGATGGTGATGATTCTGATGATGATGGTATTGGTGATGATCATTCTAATGATTCAGATTAGGATAGAGATGATTCTGATGATGATAGTAGTGGTGATGATGATTATAATGATTACAATTATGATGGTGATGATTCTGATGATGATTGCTGCATGATTTTTTTGGCTGCCACTTCTGTTGGTGTATGTGTGGGGGTTGTATGAAAGAGATAGTGCTATTGTCTGGCACAGCAGACAAGGTTGACGTCAGCAATGTCGGGCTTATTGTTAGTGGCCGACAGGTGTGTAAATATAATGGGCGAATGTCGCGAGTTCTTTAAATTCGTATGTCTCTGATGTCACCCACACAACAGTAACGTTAGGTCAGGAAATAGACCAACGGATAATGCGAATTAAGTTTTCAACTATTACACAGTTTATTAACACGACAGCAACATCGACATCATGGACAGCAAATCACTAGTTAGAACAGCAGGTATAATCCATGGCAAATAGGTTGCAGAAAACAGCAACTCATCATAAATTGTGAAAGTACATATAATCCATCAGAAATTGGTTGCATTAACAGCAATTCATTATAAATGGTAATAGCCGGTATAATCCATGGCATTAATAATATATTGAATCTCTTCCCTTCAAAAAAAAAAAAAAAACACTCTGGACACACTAGCGAGACTATAAAAACCGTCTCGAAGCTCTGCCAGATACCTAATGACCAAGATTATTGTTTCTCAATACAACTCAGTACATCTTCACTCAAGCGCGAACTAACAGCTTGAGATGTGAGCTCAGCTCCCCCGTATCTCTCCCCCAACTACTCAGAACATTTGAACACTTTCTTTATGTTTAAAAAAAACTAACACATACTCAGTTGAGCTATGTTCAAGCACCCAAATAAAAAATCATCTCATAACTTTAAACGTGCTTACTAGCGTGTCTATAAAAAAATCAGACCCGTACATAAAAATCCCAAAAAAATAAATCCCGCTCAAAAACATGACTTAACAGATTACACCGACCCCCGGGGGGAAAAAATGATATCATCATTTTTTTTTTTAAATTACATCGAACAAAAATGTGAGGTCGATCAAATTCTATTATATACAACAGAGAATTATACTATATGTTAAGTCATATCAATAAACTAACAATAGAGGGATGGAAGTATGTGCGGAGTATGAAGATGAAATATGCAAAGAGGATCAAACATCAAATTCAAACAAAGATGGAGTATATCAAGTATAGACTAACTATGAACCAATAAGTGGAAGTGAAAAGAGGAGATGAAATTAAATGAAGAATGACCAGCAATGAAATGTGTGTAGTGAAAGAAAGCAATGATACAACATGGTAACAATTTAAATTAATCAACATTTTGTGTGTAAATAGATACAAGTATGGCAAAACAGCATGGAACAAAAAGCAATACATATATAAAACAGAAAATCTAAATAAAGCATAATAGGCAAGAGAAACAAGTTAATTAACTTATTAAGTACTAATAATGAGCTTATTACTGAAATCAGAAACTAATACCGCGTATAAACAGTTACTACTGGTGCACAACTAAGTGCTGGGTAATGCAAATAAATAACAATGTCAGAGAGAAAAAAAAGAAAAAAAACACACACTTTGTAAATGTTCACTACCGAAATGTATCGTAATGATACGTTAAGTTTAAATACTATTGTCAATACTATTGTCACTCGTTCAATGTTCATCAACACACTGTTGTGTATGAATAATATGCTAATAACGTGTCACATGAAAGTCAAAGAACACAATGTCCTCAATTAGGGATGTGCAACATCAAAGCTCCAGCGGCCTTGGAAAGTCTTGTGAGCGTGTTGAGACAAAAATCACCCACTGCGGAGTCAGAATTCCGAATGGCTTGAATGGTGAAGTCCAACGGGCGCAAGGCAACAGCGTCTCTTGGAGATCTTGAATTGTCCAACATATTGATGTCTATCGCAGAGTATCCACGCTCAAATTCAGTCAATGGTAGGACAATATAGAACAGGTTCTTGAGTATCTGCATAATCATGTAACAAAACAGCTCCAATTCCCATCGAGAAGGCGTTCCTGCGAATAATCAAATGAAAATTCCTGTTTGGTAACGGTAGGATATCATTAGAGAAAAAAGTTAACTTTAACTTTAACCTACCGGATGTGGCCGTGCAAACTTCAGACCACTGTATGATGTTAGTCGAACTTTCCTCCGATAAACGAGAAAGGGTAGCAGTGAAAGTAGCACAGACTGAATTGAAATTATCAATGATATAGGACAACAAAAGTGTTCGTGAAAAATAGCAGCATGAGAAGTAAGTCGCACTGAGGACAATGTGCTGCATTACTGCATTGAGGACAATACGTCGTATAAAATACATACACCAGAAAAATCAAGTAACAATCTGAGTGTGTGCAATGACGTACAGAGAAGTCATCAATATACAAATGATAGCGACGTCAATAGGCAAAGTACTCAGAGTGCAATGATGACTGACAATCTGCGACCTTACGCAAGACAAAGGAAATTGCAGTTGACAAAGGCGTATCTCTCAAAGGCTGAACTGAAGTCATAGCCTGTGTACTGGGCAGAGAAAAAAGCAAGAAATATACTATAAAGATGTAAAAGCAGACAGTGGTGAACTTAGACCTGCCTGGAAGTTCAAAAGAAAAGCAGTAAGTACGACAACAAGTCGTAAAACCAGAAGATACTGAGCTAACCGGCCCAATAAGGAAGGTATAGAAACCCATAAGATATATAAATGTATTGACAACTAAGGCCGCACATTTAGCAAAGAAAACAGTATTCATAGCAGAAAAGAAGTTGCAACTAACGTGACTGGATGTAGCTTCAGTCGTAGCGATAAAGTTAGTGTGTGTATCAGACAAAACAGAAGGATCTTCTTTAGTAATTGTACTTAATGAAGAATCCAAGTTAGAGTAACGACGTACTAAGGTATGTCGAACTGGACTAAAAGAAGCACCAAAATTAGAATGATGAACAATAGTATCATTTATACTGCAAGATCGCACCACATTAGCAGAATGTATCACGTTAGCAGAATGTACCTGGTGATAAGATTTTGGCATAGTTGTTAATGTTGTATCAGTAAGGTGATGTTGCCGTTCTCAATCAGCAATTTGTTCCGGAGTACATATCTTTATACCATGAATCTGTCCGACAGTAAGGTCGGCGATAGGCGCCCTGAGCATACATGCGTGTATATAATCAGTAAAAAAATGGTTTGGCAATGTGGACGATGGCAGTTGGAAAAGTCTCAACTGTACCTCCGAATGCCACACATTTCACCACATTACCTGTGGGTCTCCAAATAAATGCCTCTAAAACTAAAGCTATGAACTTTTCTAACGAGACCTTTGATATCATCTTGAACGGGGAAAAACTACAGAAAGTTGAAAGTTTCAATTATTTAGGCAGTAAAATGACTCAGGATGGTGACACAACAAGAGAAATCCATACTAGAATTGCTTTGGCAGCTAGCGCCTTCAATAGATTATCTAACATTTGGAAATTACGATCATTGAATATACATACCAAGCTTCGTCTGTTTAATTCAAATGTTATCTCAGTGTTAACATACGGCTGTGAGAGTTGGAAAATAACAAAATCATTGGAGAACAAGCTGAATACATTCGAGAACAAATGTCATAGAAAACTCATGAACATCAGTTGGAAAGAATTCAAGACTAATCGACAAATAAGAGAAGACTCTAGGCAGAAATATGTCTCCGACTATATAAGGAAAAGACGATGGTCATATTTCGGTCATGTCCTACGAATGCAAAACAACAGAATACCACTACAGGCGCTCACTTGGGTTCCTGAGGGTAAGAGGAAAAAAGGAAGACCAAAAGAAACACTGAGAAGAACAATAATAAGAGAAGGAAGAACGTTGGGCCTAAATAATGTGCAAGAGCTAAGAGGAGTGGCGTCACAACGAACAACCTGGAGAGCACTGGTTTCTGCCTTATGCGCCGTGTTTGGTGCTTAAAGAATTTATTATTTACCTGTGCGCAAGATGGGTGAACTAGAGACTGCCTAATTCCAACAGTCGTGCATCCCGAATCAAAGAGAACTGAGACGGGAATATTATTTACAAATCCCTTGTGTAGGGTAAGAGACTCTGTTCCATCATGTGCAGACAAGGCAGGAAGAGTAGGTAGAGGATGACCACAACTCAAGGTAGTCACCGCTGTAGGCTGCAATAAAGTTTTGCACTCAGGGCACTGAGATGCACGATTGAAATCGAAAGCAGAACAAGCAGTAGCATTAGTAACATTATTATTACCGTTACCCTATTTAACAATATCCTGAAGCTCCTGTTGAGCAGAGATAGCATGGCGATGCGATCTATCATTTGGAGATTTTCCACCATATCGAGATCGATCATGTCTATTTTCTCTATTGGTGCCTTTGTTATTTTCTCTATTTGGACAATTGTTCTGATTTGAACCCCAGTGAGAATTGTTGCGATTACTATTTCCTCTTGGATCAAAATATCTATTAGATGAATTTTGTTGCCTTCGAGAAAAATTACCGTAAGGTTGATAATCCCTAGTGTAGTTATCCCTTCCATAATTTCCAGAATTATTGGAACCAAAATGTTGAGGCCCATTAAATTGTCTCCAGTTTCTTGGAGAAGGAGAATTACTACGTGATGGACTCCCTTGGTACTGTCTAAAATCACGATAATCTCCCCTACCAAAAATGCGATCAACACTTTGTGATCTACGGCGAAAATTAGAACCATATGGTATTGCCGAAGCCACGGGTAAACCCTCTCTGACTTGAGAGTGGCCAACAATTACATTTGGGTGTGCAGTTACGTATTGGCGACAATATTGTTCCATATCGTTCAAGTTTATAGGCTTTCACTCATTCAGAAAGGAAAGACAAGAAGTGTTAACTGACGACATGACTTTATCACGAAGCAATAAGTCCATGAGGGTTTCATAAGTGTGTTCAATTTTTGAGAGTTCAACCCATCTTGAGAACGTAAGACGTATATTTGCTATAAATTCTGAAAAATCTTTTCCAGTCTCCGGCAATAGAGATTTAAAGCGTAGACGATAGCCGTCTTCATGAAGTTGATATTTTTTAATAAGACAGCTCTGAGAGTATCGTAGTTATTCTTGTCAGGTCCTTCCAACATACTTACAGCTGTCATAGCTTCGCCTGAAAGTAGTTCCATTAGTCGTTCACATTATTCTGACTTATCTATCTTATGAGACTCACAAGTGAGTTCGAACCTATTCAGTTGAATAAGACGTCATTGGAGATAGGTCTAAAAGGAGGCAATCTGATCTTATAAAAATTAGAATTGGTCCTATGTGAAGTTGTTTGAGTGTCCATAGCATTGTGTGTATTATTTTCATTCGTTACCTTCATTTTCTCAAGTTCCACGGAGAACAACTTTTGCTCGTGAAGTCTACGGTTTTCGTTCTCAGTAGCTTCTATTTGAACTTTATATTTTTCAGTTTCCATTTGAAGTTTTTTTTTCTTCCATTTGAAGTTTTTGAGCTTCCATTTGAAGTTTTTTATCTTCAGCCTCCATTTGAAGTTTATATTTTTCAGCTTCCTGTACTTTCGCATACTCAACGGATGTGAAAAGTTTTAACTCTTCAAGCTCCATACCAAGCGCCTTCCCTTGCTTGATGACATAGTCCAAACTAGACATTATGTCTAATTTTATAAGTTGTTAACTTACATAAGATAGTATCTATTAATCTTATTCCTAATTAGTGGGTGGCAAGTCCTTGTTAATAGAACTTGTATACAAATATAGCATATAATTATAAATCAATCATTAAGTAGTGTATAACATTAAGACAAGAAACACATGATGAAAGTGCGGAAAATGACAGAAACCAAGACGAAATACCCAAGACAAATGATAACGTTCGCAGAATCAAATAAACAAGAAAGCAGAACTAAAGAAAAAATATTGCAAAGAATGCAATGACACTGCGAGAGGAGTGACAAGACAAGCAACAGCACAGTGTATAAACAAAAATTTGTATAGAAATAAATGATAGTAAGATAAGATGCACAATCACAAACAAATTAATCAAGAAACTAAGGCACAGAGAAAAAATACCACAATAACGACAATAAAACAGTTCGTCACACCTAAACAATGGTGTCACAGATCACCAAACACAGTGGACTGAAAATCCTTCAGCAAAAATTCGCTGGAAATTTCCACTGCGGGAAATCTGCAAGAGTGTCCCTAAAGAACGCTTACGTAGGCCCTGGAATGAACACTGGGATGTTTCCTACCGTAAGTCACCTCCCAACCAAACCCGCATAAACATGGAACATAGAACACTAAATAGAACAAACAGTACACGCTATCAAGAAAGGCTCGTTAACATGTAACAGTGGCACAGTGCACATACAAAAACCACTTATCTTCAAAAAAGAACTCCCGGCCTTCGCGACAACGACAACGATGGGCATCGGGTATCACACGGTCTGTAGACTGGATCTCCTAGCTTCTTAGGTCCTTGAAACGTACTGGTTGATGTCTAGTTGAAAAACTTGTACACGAAAACTCGCATTGGCAACACTGTATAACTTGACTTGTACATCACAAAAAATTCTGTTATTGGTTGTTCTGAGGAATGCTGTTACACTTCTGTTAGATGTTTATAGGGCGATACTGTCCAACTACTTCTGTTCTTGGTATCGTACCCCATATCACTGGAGCCACCACTTCTGTTAATGTTGTTTTGGGTCATCCCCATACTGGCCACAGCTTCTGTTGCATGATTCTTTTGGCTGCCACTTCTGTTGGTGTATGTGTGGGGGGTGTATGAAAGAGATAGTGCTGTTGTCTGGCACAGCTGACAAGGTTGACGTCAGCAATGTCGGGCTTACTGTTAGTGGCCGACAAGTGTATAAATATAATGGGCGAATATCGTGAGTTCTTTAAATTCGTATGTCTCTGATGTCACCCACACAACAGTAACGTTAGGTCAGGAAATAAACCAACGGATAATGCGAATTAAGTTTTCAACTATTACACATTTTATTAATAAGACAGCAACATCGACATCATGGACAGCAAATCACTAGTTAGAACAGCAGGTATAATCCATGGCAAATAGGTTGCAGAAAACAGCAACTCATCATAAATTGTGAAAGTACATATAATCCATCAGAAATCGGTTGCATTAACAGCAATTCATTATAAATGGAAATAGCCAGTATAATCCATGGCATTAATAATATATTGAATCTCTTCCCTTCTAAAAAAACACTCTGGACACACTAGCGAGACTATAAAAACCGTCTCGAAGCTCTGTCAGATACCTAATGACCGAGATTTTTGTTTCTCAATACAACTCAGTATATCTTCACTCAAGCGCGAACTAACAGCTTGAGATGTGAGCTCAGCTCCCCCGTATCTCTCCCCCAACTACTCAGAACATTTGAACACTTTCTTTATGTTTAAAAAAAAACTAACACATACTCAGTTGAGCTATGTTCAAGCACCCAAATAAAAAATCATCTCATAACTTTAAACGTGCTTACTAGCGTGTCTATAAAAAAATCAGACCCGTACATAAAAATCCCAAACACATAACTCCCACTCAAAAACATGACTTAACATGATGGTAGTGGTGATGATGATTATAATAATTACAAATATGATGATGGTGATGACGATGGTGATGATTATAATGATTATAATGATGATGATGACAATGGTGATGATGATTCATCATCATCATGTGACGTATTCGTTCCAGAACGTTGTCTCCATTACAGCTGCTCTGAACGCATCACGATTCTGGGCAAGTTGACTTGCATCAGCCAAAGACAAGTTCAGACTCTCTGTGATGTCCTGGGTCCACCGTCGTCTAGGTCGACCCCTTCCCCTTTTTCCAGGGACCATGCCTTCCATCACTATTTTTTCCAGACTATTATGTCTTTTTATATGACTGAAAAATGTCAGCTTCCTTATTGCGATGGTATTTAGGAGCCAATGTTCCTGTACCTTTAGTGAGTGCAGTACTTCTCTGTTGGTCTTTGTTTTTGTCCAGGGTATTCTCAACATCCTTCTGTAGCATTTCATTTCGAATGATGTAACCTTTTTTGCAACTGTTTTATTGAGTGTCCAAGTCTCGCAGCCGTATGTTGCTACTGGGAATGTACATGCTCTGATCAGTTGTAACTTTGTTTTTTTGCTTGTGCCTTGCCATAGGTTTTTCATCTGTATTAGTTTATGTGAAGCAATTGCAAGTCTTCTTTTAATTTCTACTGCACAGTCGCCAGAGCTGTTGATGATTGATCCTAAGTATTCGAATTCATTAACACTTTCCAGTTCTTCGTTATAAATTTCAATTTCTGGTTTGGTCTTTACTTTGTCTGTTGTCAATACTTTGGTCTTCTTGGTGTTTAGGTATAGATTCTGGGCCTCACTGTGTTTTTTGGTGGATAGAATTAATTGTTCAAGTCCTTCTGGATTGGTCGATAGGAGGACTGTGTCGTCGGCATATGTAGGTCAACGTTGAATTCTCTACACTTTTCTATGATGATCCTCATATTGAATATATGATCTCTAGTACCTCTACCTGGTCGAAAACCCGATGATGATTATAATGATTATAATAATAATGATGATGACGGTGATGATGATTATAATGATTATGATGATGATGACAATGGTAATGATGATTACGATTATTATAATGATTGTAATGATGATGATTTGATAATGGTGGTAGTGGTGATGATTATAATGATTATGATGTTGATGATGATATTGATGGTGATGATGATGGTGATGATGAAGATGATGATGATGACGATGATGATGATGACGATGATGATGATGATGATGATGATGATGATGATGATGATGACGATGATGACGACGACGACGATGATGATGATGATGATGATGATGATGATGATGATGATGATGATGATGATGATGATGATGATGATGATGCTGATGATGCTGATGATGCTGATGATGCTGATGATGCTGATGATGATGACGATGATGATGATGATGATGACGAAGACGATGATGATGATGATGAAGACGATGATGATGATGATGATGATGATGATGATGATGATGATGATGATGATGATGATGATGATGATGATGATGATGATGATGATGATGATGATGATGATGATGATGATGATGATGATGATGATGATGATGATGATGATGATGATGATGATGATGATGATGATGATGACGATGACGATGACGATGACGATGATGATCTACTTTATTCTTGTCAGAAACACAATGTCTTAAACAAACTAGCCATTTTGTTTCTTCCCTGACAGAAACTTCATAGACTACATCCTTCATAACATCACTGCTATACATCTGTTAGAATGGACCAAATCGACCAGAGTACCAGACGAAACATATTTTGCAACTCTTAACGCTAATCCTCAGCTTGGAATTAAAGGTACTTATACAGGTGAGAAATATTCTTGTTTTATTTGTCTTAATAAATAAGGAACAACCAAGAAGTTAGGGAACTGAATGTGGAATTGGTGACAAGAACCAGACAAATGCCAGTGTGGAATCAGAGACGACAAAAGGACCTGGAGATGCAAAGGATGCACTTGGAGAAAAACATGTTGATAGCATTACAAGGCAGTCCTTGTTATGGAATCATCAGGGTAAGAGAAACCGAGGTAGACTGGACAACACACTGAAAAGAGAATTGGAGACAGGCATGAAAATGATGAGGTAAACATGAAAAGACTGAGCTGACGGTAGGCGACCGGAAGACTTGGCACTTGTTGAAGACATGTGCTCCTTGGGGAGCTGAACGGTACAGGCGAAGTCAAGAAGATAACATTTTAAAAAGGAAGAAATGAATCTTTCAAACAGTGAAGACTATAACAGCAGGACGATAAAAAATTAACGTCAAGATTTACTAGAAGATGTGTTATTGTTGATCAGAATCGACATCACTGCACTCAGGGGCAAACCAATAAGTGCTCAGTCTCCTTCAGTAAATGTCTTCTTCTTCTTCTGTGTTCGTCCTGAAAAGGACGTTTGTTACGTTGTGTCGCCGTTTACAGCAAAGCTGCGATATTTGTACCTTTCGGCCCGACACATCCAGTTTCAGCATGGCATTTTTAGGACCGGGTTAGCCTTCCCTCTTCGATCCTTACTCACTCAGCCAGACTGCATTGATGCAGCCTGTTTCCAGGACCACCACTTGGAGGTGGAGTAGGGTCTTGGTCAGCTCTGGTTCGCTGATCCTGACGCAAGCAGTCAAGCTATGGGTTGTTGACTGCATTTATCACTGTTGCTGCGTCTTCGGTCCATGTCGAAGGGTATGAATGCTAATTGTTCCTGTGGCACGCTGGTTGTACACACGATGGACGCATCCTCTTATACGGCCATCCCTGCTAGTCTGACGTTTGATGCCAAATTGCAACAGTCTTAGTCTTATTGATTCATCGATTGCAGAGTCGTTCTCTAACAGGCGATCATCAATTGTCCTTAGTATCACTCCTTTATCCATGTCTAGTTTCCCACTATGGGTGCTCTCGAAGCTAGTCTGTCAGCTCTCTCATTGCCCCATACCCCTGCATGACTAAGACAGTAAATACACAACTCAAGGCTTCTATGGATGTTCTCCATTCGTGCCGCAACCATCCATTTTGGACCTTCAGAAGAAGACTGAGAGTCCGGCACAATTAATGCCTTGGTTGATGAATTTTCAGACAGCCATCTTAGGGCGACAGTAGCTGCCTCTACCTTCATTCTCTTGCTGGAGGTTGTTGTCATGTAAGGCCCCGCGATGTTCAGAGACGACTCTGCCCTTTAATCTCGCCGAGAAGTCCCATCCTGATTTCTCACCATTGAGTACAGTCCCATCACCGTACACAATGGCATCATGATTCCTAGTATGAAAAACAAGCTGTTAAAATTAACGTAAAAATTTGCAAGAAGATATAGTGAGAATGAGAAGTAACTACTATGGTACTGTTTTGTTTGTTTCTTTGTGTTTTTTTGTTTGTTTGTTTTTTGTGTGTGTAAATCTTTCGTTTATTTTCTTGATGTTTTGGCTGAGGTTTGTGACAGTAATGACAAACGCTGTTATATTGTTGTATAAAAATTAGATATTGTATATTTATCATTTTGCATTTCTCCTTGTTTTATTTACGGTAGTGAACTTGTACCCACCACTGTCACAATACTGTCTTCACCTTTATCACAAGCGCTGTTTGCTCACGTCATTTCTAGGTCAACTGGACGGTTGCGTTTCAAAACCGTTTGTCGCCCGTTACAAATTATGGCGGGGATCCACCTGTGCTGGAAGGCGCGTGCGGCAACTGTGCATTTTCACAACAGGTATTTTTATTTATTTATTCTTTTTACACATTTAATTTCGATTCCTTTTATAAACGACACTTCCTTTCTTGGGTGTCATTGTTTTAAATTGCAATTATGTGAACTATTTATGGTATTACTTTTTTGTGCGTATGTTGAAAATGGGAGTGACCGGGTCCTTCTAAATGTATACTTCATTTCAAAGTTTTTATTAATAACTTCATAAAATAAAGCAACTTATAATACGTTTTACACGGGTGTCTTAGGCTGGGTGCAGACGAGCGTTTTCTTGCTGCGCGTATCTCGTGGAAAATGAAACAGTAGGGATTTAGAGAAAGCAGACAGACGAGCGAGGTTTTTCCCGCTGCGTAGAAAAAAAACGCAATTGGTTCAATTTTCTTCGCGTATCGCCGGCGTTTTTGGCTAACCTTGAACTTTATCAAGTGACCAAGTATGTTAGCGATGAACTTGCGTTGTACACTGTCGTGGCATTTCTATTCTGAATTTGGATTTATCAAGAACATTTTCGTGAAAATGAGTTATTTCGAATCCATTACTTACTTTAGGCGGATCGTGATTACGCAGTAACATTAGTGGTGCTCGAGTTTTTAACATTTAATTGTGTGATGGGGTTCCGTTTGGTTCCATTCGTCTTCTTATTTTTTTTTTTCTACTTCTGCTCCTCGCCTCTTCTTCATTGGTCTTCTTCTTCTTGTGCATCATCTTCTTCTTCTCCTTCTTCTTCATCTTCTTCTTTTCCTTCTTCTTCATCTTCTTCTTCTCCTTCCTCTTCCTTTCATCCTTCTTCATCTTCTTCTTCTCCTTCCTCTTCCTTTCATCCTTCTTTATCTACTTCTTCTCCTTCTTCTTCATCATCTTCATCATCTTCTTCTTCTTCTTCTCCTCTTTCTCGTATTTGTCCTTCTTTTATACTTCTCTCTCTCTCTCCTTATTCCAACTTATTCTCCTATTTCTCTTTTTTGTTCTTTTTCCTTTTCATCTCCTACTTCTTCTGCTTCTCCTCATCCTTCTTCTATATTTTCTTCTTCTTATATTTTTTCTTCTTTTTCTTCTTCTCTCTGATATTTCTCCTCCTTCTTATTCAGTTTTCTTTTTTCTTCCTAACCTTCTTCTCTTTATCCTCTTCCTCCTTTTCATCCTCTTTTTCTTTTCCTTTTCCTCCCCTCCTTCTCCTACTCCTTCTTCTTCTTTTTCACTCCTTTTTCTTCTCCTCCTTCTGCTTCTTCTTCTTCTATTCCACCTTCTTTTTCCTTTCTTCTTCTTCTTCTTTTTCTTCTTTTTCTTCTCATTCTTTTTTTCTTCGACTTCGTCATATTCTTCTTCTGCTCTTCCTTCTTCTCCTACATCTCCTTTTCTTTTTTTTCTTCTTCTCCTTCTTGTTTTCCCCTCTTCCTCTTTCTTCTTCGTTTTCTCTTTCTCTTCTTCCTTCTTCATCTTCCTCCTTCATCTTCCTCTGTTTCCCCTTTGTCTTGTTCCTCTTCTCCATTATCTTCTTCTTCGTCTTCTCTTTCTTATGTTTTGTTTTTGTTGCTATGACACGTTAAGTAAATGTATTTTACCTAAAACACCGCTCAAGATTTGTTATTTATATATGGTATATAAATATATATATATATATATATATATATATATATATATATATATATATATATATATATCAGTGGATGCACCCAGAATCGTCTTTTTTGTCGTTTTTTCCTGCGTGCTCGTACAACAAGCAACGACAGACATGCTATGTCCACGAAATTGATATCTGAACTGCGGAAGTGCCAGTCTGGAAATCTAGTTTTAGGCGCGAGGTCACGGCAAAAATACGCTCGTCTGCACTACCCTGCGATTCGGTCAAAAAACCGTGCGAGATACGCGCAGCAAGAAAACGCTCGTCGTACCAGGCCTTAGAGTTCATAGTTTAAATTAGTGAACTGACTGAAAACATCACTTTTATTGTCAGCAAAGCTGTGTGGTTAAGCATTAGGGTGAGAAAAACTCCTTTAATAAAAAAAAGTATATACTGTACGTTATGGTAATTGTCCTCATCATTTGCTATAGCAGTGCTTCCCAAAATGTAGTTAACAATAAATAACAAAAACAAAAAATAACAATAACAATAGAATGGGTTCAAGAGTACACGGCATCATTATTTATTTGATTTTTTTTTAAATTAGCGTGCAGAAAAAAATCTATTTCAAATTAATATATGAGAATTGTGAGTGTAGTAGTAGGGAATGCGCAACTTAGGTATCATTCTCGAGGAGCCGATGGAGGAGCTATGGAGGAGCCAATGGAGGAGCTATGGAGGCGCAAGATGGCGGACTTGAGATAACAAGAAGAGGGTATATGGCGCAAGATGGCGGACTTGAGATAACAAGAGGAGGTTATATGGTGCAAGATGGCGGGATGACTTTTTATATAAGGAAATACTCATTGCGGAGGTGGAGCATCAGGCGGAGGGTGATGACTTTTTATATAAGAAAATACTCAGTGTGCAGGTGGAGCATCAGGCGGAGGGTGATGACTTTTTATATAAGAAAATACTCAGTGTGCAGGTGGAGCATCAGGCGGAGGGTGATGACTTTTTATATAAGGAAATACTCATCACGCAGGTGGAGCATCAGGCGGATGCGCATGACTTTTTATATAAGAAAATACTCAGTGTGCAGGTGGAGCATCAGGTGGAGGGTGATGACTTTTTATATAAGGAAATACTAAGTGTGCAGGTGGAGCAGCAGGCGTTGGTACTTGACTTTTATATAAGGGAAATGTGGTGGTGCGCGATGGTGGCGCAAGATGGCGGGATGACTTTTTATATAAGGGAAATGTGGTGGTGCTTTGTGGTGGCGCGTGACTTTTTATATAAGGAAAAGGTGCAGGTGCAAGATGGCGGACTTGAGATAACAAGAAGAGGTTATATGGCGCAAGATGACGGGATGACTTTTTATATAAGGAATATGTGCAGGCGCGGTGCAGGAGGAGCATGACTTTTATATAGTAATATATTAGTGTTTTTTTTTAGATAACAAGAAGGCGATATTTATAGACATATATTAATTCTGCAGGAGTGATGCAGGGGCAAGATGGCGGGATGACTTTTTATATAAGGAATTGAGGAGGAGGGTATGCGGAGCAGGGTGACTTTTTATATAGTAATATATTAGTGTTTATTTTTAGATAACAAGAAGACGTTATTTATAGACATATATTAATTCTGCAGGAGTGATGCAGGGGCAAGAGGGTGGGATGACTTTTTATATAAGGAAAATTGAGGAGCGAGGGCGGAGCAGGGGATGACTTTTTATATAGTAATATATTAGTGTTTATTTTTAGATAACAAGAAGACGTTATTTATAGACATATATTAATTCTGCAGGAGTGATGCAGGGGCAAGATGGCGGGATGACTTTTTATATAAGGAATTGAGGAGGAGGGTAGGAGGAGGCGGATGACTTTTTATATAGTAATATATTAGTGTTTATTTTTAGATAACAAGAAGACGTTCTTTATAGACATATATTAATTCTGCAGGAGTGATGCAGGGGCAAGATGGCGGGATGACTTTTTATATAAGGAATTGAGGAGGAGGGTAGGCGGAGCAGCTTGATTTTTTTTATAGTAATATATTAGTGTTTTTTTAGATAACAAGAAGGCGTTATTTATAGACATATATTAATTCTGCAGGAGTGATGCAGGGGCAAGATGGCGGGATGACTTTTTATATAAGGAATTGAGGAGGAGGGTAGGAGGAGGCAGATGACTTTTTATATAGTAATATATTAGTGTTTATTTTTAGATAACAAGAAGACGTTATTTATAGACATATATTAATTCTGCAGGAGTGATGCAGGGGCAAGATGGCGGGATGACTTTTTATATAAGGAATTGAGGAGGAGGGTAGGCGGAGCAGGGTGACTTTTTATATAGTAATATATTAGTGTTTATTTTTAGATAATAGGAAGACATTATTTATAGACATATATTAATTCTGCAGGAGTGATGCAGGGGCAAGATGGCGGGATGACTTTTTATATAAGGAATTGAGGAGGAGGGTAGGAGGAGGCGGATGACTTTTTATATAGTAATATATTAGTGTTTATTTTTAGATAACAAGAAGACGTTATTTATAGACATATATTAATTCTGCAGGAGTGATGCAGGGGCAAGATGGCGGGATGACTTTTTATATAAGGAATTGAGGAGGAGGGTAGGAGGAGCAGGGTGACTTTTTATATAGTAATATGTGTTGTTTTAGATAACAAGAGGACGTTATTTATAGACATATATTAATTCTGCAGGAGTGATGCAGGGGCAAGATGGCGGGATGACTTTTTATATAAGGAATTGAGGAGGAGGGTAGGCGGAGCAGGGTGACTTTTTATATAGTAATATTTTGTTTTTTTTAGATAATAGGAAGACGTTATTTATAGACATATATTAATTCTGCAGGAGTGATGCAGGGGCAAGATGGCGGGATGTTTTTTTTTAAATAAGGAATTGTTATATAAGGAATTGAGAGGGAGGGTAGGAGGAGGCGGATGACTTTTTATATAGTAATATGTTTTTACTTGTAGATAACAAGAGGACGTTATTTATAGACATATATTAATTCTGCAGGAGTGATGCAGGGGCAAGATGGTGGGATGACTTTTTATATAAGCAGCTGAGGGTCGGGTCAGGAGGAGGCAGATGACTTTTTATATAGTAATATATTAGTGTTTTTCTAGATAACAAGAAGGCATTATTTATAGACATATATTAATTCTGCAGGAGTGATGCAGGGGCAAGATTGGGTCGACGAAAAATTGAGGAAGGGTAGCCGTCGAGCAGGGTGATTTTTATATCACCCGGTAATAGAGCGGTGTTTATTTTTAGATAATAGAAGACGTATTTATAGACATATGTTAATTCTGCAGGAGTGATGCAGGGGCAAGATGGCGGGATGACTTTTTATATAAGGAATTGAGGAGGAGGGTAGGAGGAGGCGGATGACTTTTTATATAGTAATATGTGTTGTTTTAGATAACAAGAGGACGTTATTTATAGACATATATTAATTCTGCAGGAGTGATGCAGGGGCAAGATGGCGGGATGACTTTTTATATAAGGAAAATGTGGCGGAGGAGGGTAGCTCAGCAAGGAGTAGGGTGACTTTTTATATAGTAATATATTAGTGTTTATTTTTAGATAACAAGAAGAGGTTATTTATAGATATATATTTAGATAACAAGAAGGAAAATGTAGAGGGGCGTGGCAGGCGTAAGATGGCGGGATGACTTTTATATAAGGAAAATCTGGAGGTGCGCCGCAGGTGTTGAAATTTCAGGAGGTGCACAAGAGGGCGGGGTGATTTTTATATAAGGAAAATGTGGCGGAGCGCCAGCGGAGCTCAGACTCAAGATGGTGGGGTGACTTTTTTATATAGTAATATATTAGTGTTTATTTTTAGGTAACAAGAAGACGTTATTTATAGACTTGAGATAACAAGAAGCGGGTATATTTAGACTTGAGACATGACTTTTATATAAGGAAAAGTCTGCACGTGCGCTGCAGGGGGGAAGATGGCGGGATGACTTTTTATATAGTAATATATTCGTGTTTATTTTTAGGTAACAAGAAGACGTTCTTTATAGACTTGAGATAACAAGAAGAGGCTATATTTAGACTTGAGACATGACTTTTATATAACCGCATTCAGGAGGCGCGCTGCAGGGGCAAGATAACAGGATGACTTTTTATATATATTAGTGTTGTTTAGGTAACAAGAAGACTTTATTTGTAGACTCGAGATAACAAGAAATGATATATTTAGACTTGAGATAACAAGAAGACTTTTAGACGATTGCGCAGGCCCAAGATGGCGGGATGACTTTTTTATATAAGGAAAATGTGCAGGCGTGCTGTAGGAGGAGCATGGGTTTTTATATAGTAATATATTAGTGTTTATTTTTAGATATCAAGAAGACGTTATTTATAGACATATATTAATTCGACAGGGGCGATGCAGGCGCAAGATGGCGGTGTGGTGGTGGGGTATGTGTTGTTATATATTAGTGTTGTTGTATGTGTTGTTTTAGATAACAAGAAGCCGTTATATTGAGATAACAAGAAGCCTTTTAGCCAATAGGAAGACTTTGAGATAACAAGAAGACGATATATTTAGACATACGAACAGTTATATATAGGTAACAAAAAGAATTTTAGTTAATATATTTTATTTTGTCAAATAACAATATTGGTAAGCTTCGTATTTTTTCAATTGATATTGTACAATTGGTAAATAATACAGTGATATGGACAATTTTTATATTGGAAAGATGTATGTTCAAAATATACATGTGAAGCGGGGTTTTGTTTGTGGTGCGATAACGGTGGTTTAGGTTACTAAGGGGTTTTTGAAGGGAGTGGAGGTTTTGTGTTTTCTTTTGTAGTGGTGTGTGTGAGGTCGGGAGGCTTTTTTGTGTGTGATGTATTGCACCGGTAGTGTGTTTGGTTGTAGGTATCTTAATTGTGTGGTGTAGTTTGTGGGGCTGTCGAATCGTGGGGTGTGTTGGGGTATGGGTTTTTGTGTGCCGGTATTTTAATTGTTGTATATACAATATGTATAGATCGGAGTGAAGTGTTAGAGACCTGTACTAGTTCTACCATCGAACTTGCGTCCTGGTAGTGTGTGTTGTTTATTTTACATATAGACAGGTATACATATACACGATGTTACAGCAGTTATACGCTAAATAGTCATATATACATAGGTGAATAATAGGAAGACTTTGAGATTTTTAGATAACAAGAAGACGATAATAGGGAGACGATATATTTAGACTTTGAGATAATAGGAAGACGATGTATTTAGATATATTTAGTTATACATATATTTAGACTGATTTTTTAAATGTATGTTACAACAGGTAGAGGATATTGGCGGTATCTGTGGATACGTAAACTGGTACCTCGTGTAAAGTCTTTCCGACAGAACTCACAAGAAAAACGAGGCATAGAGTGCACGGTTTTTACAATGACTTATGAACGTGTTGGCGTGGGGGGGGGGGGGGGGAACCCGATAGCAAAAATACACACACCTGTCTATTGATCTCTTCCTTTGTCTATGAAACCAGCCTTGTTTGCGCGCTAACAACTTGCTTAATCGAAAAACTAAGCGATAAGAAATATTTAATTTACTCGGTCATACATTTTTTTCTAAGATACATTTTAGCTGTCGCTATAAGGAAATCGAATATTAACCGTTTCCCCTCTTAAATTTACAAGCTTATTTTTTTTTGTGAGAGAGTGAAGTGTTAGAGACTTACCTATACTACGTCTACCATGAAGAGGTGGCGTGATGTGTTAGAGACATGATTATACCAGGCTCGGCAGTGAGAGGTGAACGCGACGTGTTAGAGACTTGACTATTTGAATGCGCGGGCTGGGTATTGGCTTTGTCTGGTGGGAGGTGATGACGTCTGTGTGTGTGTGTATGTGTGCGCGTGTGGTTGTGTGTGCGCGTGCGCGGATGGTATTGCTTTTCTGTTTCACCTCTTAAATTTACAAGCTTATTTTTTGTGAGAGAGTGAAGTGTTAGAGACTTACCTATACTACGTCTACCATGAAGAGGTGGCGTGATGTGTTAGAGACATGATTATACCAGGTTCGGCTGTGAGAGGTGAAAGCGAAGTGCTAGAGACTTGACTATTTGAATGCGCGGGCTGGGTATTGGCTTTGGGGTGTATGTCTGTGGGCACTCGCGTGCGTGGTTATATGTCTGTGTGTGGGTATGTGTGGGTATGGGTGTGTGTATGTGTATGTGTCTGCGTGTTGGGTTGTAGCAGGTGGGTGTTTAGACAGATATTAATATATATACACACGATATTTATACATACCATATTTTAAGCAGCATAGATAACAAAGATTCTTTAAGTGTAATAAATATATAATTCTTTTGAAAGAAGACAAAATCTCATCCTAAAACACTACTTTCAAGCACCTTGTAGGTCGCTTGACACCTGCCCAACCTTATTTGCTCACTAACAACAACGGGCTTAATGGAAAAGCTAATCGATTGTGTACGAGCAGTTTTAATCTAGATTGTGAAACGCTTTCAAACACGACTCGTGGTAACAGCTGCTTGATTACCCAGAAGCTTAATCGATAAGCGACGGGCTGCCGAACAACATTTCTGCCACCCAGTGTTTGTGTATAAGTATAGATGAGAATTACAAATAATTCGTGTTAGCTTTCTTTGACTGATAGACTCTTTCACAGTGTAAAATCACTGTTTGTTATCTGTAATGTTTAAATAGTTATAGAGGCAGACGAGTAAGATTCGGTATGATGGGGGTAGTTTTTGGTTTTGTGTTGTGTTGTGTGTGTGTGTAGCTAGTGATGATATAGGGAATTCCGTTGTTGGCTGAATGTAACTACATATTAACACAGGCGCTGGGTCGCGTGGTAATTTTCTTTATTATTTATATTATATCATGAGTAATAAAATCTACTTACCACAATGTTCAGTTAATGTTATGTAAATGAACCGTAAACAATCGTAGTCTCCAACATAAAAAATATTGGGAAAGACCACGCTGAAAAAAAACAAATAGACAATTTATTGAACACATCCGTAGAGATGTAGGTAGACTAAAGTATGTCGGCAACTAGACACGTACTTAGTGTTACAATCTGTAACTGATTCATTGTCGAGACCAGTTTCATAGAAACCCAACACGTGACAACACCTCAACACTTGGTGGTTTATCTTTCGACGAAATACCGAGGAGGTGGCGCAGACACGGTAGATGGAAGGTAGTGAACCTTCTTTCTTGCTTAGTTTTTTTTTTTTTTGTATTGACCTGCAATTTTCAAACTTTAGTGAAAGGTTTTCTTCCAAACACCAAAGACGGTCCCAAAATTTTCTCCCAGGCCTCCCCAAAGGGTCCAACCTATAGGTAAATAGATCAACCGTCAAACACTTCTTTAAAAAATTTCTCCCCCTTCCCAAAAAAAATACCGCTCCGTGCCAAAAATACTGCCCCTTGTCAAAAAAATGTATCCCCCTTATCAATCAAATTTCTCCCCATTGACAAAGAAATTTCTCCCCTTTGTTAAAAAATAATTCCCCTTACCAAAAAAATACTACCCCTTGTCAAAAAAATGTCGCCCTCTTCGTAATCAAATTTCTTCCTATTGTCAAAAAAATGTCACCCCTTGGCAATTAAATTTCTCCCCTTTACTTCCCCTTGGTAAATACTTACAGTTGCGGTCTTCAACCCGCTCCCCAACGGTTTAAGCACTTCAGCACTTCTTATCATGTTATAAATTATTCTATCCAGAGACTGTCCTTTCTCTTACGCGATCACCTTGTGATAAAACTATTTCTTACCCCTTACTTTCACATTGTCATCACTAACATCTCGGCTCAGACAGGACTATAAACATCTATTACCTATCTGATAAAAGCTACGACAAACGTTATCTACCAGTTGTATAGCAACTCCCTTTATCAGTTGCATATAAAGTAACTAGAGGGATGACGGGATATATTTTGGATGATCCCTTACGAGCCTCCTTACCAAACCAAGTTAACTGATCTTTTAAATTTCTTTTTTGTCTTTATTAAACTGATATATTGTCTTTGTGCCCGCCACTCCAGTTTTCTGTCTTTTAAAACATTATAGCTCGTTGCTGTGCAATTATTAAACTAGTGTAACAGTTTTGTGGTTCCATTATTTTCTCTTGCGTCACTAAAAAGTGAGAATTTTAAATAAAGTAAAACACAGTCGGTTACGGTGGGTGCTGTCAGCGTTAAATATAGACTATCTGAAACACGTTTATGTTCCTTTGATATGAGACCTGTACTAGTTCTACCATCGAACTTTGTCATTGAGGATATATACACGGTATGTGTGATGCACGAGGTGTTAAGTCAGCCGGCGCGATGGTGTAACCACCATCGTGGCGGCCTCCTTAAACATTCCAGAGATCCTCTGGTGCCCAGTTAATACTGGGTCTGCCCTGCGGGGTTGTGTGCGGTGCATCACAAATACCTTGTGTATATCCTCAATGACAAAGTTCGATGGTAGAACTAGTACAGGTCTCATATCAAAGGAACATAAACTTGTTTCCGATAGTCTATATTTAACGCTGACGGCACCCACCGTAACCGACTGTGTTTTACTTTATTTAAAATTCTCACTTTTTAGTGACGCAAGAGAAAATAATAGAACCACAAAACTGTTACACTAGTTTAATAATTGCACAGCAACGAGCTATAATGTTTTAAAAGACAGAAAACTGGAGTGGCGGGCACAAAGACAATATATCAGTTTAATAAAGACAAAAAAGAAATTTAAAAGATTAGTTAACTTGGTTTGGTAAGGAGGCTCGTAAGGGATCATCCAAAATATATCCCGTCATCCCTCTAGTTACTTTATATGCAACTGATAAAGGGAGTTGCTATACAACTGGTAGATAACGTTTGTCGTAGCTTTTATCAGATAGGTAATAGATGTTTATAGTCCTGTCTGAGCCGAGATGTTAGTGATGACAATGTGAAAGTAAGGGGTAAGAAATAGTTTTATCACAAGGTGATCGCGTAAGAGAAAGGACAGTCTCTGGATAGAATAATTTATAACATGATAAGAAGTGCTGAAGTGCTTAAACCGTTGGGGAGCGGGTTGAAGACCGCAACTGTAAGTATTTACCAAGGGGAAGTAAAGGGGAGAAATTTAATTGCCAAGGGGTGACATTTTTTTGACAATAGGAAGAAATTTGATTACGAAGAGAGCGGCATTTTTTTTTGACAAGGGGTAGTATTTTTTTGGTAAGGGGAATTATTTTTTAACAAAGGGGAGAAATTTCTTTGTCAATGGGGAGAAATTTGATTGATAAGGGGGATACATTTTTTTGACAAGGGGCAGTATTTTTGGCAAGGGGCGATATTTTTTGGGGGGAAGGGGGAGAAATTTTTTAAAGAAGTGTTTGACGGTTGATCTATTTACCTATAGGTTGGACCCTTTGGGGAGGCCTGGGAGAAATTTTTGGGACCGTCTTTGGTGTTTGGAAGAAAACCTTTCACTAAAGTTTGAAAATTGCAGGTCAATACAAAAAAAAACTAAGCAAGAAAGAAGGTTCACTACCTTCCATCTACCGTGTCTGCGCCACCTCCTCGGTATTTCGTCGAAAGATAAACCACCAAGTGTTGAGGTGTTGTCACGTGTTGGGTTTCTATGAAACTGGTCTCGACAATGAATCAGTTACAGATTGTAACACTAAGTACGTGTCTAGTTGCCGACATACTTTAGTCTACCTACATCTCTACGGATGTGTTCAATAAATTGTCTATTTGTTTTTGTTCAGCGTGGTCTTTCCCAATATTTTTTATGTTGGAGACTACGATTGTTTACGGTTCATTTACATAACATTAACTGAACATTGTGGTAAGTAGATTTTATTACTCATGATATAATATAAATAATAAAGGAAACTACCACGTGACCCAACGCCTGTGTTAATATGTAGTTACATTCAGCCAACAACGGAATTCCCTATATCATCACTAGCTACACACACACACAACACAACACAAACCAAAAACTACCCCCATCATACCGAATCTTACTCGTCTGCCTCTATAACTATTTAAACATTACAGATAACAAACAGTGATTTTACACTGTGAAAGAGTCTATCAGTCAAAGAAAGCTAACACGAATTATTTGTAATTCTCATCTATACTTATACACAAACACTGGGTGGCAGAAATGTTGTTCGGCAGCCCGTCGCTTATCGATTAAGCTTCTGGGTAATCAAGCAGCTGTTACCACGAGTCGTGATTGAAAGCGTTTCACAATCTAGATTAAAACTGCTCGTACACAATCGATTAGCTTTTCCATTAAGCCCGTTGTTGTTAGTGAGCAAATAAGGTTGGGCAGGTGTCAAGCGACCTACAAGGTGCTTGAAAGTAGTGTTTTAGGATGAGATTTTGTCTTCTTTTAAAAGAATTATATATTTATTACACTTAAAGTATCTTTGTTATCTATGCTGCTTAAAATATGGTATGTATAAATATCGTGTGTATATATATTAATATCTGTCTAAACACCCACTTGCTACAACCCAACACGCAGACACATACATACACCCATACCCACACATACCCACACACAGACACATAACCACGCACGCGAGTACCAACAGACACACACCCCAAAGCCAATACCCAGCCCGCGCATTCAAATAGTCAAGTCTCTAACACTTCGCGTTCACCTCTCACTGCCGAACCTGGTATAATCATGTCTCTAACACATCACGCCACCTCTTCATGGTAGACGTAGTATAGGTAAGTCTCTAACACTTCACTCTCTCACAAAAAATAAGCTTGTAAATTTAAGAGGTGAAACAGAAAAGCAATACCATCCGCGCACGCGCACACACAACCACACGCGCACACATACACACACACACAGACGTCATCACCTCCCACCAGACAAAGCCAATACCCAGCCCGCGCATTCAAATAGTCAAGTCTCTAACACGTCGCGTTCACCTCTCACTGCCGAGCCTGGTATAATCATGTCTCTAACACATCACGCCACCTCTTCATGGTAGACGTAGTATAGGTAAGTCTCTAACACTTCACTCTCTCACACACACAAAAATAAGCTTGTAAATTTAAGAGGGGAAACGGTTAGTATAAGATTTCCTGATAGCGACAGCTAAAATGTATCTTAGAAAAAAATGTATGACCGAGTAAATTAAATATTTCTTATCGCTTAGTTTTTCGATTAAGCGAGTTGTTAGCGCGCAAACAAGGCTGGTTTCATAGACAAAGGAAGAGATCAATAGACAGGTGTGTGTATTTTTGCTATCGGGTTTTTTTTCCCCACGCCAACACGTTCATAAGTCATTGTAAAAACCGTGCACTCTATGCCTCGTTTTTCTTGTGAGTTCTGTCGGAAAGACTTTACACGAGGTACCAGTTTACGTATCCACAGATACCGCCAATATCCTCTACCTGTTGTAACATACATTTAAAAAATCAGTCTAAATATATGTATAACTAAATATATCTAAATACATCGTCTTCCTATTATCTCAAAGTCTAAATATATCGTCTCCCTATTATCGTCTTCTTGTTATCTAAAAATCTCAAAGTCTTCCTATTATTCACCTATGTATATATGACTATTTAGCGTATAACTGCTGTAACATCGTGTATATGTATACCTGTCTATATGTAAAATAAACAACACACACTACCAGGACGCAAGTTCGATGGTAGAACTAGTACAGGTCTCTAACACTTCACTCCGATCTATACATATTGTATATACAACAATTAAAATACCGGCACACAAAAACCCATACCCCAACACACCCCACGATTCGACAGCCCCACAAACTACACCACACAATTAAGATACCTACACCCAAACACACTACCGGTGCATTACATCACACACACAAAAAAAAGCCTTCCGACCTCACACACACCACTACAAAAGAAAACACAAAACCTCCACTCTCTTCAAAAACCCCTTAGTAACCTAAACCACCGTTATCGCACCACAAACAAAACCCCGCTTCACATGTATATTTTGAACATACATCTTTCCAATATAAAAATTGTCCATATCACTGTATTATTTACCAATTGTACAATTTCAATTGAAAAAAATACGAAGCTTACCAATATTGTTATTTGACAAAATAAAATATATTAACTAAAATTCTTTTTGTTACCTATATATAACTGTTCGTATGTCTAAATATATCGTCTTCTTGTTATCTCAAAGTCTTCCTATTGGCTGAAAGGCTTCTTGTTATCTCAATATAACGGCTTCTTGTTATCTAAAACAACACATACAACAACACTAATATGTAACAACACATACCCCACTTCAGCACCACCATCTAGCGCCTGCATCGCCCCTGTCGAATTAATCTTCTTCTTCTTTGATCCATAGCCGCCAACCGTCAAAGCAGTCAGCCCCTGTCGAATTAATATATGTCTATAAATAACGTCTTCTTGCTATCTAAAAATAAACACTAATATATTACTATATAAAAACCCATGCTCCTCCTACAGCACGCCTGCACATTTTCCTTATATAAAAAAGTCATCCCGCCATCTTGGGCCTGCGCAATCGTCTAAAAGTCTTCTTGTTATCTCAAGTCTAAATATATCCTCTTCTTGTTATCTCGAGTCTATAAATAACGTCTTCTTGTTACCTAAACAACACTAATATATAAAAAGTCATCCTGTTATCTTGCCCCTGCAGCGCGCCTCCTGAATGCGGTTATATAAAAGTCATGTCTCAATTCTAAATATAGCCTCTTCTTGTTATCTCAAGTCTATAAATAACGTCTTCTAGTTACCTAAAAATAAACACGAATATATTACTATATAAAAAGTCATCCCGCCATCTTCCCCCCTGCAGCGCACGTGCAGACTTTTCCTTATATAAAAGTCATGTCTCAAGTCTAAATATACCCGCTTCTTGTTATCTCAAGTCTATAAATAACGTCTTCTTGTTACCTAAAAATAAACACTAATATATTACTATATAAAAAAGTCACCCTACCATCTTGAGTCTGAGCTCCGCTGGCGCTCCGCCACATTTTCCTTATATAAAAATCAACCCGCCCTCTTGTGCACCTCCTGAAATTTCAACACCTGCGGCGCACCTCCAGATTTTCCTTATATAAAAGTCATCCCGCCATCTTACGCCTGCCACGCCCCTCTACATTTTCCTTCTTGTTATCTAAATATATATCTATAAATAACCTCTTCTTGTTATCTAAAAATAAACACTAATATATTACTATATAAAAAGTCACCCTACTCCGCCTACCCTCCGCCACATTTTCCTTATATAAAAAGTCATCCCGCCATCTTGCCCCTGCATCACTCCTGCAGAATTAATATATGTCTATAAATAACGTCTTCCTATTATCTAAAAATAAACACTAATATATTACTATATAAAAAGTCATCCGCCTCCTCCTACCCTCCTCCTCAATTCTTTGTATAAAAAGTCATCCCGCCATCTTGCCCCTGCATCACTCCTGCAGAATTAATATATGTCTATAAATAACGTCCTCTTGTTATCTAAAACAACACATATTACTATATAAAAAGTCATCCGCCTCCTCCTACCCTCCTCCTCAATTCCTTATATAAAAAGTCATCCCGCCATCTTGCCCCTGCATCACTCCTGCAGAATTAATATATGTCTATAAAGAACGTCTTCTTGTTATCTAAAAATAAACACTAATATATTACTATATAAAAAAGTCATTCGCCTCCTCCTACCCTCCTCCTCAATTCCTTATATAAAAAGTCATCCCGCCATCTTGCCCCTGCATCACTCCTGCAGAATTAACATATGTCTATAAATACGTCTTCCTATTATCTAAAAATAAACACTAATATATTACTATATAAAAAGTCACCCTGCTCCGCCTACCCTCCTCCTCAATTCCTTATATAAAAAGTCATCCCACCATCTTGCCCCTGCATCACTCCTGCAGAATTAATATATGTCTATAAATAATGCCTTCTTGTTATCTAAAAAAACACTAATATATTACTATATAAAAAGTCATCTGCCTCCTCCTACCCTCCTCCTCAATTCCTTATATAAAAAGTCATCCCACCATCTTGCCCCTGCATCACTCCTGCAGAATTAATATATGTCTATAAAGAACGTCTTCTTGTTATCTAAAAAAACACTAATATATTACTATATAAAAAGTCATCTGCCTCCTCCTACCCGCCTCCTCAATTCCTTATATAAAAAGTCATCCCGCCATCTTGCCCCTGCATCACTCCTGCAGAATTAACATATGTCTATAAAGAACGTCTTCTTGTTATCTAAAAATAAACACTAATATATTACTATATAAAAAGTCATCCGCCTCCTCCTACCCTCCTCCTCAATTCCTTATATAAAAAGTCATCCCGCCATCTTGCCCCTGCATCACTCCTGCAGAATTAATATATGTCTATAAATATCGCCTTCTTGTTATCTAAAAAAACACTAATATATTACTATATAAAAGTCATGCTCCTCCTGCACCGCGCCTGCACATTTTCCTTATATAAAAAGTCATCCCGTCATCTTGTGCCATATAACCTCTTCTTGTTATCTCAAGTCCGCCATCTTGCACCTGCACCTTTTCCTTATATAAAAAGTCACGCGCCACCACAAAGCGCCACCACATTTCCCTTATATAAAAAGTCATCCCGCCATCTTGCGCCACCACCGCGCGCCACCACATTTCACTTATATAAAAGTTATGTACCAACGCCTGCTGCTCCACCTGCACACTGAGTATTTCCTTATATAAAAAGTCATCACCCTCCCCCTGATGCTCCACCTGCACACTGAGTATTTCCTTATATAAAAAGTCATGCGCATCCGCCTGATGCTCCACCTGCACACTGAGTATTTCCTTATATAAAAAGTCATGGGCATCCGCCTGATGCTCCACCTGCGCGATGAGTATTTCCTTATATAAAAAGTCATCACCCTCCGCCTGATGCTCCACCTGCACACTGAGTATTTTCTTATATAAAAAGTCATCACCCTCCGCCTACTCCCTACTACTGCGTGCGTTTTTGCGTTACGGGCGAAACAATTACCCCAATTTTTGTAGGAAAATCACAAATATCGCCCTCACGGGATATTCCTGCACTAACGTCTGACCGCACTCAGTTTTATCCCTCGCATTACATAGTTTATTTTCAACAGAAAATTTCATAACAAAGTAGTAAATATTAAAAATGTGCTTTCGCCAATGGGTAACTCGAGTACCTGTAATTTCAGACTGGTGTGAATCCCCCAAATATACCCGCTACCTTTATCCGAATGTTTGTTGATTTTTGTTATAATTTATGTTATTATTTTGGGAAGATTTTAATTTGTTGTTGGTACCATGGCTCAGGGTTTCTCAACCGGAGTTCCGCGAGTCGATGTTAGCGCTCGCATTGGTAGGCAGTTACCGGGCATCCCTTTATCGCAGTTCGCAACGAGACTGTCATTAATTGGTTGAGTCCATTTTCGGTTTTTGACGCGAGATAGGGGACGCTGTTGGTAACTAGTGAGCGCTGTATTGCACGAAGGGGAGGACGGTAGGCTGATGACGTCAGCCTCTCCCTACTGAATTCTCAATAAATTTTAAAGTTGTAAATAGCATTAATTAAAATAATTTACAACCTTTATTTTAAATGAAATCTACTGAGCCTAACTTAAAAACATTAAATCCCATTTGACTTAAGCAAGTTATTGAACACAAATTTATTATGTTTGCCTTATGAGATGTTGACATTTATGAAAGGGAAAGAAAGAAGTTAATTTCAAAAAAGGTAAGCTAAGATTAAGTATTTTTTATTGTTTTTATTTCAAGAATGATTGGCTGAAAAGTCGTTTTTAGTTTTAAATATTGAAGAAAACTACTCTTGCGCATACCAAAATTAATCAGCATTTTGTACAGTTATACTGTGATAACACTTTTAGGACTACTTGGATACGGTTTCAAAAAATCAATTATGTAATTAAAAGACAAAAAAACTGAGGTTTCTTCTGAGTACACTACTGATTTCCATTCGAGATGATATATTAGAGATGGAGAGAGGGGACCACACAAAAAAGAGTAGGCTAATAAGTTGTCAAAATAACAGATTTACAGAAACAAAAACTTATTCTCTACTCAAAAGAGCATTGACAATTATTATTGGATTATTATATTTACAACTTACTGATCACGCTAAGGTATCATGAGCTGTAAATATAATAATTGAGTTGTAATAATATTCTAAGGCAAAATATTGCCTCTCTTGTTCCGCTGTTCCGTCTAAAACCAAACTGTTCTTCTTGAATTTTGCTGTCTACCTTACTTTTTATTCTTTCCTGTATGATTTTGAGCAGTATTTTAATTGCATGACTCATCAGGCTGATTGTTCTGAACTCTGAACATTCTGTTACATTAGGTTTTTTGGGTAATGTTATAAATACTGATGTCTTCATGTCATGTGGTATATATCCTGTATTGTATATATCGCTGCAAAGATCTGTGATTGTATCTATACCACCTTTCCAGGGCTTCTATCATTTCAATTTTTATGTTGTCCATGCCTGCTGATTTTCATTTGTGTATCATATGTATTGCATTCTCTACTTCTGATCTGAGAATGTTTGGGCCTTCATTGGAATCTGGTGATGGTTTCTTACCTCTGTTGTCCTCGAATAGTTCTTTTACGTACTCTGCCCGTCTGTTTGGTATGTCTTTCTCATCAAGTAAAATTACACCATTTTTATTCTTGAAACAGCCTCCTCCTTGGGCAAACCTCGACCTATTTGATAATTCCTTTATTTCTTCATGTTACCCTTGTCATGTGCGATCGGTCGCAGCAACCAATCAAATCCTTTTATAGTATTATACCAATCAATTTGCAAGTAAGTTTGATATCGGCAATTCGCCCTCAAAAATTTTGGGCTCTTAGCATTACAAGACATATTTTTATAATTATCTGTTATCAAACATCAAACACGCGTGCGACTACTCCTAGAAGCCATTTTTTAAAAGCTGGATATTTGATATTGTGTTCATTAGTTGGTTAAATATTGTTTGCTGCTATTGGCTGTTTGTTTCGCATTGCTGCTATTGGCTGTTTGTTTCGCATTGCTGTTATTTTTATCGCTCTCTGTCTTTCCAGTTATATTTTACCCTTTTATGTATCTCCGATAAATTAATGTCATAATATTTTGTGTGCATAACTAGAAAAAAATTCTTTACATAGCCCTAAGCTTTTCTGTTTCTATAGTCACTCTGATTACAATGAGGTACAGTGGATCGTGTTCTTTCGTGTCATACAAATCAATCACCGATGTCGATAGAGTTAGTATATTATGGTTACGTTTAGGATTTCTAAACCTAATCTGTATCCCTTTTTACTGTGTCTCTGAATTCTTTTTTAAGGCTGCATCAAACAGATGGCACACTGTCCTTCATTTCAACCGTAAATCCATACAGTACTTTATATCAGCGGTCACGATTCGTTGCTTTATTTTTTTTTCTTCAATAAAACAGAGATCTGTTACCACTGGTCTACGAACTTGTTAATAATAATTGTGTACATTTGTGTAAAGTTTTCCCCCTCCCACAATCATTAGACCTATTTTAAACAATTCATCCATCGAATAACGGCTGAGCCAAAATTTTAAAAAACAAAAAACGAAAGCTTGTGGATAGGATCAGAGGTCATGGTAGTAGTAGCAGTATTTTATACAAGGGATGAATTCCTTAATTGAAAACTTGCATAATAATGACAGATTTTTTCCTTGCAATAATGGTAGGCCAGTGCATTCTCAGAGCACATCAAATTACAACTACTTGGATATTTTTGCTTTTAAATAGGGCAGGGTTTTGTCTCCATTATATATATATATATATATATATATATATATATATATATATATATATATATATATATATATATATATATATATATATATATATATATATATATATATATATATAACCGTCACCACAGTTATAGTTATAATCTGACTTGAGTTACAAAGTTATTGATTTTCTGGTGCATTTTACAAAACTAACACAAATATCACCATGTTACAAATGCTATGATAACTTTAAGGGATATAACACATATTTTAAATGATTATCGCTCACAGTGTTTCTAACACACATAGCCTGAAGAACGTTATTTGTATGTTTTATATCGCACTGTTTCAGATGTTAATTAATTCGTATATGTATATCGCTGTAAACCCGTATCGCGTATAATATATTTATATATATTTATGCGTAAGGTTTTTTGGATGTTTGTAAGGTTTTTTGGGTGTTTATAAGGTTTATTGGGTTTTTGTAAGGTTTTTTTGGGTGTCTGTAAGGTTTTTTACTGGTCCGGCTTACAGGAGGTTGACAGGCATGGTGATGAAAATGATTCAGAATCTAACCTTTGTGATGGAACACTGATTGATTGGAATGATTCCACTGAAATAATACTATGTGTTCAATATTTGGAATTAATACTACAATCAACGCTAGCATTACACTACACCAGCTCTACCCCAAAACCGAGCTCTGTGACAATTATATTCACTTTAATTTTTTTGCAGGCGACTTGCAGCAACTTGTCGAAGCCAATGGGCTGTTTGCTAACAAGTTCTACATACGAGAAAGCAGGACTGCTATTGGGTGTTTGGAGGAGAAGATATTTAATGATACAAGAGATGAATATTTAGGAGCAAAACAATTTAATTCGTCTTTTTATTCTACTTTAGATTTTGTGAAAAACCAAGTAACATAATAATTGATTTAATGCATGTTATTGTTAAAAAAAATATTACTAATCACTGTTGTATTATCATCAACTTCATCGTCGTAAAATGCCTTGTTTCTTAAGTTTAAGGGAGTTTTGTTTTTAATTTATTTTAACATAACTATCTACCATTCATAATTTTTACTCTAAAGTCACTGATATGACTACAAGTAAAGCACATACAATAATAATAAAAATAATAATAATATTAATAACGTTTATGAACCTGTCGTGTGTTTGTTTGTTGATAGAACGTTTATTAACCTGTAGCGTGTTTGTTTGTTGATAGAACGTTTATTAACCTGTAGCGTGTTTGTTTGTTGATAGAACGTTTATTAACCTGTAGCGTGTTTGTTTGTTGATAGAACGTTTATTAACCTGTAGCGTGTTTGTTTGTTGATAGAACGTTTATTAACCTGTAGCGTGTTTGTTTGTTGATAGAACGTTTATTAACCTGTAGTGTGTTTGTTTGTTGATAGAACGTTTATTAACCTGTAGTGTGTTTGTTTGTTGATAGAACGTTTATTAACCTGTAGGAATAATCTCATGGTTCAGCTTACGCTAAAGTCTATAGACGACAGCGACAATTCATTCGTTGACGGTCATAAAATGATGGTTTGAAAAGAACAGAAATGATGTGTCTACAGATTAGCTTAGAATGTGTGTTGTATCAAGAGAATGAAATATTACATTCATTCAACGGAGACATAAGGCTAAAGAAAGAAAGACAGAATGAACGAAATAAAGAAAGAAATACAGAGAAAGAAAGAAATGCAGAGAGAAAGAAAGAAAGACTTCTGCTCTTCTACTACAGATAGACACAAAGAAAGTGAACAAGTGAGACTGACAAAATAGAATCACTGTTTCCTCATGTCGTAAGAGGCTGGCAAATTCATAATTTCAAACAAATTCATACACAAACCACCACTGTACGGGCGCAGGAAAGTTCCTGGGGTGAAGACGTCCTGCATTTGCGGCCTTTTCCTTCAGGAGCGAAAAATGGGAGAGACAAAAATAGTGAAGTGGAAGAATAACATAAAATATATTCCAAATATTATAAAAGAGAGCGTGCGATTGGCTAAGAGGTTTCAACAAACTTGGTAGCCTCACGATCTAGTCGACCCAGCTGTAAATTGGTACCTGACTATGCTCCTGAGCTAGGGAAGGCAACGGCAGCGAGGAAGGGAACTAGTCGCCCCCGCCTCATAAAGCTAGACCTAGTAAAGTGAAGCCTTTAACACTTCACTCCCCAGTGGGACGACCTTTTTATCGTTATACAACAATGGAGTACAAACACCAGCATGTTAGTATTTATACTAGGAAACTGGGACCCAAAGATGCAGCAATAGAGAATGCAGTCAGCGACCCATAGCTTGATTGCTTGCGTCAGGGTCAGCGAACCAGAGCTGACCAAGACCCTACTCCACTTCCATGTGGTGGTCATGGAAACAGGCTGCATCACTGCAGTCTGGCTGAGAGAGTAGGGATCGAAGAGGGAAGGCTAACCCGGTCCCCAAAAATACCGTGCTGAAGTCGGATGTGTCGGCCGAAAGGCGCAGATATCGCAGCTCCGGCGTAAACAGATACAACGCAACCAACGTCATTTTCAGGACGAATGAGGAAGAATGAGGAAGAAGATTCTAGGAAACTTACGTGCAGCATTTACGGCAGGGAGGTCATCTAATCATCAGACGGTTGTCCCCCTTTTAGACGGGAGTTTTGACCATTCACCTTCATGACACTAGTTATAAAGCTGTGCAGTCGGGTGTCGGTCGTTGTTTAGTGGGAGTCGTAGTCGATTTAAAAAAAATGCTTGGACTCCAACTTTTATGCCATAAGACTAGTAAAAACTTTTGTAGGATTCGGAAGTCGAAATTCTAAAATTGCAGTAGTCGGGAGTCGGGAAATTGTGTGGCCCACTCCACAACCTTGCTATTTATGCATGTGTGTGTATATATATATATATATATATATATATATATATATATATATATATATATATATATATATATATATATATATTATATATATATATATATATATATATATATATATATATATATATATATATATATATATATAATAATAGCCCCTTCAGTCATAACTGACTATGGGAATGCGCCCCTGAGGTGACAGCGCTCAGCTGCTTATTTTCCTGGTGCTCCTTTCGACGTTTTCTCCTCACCTCTGCTTCTTGTGTGAGCCTCTCTTCGCCCAATCTGAGGTGGCGCCGTAAATAGCATCGCCACTTAGTGCGATCAGCAGCTTCATCCTCCCATGTTGCTGGATCCATGTCCAGTGCCCTCATATCTCTCTTGCACACATCTTTGAACCTCAGCTGTGGTCGCCCAACTGTTCTCTTGCCATCTGCTAATTGTCCGTAGAAGATATCTTTTGGGATGCGACCATCATCCATGCGGCGAACATGGCCAAGCCAGCGAAGTCTGCGCTGTCTAAGAAGCGTATACATACTTTGAAGGCCAGCACGTGACAACACCTCGACATTTGTCACTTTATCTTTCCACGAGATGCCGAGGATGCGGCGTAGACACCGCAAATGGAAGGTATTGAGCCTTCTTTCTTGCTTAGCATAGGTCGTCCAGGTCTCGCTGCCATATAGGAGTGTGCTGGTGACGCAGGCATTATATACCGCAGCTTTGGTCTTCATTGTGAGCTTAGAGTTTCCCCAAACACGCGATGTGAGGCGGGCAAAGGTAGCTGCAGCTTTGCCAATGCGGCTGTCGATTTCTGTATCCAGTGAGAGTTTGTCATTGATGGTAGACCCTAGGTATGTGAAGTGGTGCACCACTGCCAATTCATAGTTATCGATAGTGATAACTGGTGCAGCACCCACATCCTGACTCAGCACATTCGTTTTCTTTAGACTTATTGTGAGGCCAAAGTCCTTGCATGCTTTAGTGAAGCGATTCATCAAGCTCTGAAGCTCCTGTTGGCTTTGAGTGACGACTGCAGCATCATCAGCGAACAACAAGTCTCTTATAGTGACCCTTCTGATTTTTGTTTTTTGCCTTCAGCCTTGAAAGATTAAACAGACGGCCATCTGACCTAGTGTGAAGGCATATTCCTTCAGTTGCATCTCTGAATGCATGTTTCAAGAGTAAGGCAAAGAAGATTCCGAAGAGGGTCGGAGCCAGAACACAGCCTTGTTTAACGCCACTTCGTATATCAAAGGGCTGTGACATGCTTCCAGCATATTGGACTGTTCCCTTCATGCCGTCATGGAATGACTTTATCATTTCCAGCATTTTAGAAGGGCAGCCTATTTTCAGGAGGATTTTAAAGAGTCCATCCCTACTAACCAGGTCGAATGCTTTTGTGAGGTCTATAAAGGCGATATATAATGGTCTTTTCTGCTCTCTTGATTTTTCCTGAAGCTGGCGGAGAGAGAAGATCATGTCTGTTGTTGATCTGCCAGCTCGGAATCCACACTGTGACTCTGGATATATGCGCTCAGCTAACTTGTGTAGTCGCATTAAGATGACTTTGGCAAAAAACCTTACCAACAATACTAAGAAGAGAGATGCCTCTGTAGTTATTGCAATCACTTCTGTCTCCTTTATTTTTATACAGTGTTACAATCTTGGCATCTCGCATGTCTTGAGGAATAGTTGTCTCTTCCCAGCACTGGCACAGCATCCTATGCAGGGGATGTAATAGCGTGCTCTTACAGCATTTGATTAAATCAGGAGGAATCCCATCACTGCCTGGTGCTTTGCCAGAGGCCAAGCTATCAATGGCCTTGCTGAGTTCCTCTAATGTTGGTTCGGCATCCAGCTCCTCCATAGTTGGCAGACTGTTGACACCATCAAGGGCTGCAGGCGTAACGGTATTGTCTCTAGCGTAAAGCTCAGAGTAGTGCTCGACCCACCTCTCCATCTGCTTACCCTTATCGGTTAGCTTCTCTCCGCTGATGGTTTTTAGCGGTGCCGTCTTACTTTTATGGGGGCCAAGTGCTTTCTTTATACCGTCATACATTTGTCTAATGTTGCCTGTTTGCGCTGCGATCTGGATGCTCTCACTGAGCTGGAGCCAGTAGTCATTTGCACAGCGTCGAGCAGTTTGTTGAACTTTGCTTCTCGTAGCCCTCAGGATCTGTAGGGTTCTGGCACTCGGTGAACGTTTGTATTCATTCATAGCACTGCGCTTAGCTTCAATGACAGGTGCCATCACATCTGATGAAGCATCAAACCAGTCATTTGACTTTGCTGTTTTCTTACCAAAGATGGCAAGTGCAGTACTTTGAATGGTGTTCCGTAGATGCTCCCAGTTCTCTGTAATAGTATCACCATGCTGAGGGCTACTGAGCACTTTCTCGAAGGTCGCAGTGAATTGAGCGATCATGAAAGGGTCTGACATCTTGCTGGTATCAATGCGTGGTTTCCCTTCATGTCTGACACGATAGAGTTTTCTTGGTTGTGCTCTGATTTTGCAGCAAACCAAGGAGTGATCTGTATCACAGTTTGCACTATGGTACGAGCGTGTGGAGAGCACAGACCTGAGGAGTGGCCTTCTGACGAGAATCAGGTCAAGTTGGTGCCAGTGCTTGGATCGTGGGTGTCTCCATGACACCTTATGCTGGGGTTTTGTCTGAAAGTAGGTGTTGGTCACGCAGAGGTCATGGTGGACGCACAACTCTAAGAGCCGTTGTCCATTTTCATTCATCTTGCCAATACCAAACCTGCCCAGACATGAAGGCCATGAAACATTATCGGCACCCACTCTAGCGTTAAAGTCACCAAGGAGAACAAGCTGTTCTTGCCTAGGTATGCTTTTGATAATTGCTGTTAGATTCTCGTAGAACTCATCTTTAGCTTCTGAGGCAGAGTACAGAGTAGGAGCATACACACTGACAAGGGTGATGGGACCTGTGCTAGTTTGCAGGCGGAGCGTTAACAGGCGTTCTGATCCATTCTTGCCTGGTTCAACCATTTTAGTTAGCGATTTTTTGACCGCAAAACCTACTCCGTGTTCTCTAGCTTTATTAAGATCTTTCCCTTGCCAATAAAATGTGTAGTCCTTCTCGCTCACCGTTCCAGAGCCCGCCAGGCGCGTTTCCTGAAGTGCAGCTATATCCACCTGAAGTCGTTTAAGCTCATCATTAATTATGGCTGTCTTCCTTACATCGTTTACATCCTGTAGGTTTTCGGATAGTCCAGTCAACATAGTCCGGACGTTCCAGCATCCAAATCTGAGAGTTTGCTTATTTCTATTTTTTTCGATAATTGCTTGGTGCAAAATTTTCTGTCCACAGTTCGGGTTTGACCCTAATCCCCATGCACCCAATGGGGAAAGCAGACAGTGGCGGGACAACACCTTATTGACTGGGGGCTGCCCAGCTTGAAGCGGGCGGTAGCTGTCCAGTGAGATCCTGGAACCTCTCCCACTGTCGGAAGTAGCCCCTGGCGCCATGCCCTACGCCAATTGGGCAAAATGCTTATAACCGGTAACTGCTACTTCCCGTGTTTTGCCGACACCTATAGGGTGAAGCTGGAGTGTCCTCTCCAGGGCGCGAGCTTGGGCACAGTTATATGGAGATCAAGCTGTTGCCCATGCAGCATGTTCCCCCTCTCCACACAGCCGGTAGATCCAAAGGAACGGCAGTAGCCGATACAGTTTGGTACCAGCCATGTCGCAGGAGTTGCCAGAATAATGTCGAATCGACATTAGACTGCCTTAGGGACTCCGACTCCGGATTTATCCTCAGGGTTTACTCCCGAAGCCAATTCCATAAATGGATATTCCCGCAAGGCAGCGGTGGTTTGAATTCAGAGTTCCTTCTCTTAGATAAGCTACCAACCAAGGATCACGAGCCCTATCTGCCCGAAGCTGCTGGTTTTAAGGCGCCAGTCGCTCGCCTTTGCCCCTTCTCCCGTCAGTGGAAACAGTTCCGCCGGGCTCAAATTGAGCCACACATGAAGGCCGGGAGCTGGACTTGGTTGTCAGAGGCTGTTTGAGGCGCGTGCCATAGAAGTATTTTATCTGCAGTGAGAGCTTATCCTCACTACAACTCCCGGCAATAACAACCTTTGGAACCATATATATATATATATATATATATATATATATATATATATATATATATATATATATATATATATATATATATATATATATATATATATATATATATATATATATATATATATATATATATATATATATGCGCATAAATAGCAAGGTTGTGGAGTGGGCCACACATATATATATATATTAGTCTACAGTCTACAGTCTACAGACAAAGCTGAAGGTATACAGAGCTGCGATGCTTCCAGTGCTGCTTTATGCATATGTGAAACATGGACTGTATACAGGCGCCACGTAAAAAAGCTAAACCACTTCCATACAGTCTGTCTCAGGAAGATAATGAACATCAAATGGCAAGACAAGATCCCAGATACCGCCGTTCTTGACAGAGCTGGTATCCCTAGCATCGATACTATTCTGATGCAGTCACAGATTCGCTGGGCAGGTCATGTAGTCCGCATGCCAGACCATCGACTGCCAAAGATACTCTTTTATGGTGAGATGCAGAAGGGTAGACGCTCCCATGGTGGCCAGAAAAAGCGCTTCAAAGACACGCTTAAGGCTTCATTAAAAACCTCTGACATAAACCCAGACACATGGGAAGCTGCTGCGCAAGACCGAACTGCCTGGCGCACATCTCTTCGTAAAGGTGCAGTGGCATGCGAATCTTCTAGAAGAGCAGCAGCGGAACAGCGGAGACAAGCTAGAAAAGATCGTGAAATAAAACCTTCACATGAAGCAAACATTCCCTGCCCACACTGTCCGAGATCCTTCCAGGCCCGCATCGAGCTCATCAGTCACCTTCGTACTCATAGACTATCCTAACATCCTAATAATTGGATGAACAGAGTGGTCTTCATCACTTGTGATGGACGAACAACAAAAAAATATATATATATATATATATATATATATATATATATATATATATAGATATATATATATATATATATATATATATATATATATATATATATATATATATATATATATATATATATATATATGTGTGTGGTAAAGTGGGATGATATAAATATTTATCGGGGACTTAGTGTGCTGACTGAGATCAGCTGTGAAGGTATCTGTATCTAATAAGTGTGATGTATTACAGGTGACCTTACTTGCTACCACATTTATATCTCAGTCAGAATTATTCTGGAATATTGTGATGACTACGTTGAATGTCTAGGGTTATGCAAATGATGAAGTGTAAGTCACAACAACAACAGACACATAAACAATTTAATTTATTCCACAGCACTTTACAACACTGTGACAATCACACACATGTAACACTCTATAAGATCATCTTAACTGAGTCAGTTTTAAAAGTCAAATATATCTATGTATTAATTCCTTTACATAGAGATATCCTGATTCAACTACACAGTGAACCAGGAATCACAGTCAATTATAATTACAAGTAGTATGTACACAGTTTATCAATATAATCTTGGTATTGACATATTTATTATTCTTATCTTATGTGTGTAAGTTGTGAAGTAGTAATATGAGTTAATACTGGTTTTGTTTTTCAAGCTAGAGTGTTGTTTGTCCTCATGACATCAAGTGTTTGATCCTTGTGGAAATATTATTGGGAAAAATTCACAGTTCCTGTCAATTTAAACAGTTTATAGGCCCTCTTTATTTACTGTCAATTTTAGAGAGGGGGGGGGGGGGGGGGGGGGGGGGGGGGGGGGGGACATATTGTTGAGCTCCTTTGGCCACAAATTCTTAACTTTCGTGATGACTGCAGGAAAAGACTCCTCTGCTCGATTACTTCAATGAGTTCTGGAGCCACCTCACTGGTCGCTATCTGGACCAAGGAGTATGCTGTCAGCCTCAGGATTCAGCACAACTCAGGCCAAATGCTGCCTCAATGACTTAGGACCACCGTCCCTGAAACAAGAAGGTTGTACCTCCTACTTCAGAACTAATTTATACTCTATTTCTACACTGAGCACAATACATAACAAACACTTGCGTTCAGTGCTGTAGGCCACTGCTAGCTTCATCTGAAACAATTTACACCAGTATACTCCTCCCTAATGGTTACTACGCCTCTGCAATTCCAGCATTATTTCTTTCTAGTCCATAAGATAGGTGTCAGTGTACTGTTTGGCAATCCCATGCAGTTTTACTTTTTTCCGACACCTCCTATTCAGGTTGGAGCAATATTTAGGCTATTCTCATGTTGGCCACTGAACCACACACATAGATAGACATAAATTATCAATTCACATTCAATTTTCATTAAAAAGATATCAAATATTTCAAGCTTACCACAATTCATGGAAAAAATAAACAGTTTCGTTGACTGGCAATGAATAGGCACAACTTCCGATCTGCCTCTGTCCCAGGCTTTTATTTAGAAAAAATATGCACTGGTGCTCAACGCACTGTTTCTTAGTAGGTTTATTACAAGATGTGGCCCGGAAAAGACGCCCTGAATTGAGTATATTGGCAGCTCTAACCAATCATGCCATGTTTACCTACTTTTCAAAAAATATTACCCTTCTCACGTTTCCCCTAACAACTAAACTAGTATTTGCAGTCCAACTAATCGTGTTTAGTCTTACATCTCATTCCCGCCAATCTAACCGGAGTTAACATGGTAGGCTATTTCCGTAACGTAATGTTTTTCAAACACGTTATAAAAAAATTTTATGTGCAGAAATGATTCCATGCTGTCAGGCACCCCCACTATTGTATTTTGGCCATAACTATTTTATTAACAGACTAAAGGCGTAACACATAACATATTCTTGGTTAGCAAGTCCGGCCGTACAATAATATATAAGTTAAAGTGAGCTACATGGCGGCGTTCAAAATATGTGTTTTCCAAAGATAGTCGTATATTTGTTCTTTATTCCTTTTCGTTGTTTAGAACCACCACCTGTCCTGCCTTTTCCACTGTTATGTCATACTAAAGTCAGGAGCTTAGATGTAAATCAGTAGAATTTCATATTTCCTAATAAGCATTTTTCATGTTTTTAAACCTGATTCTTGTAGTAGTAGTGTTTTTTTATCACTGACTATTTGAAAAAAAGTTAGTGCTTCATGCCTTACGCATGGGTTTTGCGTTCACTTTTGATCGCGAAACGCGTGTTAGTGTTGCATGCTTCCTGCCTTCAGTCGTCCCTCTCTCTCTATCCTACTTTCATCTGTCTTTTAGTTACGCCGTGTATAAAATGGAATGAATGAAATATTAAATCTAGGTCATCACTCAGCGCCTATCTCAAGGTTTTTCTGAGAAATGCAGTACCCGTTTTATTTTTTGAAACGCGTGTAGTGATGCAGTAGGCTTTTACTATCAACGTGAAAACGTTACGATTTGCAGACGAAGCAGAAAAAGGGGGATTTTTGTACGCCATTGTGACAGCACTGTTCTCTTTTACCTTTTCTCTTTCCTGTTATTGAAGTAATTCGTTAGGGGTTTCATTTACTTTTTAATTTATATATGGGTATTTAGAATGTCTCACGACAATATATATATATATATATATATATATATATATATATATATATATATATATATATATATATATATATATATATATATATATATATATATATATATATATATATATATATATATATACGAGGTGTGTTCAAATGAAACCCGTCCCAGTGGCTTTATAACAAATAAGGTACATCAGCAGGAGTAGTAGAATTAAATACAGCAATTGTTATGAAGCAAGTACTCACTGGGGTCCTTTAGAAATAGTCACTATAGGCATTCAGACACGCATTCCACTGCTTGGGTAGACGGCGGATGCCGTCCGAGAAAAATGACTTTGGTTGCATATTGAACCATTTGGTCACTGAGGCCCTGATGTCTGCATCGGAGTCGAATCGTTGTCCCTTTAGAGATTTTTTTAAGGGTCCGAAAAAATGAAAGTCAGATCGGAGCTGTAGGCTGGGTGTGGCAGAACTTCCCACCTTTTCCTTCCTAACGCTTCCTGCACAATGTTCGCAACATGTGGACGAGCATTGTCGTGCAACAGAATCACACCACGCGAAAGAATGCCGGGTCGTTTATTCTTGATGGCTGTATGCAGGTTGTCTAGTGTGTCTTTGTAGCGGAAGGCATTGATGTTCACGCCAGGCTCTTTAAAGTCTACCAATAGAAGCCCTTCATGGTCAAAAAATGCGGTCATCGTAACCTTACCGGCGGAAATCTGTGACTTGAATTTTTTTGGACGGATTCCTTATCACACCGGCCATTATTTTAACGGTCTGCAGCACAACCAATGAATAATAGGAGAATGAACACTTACACACTTGTACATTCGTATGTGCTTATTACGTCAGATGTGACGTCATCATGCTCCTCCTACGAATGTCCACTTGGCGCAGCACGGTCGGGTTTCATTTGAACACGCCTCGTATATGTGTGTGTGTGTGTGCGTGTGTGTGTGTGTGTGTGTATATGTATATGTATATATATATATATGTATATATATATATGTATATATATATATATATATATATATATATATATATATATATATATATATATATATATATATATATATATATATATATATATATATATCAGGGTTTCTTAACCTCTTTTTTTATGCCATGGAGCTCTTTGATTGTAAAATGACGGCTACGTACCCCTTTGACTGTCCATTCAAGGCTAAGGTCCCCATCTTGGACAAAATCTGTAGATTTTAAATTTTTGTTATGTACACGGATTCCCTAGAATCAATTCACGGACCCCAAATGGGTCTGTAGACCACAAGTCAAGAAAACTTGTTCTATAGCCTTTTCAAAGATTAGTAATAATGTCGCCGTGGGGTTTGCCCAAGCATTATTCGTGCTATTGGTAAGGTGAGATAAACAGTTAGGACGGCTCACAGGGAAGAAAATAATGTATGAAAATAACGGACAACAGTTCAGAATATCGGTTCACGTTAACTAAAAGTGAGTGATTATCTAGAGTTGTAAATAGAATGCTCGAACAATAAATTTAAGAGAAGGATTTTGGCTCAGCGAATCAGAGAAGTGGCGAGGAAAAAAAACACACCACGCAAAAAATGACCAGAGGTCAGTAGTCAGTCCTGAGTTGTTCATCAGTGGGTGAAAAAGTGCTGAGAAGATCTCGAGCAGATGGCTGACAAGAAATACGTCTGTGGTTTTTCAGACAGGGATTTATATGAGTACATACCTATGTCCAGCCAGTGTTATTTGATTAAGAAGTTAGTCATAGATTCTGTGGGTCACAGAGTGTGTATTTCATAAGGAGATCAGCGATTTTGCTGTAAGTATTGGATTATGATTATATTTTGCACGAGGTAGAATTTTGTTTACAGGAGAGGTTCGCAGAAACACAATGTTGACAAGTCGCTATGAGCACTTTATGAATTTATGAAGAAACAGATGATATGAATATATTACGACTATTTATGAAGAAACTGATGGTTATGAATTATTGGAGGAAACTATATATATATATATATCATTGAGGAGCCACGATAAGCAAAGTTTGAGCTATCAAGAAATAGATACGACTTTTAAGCGACTGTGAGTGTCGACTTATTTATGAGAACCGTATATAGGCTCTCTCATGTAAGTATCTGACAATGAACCTATATTTATTATGCATGAGATGAATTTTGTTTCTATGAACTGTTGTAGAAACAGGTTTGACCAGTTCGTTGAAGAGATTATAAGTACATATATAATAAATATGGAATGCTAATAAGGAGCATAGAAACTACGAGTAAACAGTAACAGATTTGGGAAGACTAAGAAAGTCTACTGGAAATGATGATATGTTAAAGGAGGAATATGTATATTCACGAGACATAGAGCTCAGGTACGAAGTATCTCTGATATGATTATATGCGATCTCTATTATTTGAATTGCTTGCCTTGCTGGTTAAAGGTATCATGTAGATAAAAGTTTTGATAGATCAGCTAGGAGTCGTCTTCATCTTTATAAGTTGCTGATAGTAGGCCATGTACATTTAAACTACCACTATACGAGGTCACTAATTAACATCAAAGAAGGAACGGAACGAATAACTTGGAAGATAAAAAGAGAACTGGTAACACTTGAATTATATCACTAGGCCTGCCATCTGCCACCTAGTGACGCCACCAAAGTATAACCAGCCCTGTTACAATAAAGCATAGAACAAAATTAGATGGAGTTTTTCTGCTGTTCTAAACCATCAGTCATCGTAAGGCGGTTGGCGTTGCATTATGTTACAAGCCTTGCGGCCTAGTGCATTATTTATTATTATTAAGTTATTTACTACTTTTCGTTGTAGCATGCCCTTTCAACCATCAACTATTTATATGAAGCTGTTGGTTGTATCAGGACGTGTTTCATTGTTTGTAATATTTTCTTGTTTGCATTGTTTTTATGCTTTATACTATATTATTTTTCTACGAGTAGTAGGTATTTTTACAGTGCATCTTCAGCATGCATTATATGGGGGCTGCTTCCTTGCATTTTTTGGTTTTTTCTCAACTTCCTTGTAGTTCTGCTATACTATATGGTCTTTTTGTACTTTACTGGTGACTACAAAAATTAAGGAGTCATCTTGGTAAACACCGTCAAGCAAATGAAATAAATAAAGTATATTAAAATAGTGCAGTTTGTTGTATACATTGTTGGCTTTCCTATATGTTTGTCACATTTACAGTCATTCTGTAATAGTTTATATAAAGAATATATATGATTTTTTACAAGCACAAAATTAAGATTATATCAGAGCTGTGTGCTTTCTGTGCGGAAAGCTGGAGAGTTACAGAGAAGGAAATGTCGAAATTGTCCTCTTTTCACACAACATGCCTAAGAAAAATTCTCTGAATCTTTTGGCCGAATACCATCACCAACCAAGATCTGCTTACTCGGAGCAAGCAAGAGGACATGTGTGGCAGTGCCGGGGTATGCAGGGTTTACAGTTTATTTTATAGAGAGTAGGTTTGGTTAACTAGCCTTGACCGCTAGAGATATAGTTTCCTCTCCTTTGTAAGATTGGGTCACCAGGTTCGATTTTCTTCTCTTAGGTGTTGATGTAGCAAATTTAATTGAGATGGATAGATTTCTTAGCTTAATCTCAAACTGTAGAAATTCACCTTTTCAACAGCGTTCTATTTCATGCAAATCTTTTAATATCTTTCAGCATGAAGTCAAATTTCAACAAAAGTCAGGAATTCAGAACATTTTTACAATAATAATAACAATAAAGTTCTAACATATCATCAGATGCTTTCATCGAAGCAAAAATCCATTTTGCATCTTTATCTCATAGGCCTACTCAATTTGTCAAATATGGCGAACTTTTTCCTTCCACCGTGTTCCTTCCTTTAGGTTAACGTTTTATTTTAGGTTCGACGACATATTCTCATCCCTTCAGATTAGTCCTTGATTTCTTTATCATCATAAGTATTCCTTGAGTTAAATATTTTCCAACACAAGGGTATTTTCTGCTCAGCATGGTTTGAGGTGTAAGACTAGTTTTGCAAATTGACTCAATCCTCGAACCTAGTTCTGCTGCAACTAGAGTTGGAAGCTCTATTCACAATATATGTTGAATGATAGTCACTACTTACGCAAGTAAGGAATATAAAACTACTCAATGTCCTGAAATACACATTTTATAATAAATGTTGAAGTTGATTTCCTCAAACTAAGGAATATGTAGAGCTGGACCACACACGTCCTCTTCAGTTTCGCTCCTTCCTTCTAACTGCTAGATGGCGTCGTTGTTCTATATTCCCCGGGGTAAATCTGAGCTTTCCGATTGGTCAGGGGAAATCACCCAACTATTAGAAATGGCGTGTAGAAGCGACTCTGCCCTAAATATGTGACACTATAATTTATTATTTTCTGTTTCTCATAAAATATAAAATTATGGGGTGGTCTGTGCTTCCTCCGTCTTGTTAGAGTATAGTCTGTTTTCTGAATAAAGCACGGTATACACGGCTACACATGCACACCATCATAGCTGGCAGACGCTGGAGCTGGGTTGGCCATGTCCTCAGAAGAGATCCCGATGCCATCACAAGAACAGCTATGCTTTGGACCCCTGAAGGAACGACCGAGCAAAGTGGAATAAATTTGTTGTTGCCCTACAAGACGCCACTAGGCGGGATGGCCACTGACTGCTTTGACGATCGGTGGCTAAGGATCAAAGAAGAAGAAGAATGATTTTTTAACAGCTAACATTACGTTTTGAAGCCACGTGTACTTCCCTGCGGGTCTCCAAGGAGACAAAGACAGAATAGGACTTCTGCACCCTCGGGCATGGCGTACAATGCGACTAGAATGAGGCTGTGCATGAGGTTGGCAACCTCATCCTGTAAAACAAATTGCCACAGAAACTACCGCTGAAGGAGCATGTGAATGCTAGGTGCAGGCTTCCTGCAATGAGGTCAGCTACAGCAGAGACTCCAGCTTCTGTAAGGAACGCAAAGTGTACTGATGATGATGATGGTGATGATGATGATGATGATGATGATGATGATGGTGATGATGATGATGATGATGATGATGATGCTGATGATGATGGTGATGATGATGGTGATGATGATGATGGTGATGATGATGATGGTGGTGATGATGATGATGATGATGATGATGGTGATGATGATGATGGTGATGATGATGATGGTGATGATGATGATGATGATGGTGATGATGATGATGATGATGATGATGATGGTGATGATGATGGTGGTGATGATGATGATCATCATCATGATAGTGATGGTGATGATGATGATGATGATGATGATGATGATGATGGTGATGATGATGATGATGATGGTGACGACTATTTATTGAAGATGCTGCTTCATTCATTCATTACCGTTCAACTCATAAAATACCACTGGCCTTCAACAAACTCACCTAAATTGTGGCCTTCAACAAAGTCAGCTGAATTGTGGCCTTCAACAAAGTCAACTGAATTGTGGCCTTCAACAAAGTCAACTGAATTGTGGGCTTCAACAAAGTCAATGGAATTGTGGCCTTCAACAAGCTCACCTGAATTGTGGCCTTCAACAAAGTCAACTGAATTGTGACCTTCAACAAAGTCAACTGAATTGTGGCTTTCAACAAAGCCAACTGAATTGTGAAAGAACTTTTTTTCTGGTTTCATTAGCGTTAACGTTGTTTACCATTTCTTCTTTTTTTTTTTTTTTTTTGTCCTGTTCGCTGTATAATGTTGTTGTTGTTTAACTAGGATTGGTGAGCTTTCCACTATTTTGCAGTCAACACCAAGTTGAAAACACCTTGATATTATCTACACTGTAGATCTAGGCATTTCCTGTGGCTTTTCTACCATTCCGAAACGTGCTGAGTTGAAGTCATGAGCTCCAGTTTCTCCAGCTTGGCTTGCATTTAAAGGATCGTCACATCTGGTCCCAAGCTAGGAGTAAGGATTACGTGGCATTCTGTGCATTCCCCACCCTCCAAGGGGCTCTCCAACTAAACAGGGCTAAAATACTGTGCTCTGGTTCTGGGCTCTCCCAAGGAATTGTCACGTCCTGCACAGAGCCACTTCTCAGCTTCCCCTGCCTATCACTGGGTCCATGGTGAGATCCTCCTGCATGCAGTCAACCAGGTCAAAGTCAAAGAATCACGGCTGGGACTCAAGTGACTTCTCCAAGCTTAGTATGCAGTGCTGGGTTCTCAACTTGTTTAACCACAGGGGGAATCCCTGGAAGTGTGTGGATGACATACAGAGTCAACGAGGGTGTAATTAGCCTCACAGGTTCACATCCAAACCTATATACTGTAGCATTGTGCTTAGCTGGTGGTTATATAAGGATGACTCCAGATATTCCTCCATGCATTTCGCTGTTTATGGAGCATAGAACTACCACTGCAGCTGGTCTCTTTACAGTAAGTCTGCACCAACCACTCACATGCTCTTACTGTGGTGGTTTGTGTAGCAATTTCTTGTACATGATGAGTTGTCAGCCTCATGCACAACAATCAAAATATTAGTGGTACATTGTCCAACATCAGCTTTTGCAATTGAAAACAATGCACATTATCTAATCCTCAGCGAATTTTGTGAATTAGGTAACTGGAGAAAATGATGTTCTTAAACTATAAAAGTATCCTGCTGAAATTTTAAGCATCTATAATTTGATTTCAGATACTTTGGTACAATGTCTGTTGTTACTTACCTTGTTAATTGATGACTGAATGAGTAATGGAATAATTAAAAGAAAACTTCGTTACAAACATAAGCTGCACTAACTGGATGTACTGACAATTAAGGTGGAAATAATTAAAGACATAACGTCACCATAGTACTGCTTTATCCCATCTCCACTTCAGCTTGTGTTAAGAAAAATGGGTTTAAAGTTTTTTCGGTTAATAGTTGGAAAGAAGGATATATCACATTAAAATACAATTTTTCATCTTGATCCAAACTGTTAACTGTAAGATATTGCGTAGGATGATGGATTAAACTATATGATCTCCCTTTATGACCTCAGGTCAATTTTGGCTAAAAGTGGAGACAGAATAAGCAGTACTATGGCGACGATAAGATGATATATAATAGAAGGTAAAGGATCCCATTACACGCCCATTGAGGCATATCGGGAATATGGTGTTAGGCCCATATTTTCTTGACCTTCGGCACACTAGGGGGTGATGTGGTCAGCATCACGCCGGCCACCTTAACCTTCCCAGAGTTGTTCTGGTACCCAATTCATGAGGCTGGGTCGACCCCGGAGCCATTTGTGGTCTATAAAATCCCACCTCAACTGGGGATCGAACCATGGACCACCGAGCTAGGAAGCCAGTGCACTAACCACTGCGCAACCGCGGCTCCAATATATAATAGAAGGAGTGAATCAAAATGCCTAGAAGATGACCGGTTACAAAACCAGCTGAAAGAATACTCAATATACAATTTCTGTCATTTGGAGAGAATCAAAAGCAGAGAAACCATAATCACATTAACGGTGAAAAAAAAAACACTATTAAAGGAGCGGAGATACCAAACAGAGATGACCAGTGATTGAAGGGTTCATAAAGATGACAAGACTTCACTAAAGTAGGTCAAGCTTCGAGAGGTGGGGTGATCAGCTCCCTGCCTCGCTGCCTGTTCATTCCCTAACTCATGAACAAAGTCAGGTACCCATTTACGTTGGGTAGACTGCAGCGTGACGCCACCGTGTTTCGAACCTGGCACCTTTGCCGCGCGATACCAGCGCTCTGCCAACTCCGTCAATCGGAAGAGGAAATAAGAGATACTGACAATATGAGTGAAAAAAAAGCAAATCGACAGTTTAAAAAAAGTAACGAGCAAAGGAAGAACGACAAGAAATTGGAAAGGAAGAACAGAGTCGTAATTTCTATAAAGACTACAAAATATTAATGCATGCAAATGGAGAGAACGTGCAACTTTGTAGATGAGACAATATTCCGAGAAATAAGTAGGAGAAACTCCGTATGGAGCACGGAGTCACCATTGCAGTTGGTACCAAGAGTTCTCTTGCTTTTGCAGTGGTGGTTGCAATGTGTTAAACATGATCAGGTTGCCACCACCAATGGATAACCTCATATTAGTCGCCTTGTACAACATGCATGAGAGAGCAGTAGTTTAACTTTTTCTTTGTCTCATCAGAGGCTCCTGAGATGTAAGGGGCACTAACATGAAAACCCGGGGGGTAGTTCCCAGGGGGAAGGGGGAGGGGGTCTCTGAATAGACAAAGACAGAATAGGACTAATGTTTCATCACACATGTCATCAATCAATCAATACCCTTTAGCTCCCCAAGGATCATAGGCCTTCAACAAACACATGCCAAGTCTTCCTGTCCTGTGTCATCCGCTCAAGTTCTTTCCATGTTTTCCTCATCATTTTCACCTCTGTTTCCAGTTCTCTTCTCCATGTGTTTTTTGGTCTACCTCTGCCTCTCTTTCCCGGTGGATTCCAGAACAAGGACTGCCCTGTAATGCCACCAACAGGTTTCCTCAATCTGTGCCCCATCCATCGCCAGCGTCTTCTTCTCAACTCTTGTTCACGCATGTCGTACACGACAACTAACATAATGTTGTGCATAGGGCTGGCTACCTCATTATGTACAATAACTGGCCACAGAAATCACCGCTACAAGAGCCTGTCAATGATTGGTGCAGACTTGCTACAAGAGCGTGTCAATGATCGGTGCAGACTTGCTACAAGAGCGTGTCAATGATTGGTGCAGACTTGCTACAAGAGCCTGTCAATGATTGGTGCAGACTTGCTACAAGAGCCTGTCAATGATTGGTGCAGACTTGCTACAGAGCCTGTCAATGATTGGTGCAGACTTGCTACAAGAGCCTGTCAATGATTGGTGCAGACTTGCTACAAGAGCCTGTCAATGATTGGTGCAGACTTGCTACAAGAGCGTGTCAATGATTGGTGCAGACTTGCTACAAGAGCCTGTCGATGATTGGTGGAGACTTGCTACAAGAGCGTGTCAATGATTGGTGCAGACTTGCTGCAAGAGCGTGTCAATGATTGGTGCAGACTTGCTACAAGAGCGTGTCAATGATTGGTGCAGACTTGCTACAAGAGCGTGTCAATGATTGGTGCAGACTTGCTACAAGAGCGTGTCAATGATTGGTGCAGACTTGCTACAAGAGCCTGTCAATGATTGGTGCAGACTTGCTACAAGAGCCTGTCAATGATTGGTGCAGACTTGCTACAAGAGCGTGTCAATGATTGTGATGAAAAATACAGTGATACAACGTTAAAATATCTCCAATTATAAAGATAACGGGTAAGATAACATGTAAGGATAAAATTATACGTTAGATACGAGGATACATTCTCGCCTACGCCAGCGCTTTCTACCGCCATTGAAACTAACTAGTTGGGACATGCAGACAAACGGTTTACCCTTTTAGACGGGAGGAAGACGGAGATAAAAGAAAAAAATGATTGTGACGATCTGAACACGTGTTTGAATCTAAAAGGCAAAAAGACGCAATTTGTAGTTTAAAGGAAAAAAAATCACAATACTAGTTGACACAATGTAAGGGATTGGTAGAAAAAGGACCTTAGCTCTTATTCGAAACAGTCGTATCTTAGACGTTTTATCGTAATTAGTTGTTTTTTTTTAATACAGCGGCAAACGCGTGGACGAAGGTTCAAAAAACAAATTTCAAAAAACTAACCTTGAGAAAAGTAGGGTTTTCTTTAATAATAAAGTTATGAAAATAAAACCTAGCTAGTTTGATAGCCCATCTTGAGCAGAGAAATAATATACTTTTAATTATACAGACGGACAGATAACACGGAAGATATTGACGAAAGACTGTATTGTTCACATCAGACTAGCGAACAGTTTTTTGTGCATACTTTCACTAAAGTTACATTTTTGGCGTCCTTGAGACAAAAAAATGCAAAAATCAAACTGCAGATGAACGAGGGGTAAAGTCGGAGGATAGAAGCTAAAAATAACTTAGGGGGCAGGTTTGTGCAGCTTTTGCATGTAGTTAGTCCAAAAAACAAGTGTATTTTTGTGAAAAGCCAAGTAGAGACAGACGGACCAACAGAAAATAATACACACTTGACTGAGATTTGACTGAAATTTGACTTTTGGTTTGAATATTTGAAAAAAGTTAGAGGGGAAGTCCGTGATTGGACAAAAGCATTCATATTATTGAGAAAGAGACGCACACTTGTGCCATTTGATAGTAGACTGTCCATTAACACAGTTCTTGACTGCTAGAGGTGATTTCCCGGAATTAATAAATAAAAATCAGTGGGACGCCCTAATCTAGCCAGCAGCTCAGCTGAGTTTTGCTAGTACTAAGTAACTGTGTTCTCAATTCTGAATTGTGAGTTTCTGATCTGGCACTACGATTGTGCCAGCTGCTTTTGTAGAAGTACAAAAGCGGGTGTCTGTGCAGCCTAACATTTTACTCCAGCTACTGAGAGGAGTGGGCCACAAGAATTTTGTACTACAGCGTTACAGGCCAGTAAAGTGCAACCTGGCCTGCTGGAGATTCATAAACTATTTCACCATCAATAAAGAAATAAATCTTGTTAAATAACATTAACAGAAGTCCATATGACAGGGACAATAAACTTTTTAACCATAGATTGGGCATGATGACGCCACCCCAGGACATTGTAGACATTATTAATATTAACTATTATAATAATATACTTATGTATAAAAATTACATTTGATTATGCAATATATATATGCATTTCATTGAAAATTACATATCATTTCATAAGTTCTGACCAAAAGAAACAATTGGTTCAGGACTAATAAATTTAAAAGATTTTAAACTTTAACAGCCAGTGTTAGTTCAGTGTATCATAGAGTTTATTATTAATATTATTAGAATTATCATTTACATGTGTGTGTCTGTGTATCTTATTACCTACACATTACATTTCAGTACCCTAGACTTTTAACGTAGCTAACATTCATTATAGTAGAATAGGTCTGGTTGAGGTCGTAAGTGGTAACAGAAAGGCCTCCTGTAATTCACATAAACTTTTATCTCAGGAGCCTTCACAGCTGACCTCATCCAGTACACTAGATAACATAACAACCATACAATAACATCAAAAACCACTACAAATATTGGGGTCTTGTCCGGGGATTAAGTATATCAAAGATATTAGGGTCTCCTGGTCTGGGAATTAAACTAGTGGGGGCATAAGGGAATAAATGTAAAAGTGTCCCTTATGTGACCGAGCCGGTGGTGGTCCCTGCCCAATTTTAACTATAACTAGGTGGCTGAGGCAGGCCTAGTTATGTGTTGTTTAACTATCTCCCAAGTGAGGCTATCCTCAATACTGGTCCTTCTACCAGAGGTGTAAGCTCTTGGATGAGATTTGGTTCGTCCTTATTATTCCCAGTGTCCGTTCTTCCCTCCTTGTTGTTATACAGCGACTACCTCGTGCTAGTGGTGTTTAGATATATTATTTTAGGGTATTAATACCAACTCCGTGTTCAAACTTATATTTCTCACCCTTTCATATCTCAAGGAAACTGAAGTAATTTAATTCAACAAAGCAGGTTTATTTACAAAAATCTCAACATCCATGGAGGTTCAACAAATCCAGACACTTATTATTCCTTACGATAATCTTTAGGCCTTCTACTATTTCCTCAACTATTCCATATATCCTATGGAGTTCATCATTTATAGCCTCTCAATACAAATCCCCTAAGCCTGGTTTACCTAAATGCTTTCTCCAGCCCTGATTTAACTCTCAGGTAATTTTATAAGTGTCTCTCATAAACCTCGAGAACCAAATTCTATCTTAGTCGAGTCTACTTTGTTTCTCACTAATACATCATATGTTCGTCATAAATTCAGACCTGCAAAAAATATCGAACAATATCAAATACTCCTGTGGCAGCCTTGATACTTACGCTGACATGAGAGAGCGTGTGATAGCTATCAGCGGAGATCAATGTAGTTGCAACTCATTTATTCACATATGTTCGTGGAAGCTTCTTTCACCGTAATAAATCAGATGTATTCGCCCTTTCTGGCACTTACTATTACAAAGTCAACCACTTCGTTCAAACTGAGCATCCTCCATAAAATTTCCTTCTGGTAACCTCTCCCTCTAGTGTGAGCGTCATTATCTTACAAGAAATGTATTATCGATACCTCCTGAAAAATCTTAATTATTCATTCAATTTGCAACAATATGGGGTTCAGTAACAATGTTCTCTCTGCTTGACAGCTCCCTCTAGTGTGAGCGTCATTATCTTATATCATCATGTAGACCGAGGTTGACCACCAGGTCTCTTGGTTCATCATGATTAGGGGATAATAATGAAAAGTCAATCTTACCAGCAAAAATCTGAATTCCATCACCTATCACTTCCTACTAACAATCTCTATTCTACCCTAGACTTAATACACAGTATAATCTATCATCCTTGAATTGCTACCGCTAATTCAGACTAAAGCTATCTACTTCTCATTCTCGAAACATCTGTCGCCCACAGGTTCGTTTCTTCTGAGTCCAGCAAAAACGTCTCACCACGTCAAATGCTTTTCTAGGACTGATTATCTTTTGTCCTTCAATTTACTATCCGACCACCCAAAATTGTTTATCAAACAATACGATTGGTCTGCCAAAATCACCCTATTTACTTTAGTGAGCTACTCGCTTTTCTCGTGCGCTTAACCCGACTCTAACTCACCAAACCTATAAAGGGCGTTAATATTCATAGTTATTTCCCTTAGTGATTTTTACCTTAGTTTCATTTTCCCTTCTATGTCTTTACTAAAATTAATCTGATATGCAAAGTTAGTAAACTCTAATGATGTATACTTGAAATATTTTAAAGTCTAAAAAGGTTCCCTCCCTTACTAAAAAAATATTACATTCGTTAACTTTTATCTCCCATCTTAGGAATAAATAACTTAATACTCAAATTATTCAAATTTCTAAAACCATATTCTCATACTTTGTTATATTAACGACCCAAAATTACTGTTCAACTGACTTTAAATCAGTGTATTTTACACTGTACAACCACACGGTGACATATACGTCCCGGGGCAGTTCAAATGTATCCCGCAGGGAAACATTTGTGTTCTATCACAAAAAAAACTATTATCTATTTACCCCACTAACATCTCTAATACTATTACCATGGATGCTCAACAATACCAAAATAAATTAAATTATAATAGAAAGTATATTATGCATTTGACATCAATGCTACCACCAAAAAAAATCATGGCTCTGCACTTACAATATCTATATGTATATACATGTTCCTATTTTCGACATGGTCACTGCCTCTGGACACAGAGGTTTGTCAGTACCTTTATATGTCTTAAAATATCTGCTGTCAATGTAATTTATCCATTATACGAGACAGATAAGCGGAAATAACTAATTAGTGGTACATAAGTATATATCCCAATGTGATAGCGAAAGATTTGTCACTATGTCAGAGTTGATGTGCCCGACTGATTCTAGCCTTGGGTGTACCAGTCAAATCCTTAACTCTGTCTAAAGCTATATATACATGCAGTAGTACGTCAGGGTAACAAAATATCTAACCTTAGAATATAGAAGTAATGTAGTCATGACCCTACAACTGTCATTACCATCATCTCTCAAACAAGTAGTACCCAATAATACCAATAATGCAACCAAGTTTTATCCCTCGTATCTCTATATAACCAGTGCAATAAAAAATATAGGAACGTTCATCCTCAGTGTAATATTTGCGTATGTCCATGAGTAAGACTCCACTTGACTGAGTCTGGATCTGAACACCTCTATGCCTATGATAGGTACATTATAACAATTAACATGCACTTAAGGTACTATACATATTTTAACCAATGTCAGCCTTGATCATCTAGTATGCTGCATCTTGTACCTTGGGAAGAAGTCTGTTAAGTTTCCCAAGACTATATGTAGTTATTCTAATTTGTCACACTCTTAAGATTATATATGTCTATTCTAGCATCTCATTAACATCGTATTGGAAAAACAAGTAAACATTGTATTTAATACTTCTTAAACATTATTATTATATATTCTATTTATATACATATATATATAGGGGCGACATGGTCCTGCCTCTGAAAACAGAGGTTTGTCAGTCCTTTATGTCTATAATATCTGCCGTCAGTGTCAGTATTCATTGCAACGGTCAGATAGGCAGAGTAGTAGAAATATAGTATATAGCGTCACCAAGCATGCATTAACTAAACATCCCCAAAGTGACAGCAAGAGATATGTGATACTACGTCAGGATGTGATGTGCTCGGCTGATGCAAGCCTTGGATGCACCAGTCGAATTACCAGTCATGTATGCAACTAATCACGCGAAATCCTACCACTTGTCTTTGGGCAATAGCGAAAGACATATGTCGCTACGTCAGAACATGAACTGCTCGGCTGATGCTAGCCTTGGATGCACCAGTCGAATCATTAACTTCGTCTGAAATATGCACTGTACCCCAGTATGTCTGACTTAACCAAAATCTTCAGGCCTATTATGTTTCAAACCAATGTGGAGATGACTAAGTAAGGGTCATCTCTATTGTATATTAACTATACAGTGGCTATGGTATCCACTTTGCAACATCTCATCTTTAAGTCGCCTGTCTAACAATGCAACCTTAAGTAAGAACCCTTTTTATCAACCATATAATGTGCACATCTCCAACTGTGAAGTAGGCTTCCCTTATGACATAACTTGGCTTGGACTGTGACATTTTTTTTTCTTGTTTCCCTCTATGCCTGGTGGTGGAGAAAGTATACCTCTGAAAAACAAGGACATTGTAAATTAACATGAAAACTTTAACCTAAGTCTTGATAAGTCTCATCTTGTGAAGAAGCTTGTTATTGTCTCTCTAGAAATCTGTATCTTTCTTGAAATATTGTTCAATTGTTTTATGAAATAATTCATTGTTTAATCTAACTTATCAGTTACGTTGGTCTCTTGTATAAACTATTTCACTATCACTCTGAATATCGCGAGAGTACAGTACTTTATCACTAGTCATACTGTTGTACACCATTAAATTTCCTTGCAGAGTTCTACACTGTCTATTCACAAGGTTAGTGTGTAGTGTAAAAGTGTAAGTGTATCTCGAAATATCACTAACCACTATGTTAACCACTAACAAATATTATTAGCTAACTAATCGTTGGATACCGTTGATTTGGGGTACCTTGATTAAGCACTATAGCTGGGTGAGTGCTGTGAATTAGTACTTTTGCTGGGTGAGTACTTTACGGCGATTACACTGTATGAATTTGGAGATGGTATTTGTAAACTCCATCAGTGTAACTTTCTCTACTGGAGAGACGACTGTCGTACTGTGATGAAATTGGTATCAGTTGTAATGTTATTTATAGTCGCTCTGCAGGAGGATGAGGACGAACGAATTAATATGTTGTTGTTGTCAGTATGACAATAGCTTGTTTACTTGATGATGTTTGTCGTAATTTTTATCTGAGAGGGTTCTGATGGATATTGGTCCCTTTAGAGTGTAGAGTGATATTGAAGGCTCTGTGAGAATAAGGATTTAGGAGAATGGGGTAGTAGATTCACAAGCGCGGGGAAGAGCAAGGACAGTCTCTTATTACGACAATATCTGTTTCTCACAGACTATTCCTATCTCTCTTCTGAACAAACAATTGTTTGTCAGTTCCAGTCGCTCAGGCGCACTCACCGATTTGGTGATTCTGTCGCACAACGTACATGAATACAGCCTACACAGATGGGAAATGTTTGGAGTTTTGGGCCAGCCGACAACCAATACAAATAAAGTTTAATACCTTTATTATCATAAATTAGTCACAAATAATTATACATTTACAGCCAAAAATCAAAGGTTTCACATACCTGATAATGTCAGAGTTCATTCCTGGCCACCAATAGTGGGTTTTTATTCGCTAAATAGTGGCGTTTTGTCCCATATGTCCGCTAAAGGGAAGAGAGTGCCCCATTTCTAAGATCTGGCATCTGTACTGCGTCGGTACTAGGAGCTGGTTATTCCCCGTGTCCGGGTTGCCCGTTCTACGATACAATATGTCGTCCTTAGAAAAGATGTCTCCGTTGTGTCTGGGGTCCTTAGCCATGGGCAGTTTTCTAAAGCAGGGCTCCAGAGTAGGGTCCTTTTGTTGCGCCTCCTTCAGTTCATTCGGCAACAAATTTGGCGCAGGCTCCTTCTCCTTCTTGGCTTGCCCTCTTGTGGTTACCGCTGCCACAATCGGCTCCTTTGGTCTCCCAATAAACACATATCTACATCCCAGGATAACTGGGTAGATCGGATCATCCATTATGGCCGCTTTAATAACACCTCTGACAAAGTCAGAGTGTATTTCTACCAATGCGATAGGCAGCGTCCTGGGCGCATCACTCTTAAAAACTCCACTAAGTTTGACGGTTTCCTCTGTCTCCTGACCTGGTTTGACTAGGTGTCTAGCAACTATACAACTAAAACTTAATCCAGTGTCAAAGAGACAAGTGGTTGAGGTACCATTCAAAATTACAGTTCCTCGAGTTGAGGGTCGGTCCCCCTCAGGTTGAGAATCACTGACATTGACTCTACCTTTCGAGGCTGTATGCAAACATCCAACGCGGTTAGGCCCGGTCTGCTTGCCCTGATCAGACGTTCCTGCTGTAGGTGTCTTCCCTTTTCCTTGTCCTAGGTGGCCGCGCTGCCACGTAGGCTTGGTGGTTTGATCAGAAGTATTATTTTGGGGATATCGGGTTTTGTAGAATTTCGATTTTTCCTGGGGAGGTCTCTGGTTATTACTTTCTCGTTGGTTATAATGTTGAGAAGGATTGGAAGAATAGGATGATGCTCTAGATTTTGTTTTCGAGATGGCTCATCTGTGGGTTTACGTTTTGTGCTGGGAAGTTCGGCCATTGCATTGGTATAGCGTTCTGCCTTATTGAGTATGTCCTCAAGCCTGACTGCGCCCTGTTCAGCCAAAAATCTACGGGTTTCGTTTGACAAAGTTGACTTTATCTGTTCCACAAGAACAAATTCAAGTAGTCCCTCATATGTAAGAGGTAGGTCAGATAATTCAATGCACTTTGTCAAATAGCCCGTGAGACGTGAAGAGAACTGCGGGAATGTTTCCGTGCTCTCTTTCCGGCTGTTTCTGAACATTTGCAGAAATTTTCGGGCGGTCATCTCAAACCGCTCTATCAAGGCCTTTTTCAGCATGTCGTAATCATGTTGGTTGGTTCCCAGCTTTGTATATACGTCATAAGCAGTACTTTTCAGTGACGTTGAGAGTTTAAGTGCCCAGCGGAAACTCTCCAACCCATACAGATTTGCGAGCCTCTCGAATTTTTCTAGATAGCTGTCAATTTTCTCATTGGGACTAGGAAAAGACTCTAAAGCAAAAGACATCGCAGTTAATTGGGCAGACTGAGTGCTGGAGAGATCCCTTGAATGCGACTGGGGCGAAGACGGCTCTCTGGTATTCGAAGTAGAGGCGCCCCGACTCTCTCAAGCCTTAAGCGCCAATTCATGCTGTCTTTCCTTGTCTCTCTCTTCGCGTTGTCTCTCCTTCTCTCTTTCCCTGCGGGCGTCCATCTCTGCCTCAATTTTCTTCTGCTCCAATTAACGATCGTCCGCTTCTTTCTTCCTAGCTTCTGCCCTCTCTTCCGCTTCTTTCTTCTCTGCTCTATCATGCGCTTCTTTCCTCTCTGCTCTCTCTTGCTCCGCGTCATACCTTTCAAGTTCTTTGTTGACAAACAGGTTCGCGGCTTCTCCTTCTAATCCTGAGTCCTTCGCCTCCTGTCTCAAAATGGATCTTATCCTAATTCTCTCTGCCATACCAAAGAACTGGATGCTTCTAAGACTAGAGAATAGTAAGATGTAACAAGAAGTGGAAAAAACTCAAACTCGCTACGAGAAAAAAAACTTAAAGTATAAATTTACTTGTGTTACCTCCTACTTGAAATGTGCAAACTTATCGCTGCTATTATTGTCACTTAAGACTCTTAACGCAAGCGACTATGTCACTAAAATGGAAAGTTACACTAGAAAAGAATCTACTCTTACTAACAGTAGAGAAAAATTTATATTAAACAATTTTAAAAGAAAAAAATTTTTTATTTTTTTTTTCCTAAAATGTTAATTCTCTAACAACAAACTCCGTCCCTGAAGACAATTGTGAGATGAGACGTAGTTAACTTAATTTTTAAAAATCAGAACAATCCGTCTTTAGCTTAGCTCAACTCAAACGCTTCAAAACCTTTAGTGATTGTAAAACAATCACGCAGTCCCAGCAATTATATAACCAAAAAATTTCAATTCCCTCTGCCAGAGAATACAAAGGTGACAAATCTTTTATTATCACTAACTGCCTGCTCCTGTGGAAAAAACAAACCTGCCATAAATATTGTGTGGTCGGCCCAAATACTGAACGGCTTGGTCTAGGGGAAGTAATTACTTTTTAAAGAATATACCCTACTTCACAAAGACAATCAACCACACTCTATTTTAACTAGGTTCAGAATCTCGAACGAGCTAACCATATATTGTCGTAATTTTTATCTGAGAGGGTTCTGATGGATATTGGTCCCTTTAGAGTGTAGAGTGATATTGAAGGCTCTGTGAGAATAAGGATTTAGGAGAATGGGGTAGTAGATTCACAAGCGCGGGGAAGAGCAAGGACAGTCTCTTATTACGACAATATCTGTTTCTCACAGACTATTCCTATCTCTCTTCTGAATAAACAATTGTTTGTCAGTTCCAGTCGCTCAGGCGCACTCACCAATTTGGTGATTCTGTCGCACAACGTACATGAATACAGCCTACACAGATGGGAAATGTTTGGAGTTTTGGGCCAGCCGACAACCAATACAAATAAAGTTTAATACCTTTATTATCATAAATTAGTCACAAATAATTATACATTTACAGCCAAAAATCAAAGGTTACAGAATACAAATATGACAAGGGAAGAGGGGGGTTTGAGGAGAAATATCCCATCCACCGTTTCCCGTTTGTATTTACTAACAGACAAGACCCGGTCCAAAAGACAAGAAAGGGGGGGGGGGGTGATCAGAGATAGGCAATTTAACCAACTGGTAAATTTATTACTCTGAGGCAAGGGGTTATAGTAAAGGGGGGTAGAGGAAAAGCTAGGGTTCTCAAATGTCTCCCTTTAATCAACAAATTTTACGGGAGGAGGGAATGAACACAGTTACACAATCCCGCTAGGAGAAGTCCCGTACAAGGAATATAATGCACCTTAATACTAGGTCGAACTAATTAAAAGGGTAAAGAAAAGATTAAATCTCCTTTTATTCAAAAACACACTATGGCTGGCCATCCCACAGACACATACGCAGACTTACCAAAATGGTGAATTCTGGCACTCTAGGAATTATTTACCACAGCAGCTAATACCGTGGAATAATGGCCTGGTCTTCTTATTTCTTCCGTGTCAGGCCCCAGATTTAACGAGGTAACAAATAGTCTCAAAAAATCACCAGACGGTGAAGCGTAAAGGCTACTGTTGGTTTAGATAAAGTTCCTAATGAATGGCACAGGCACTTGGCTAGGCGTGAGGTATGGTGTGGTTCCTAAAATTGGCACAGCTGGTGGAGATAACTTTCTTTTTCCGTACTGTCACAAGTTAAAAACACTGAGGTAAGTTCTTCTTCGGGGGTGGGTAAAATCCACTGAATATACTTGACAGACAGCGTTCAGGTAGATCTATGTTCTTCCTCACAAATAGGGCAGTGAATAAAATATGTTCTGCTTCCAGTTTACTTTAAGGACTATATGAACTAGTATTTTAAAAGTGTTTCTTGGGTGGCTTTATTCTCAGTTAAATTCAAAGGAGCGAAGCCCATTACAGGTTGCCACAAGTTTAGCTTTAAAAAAGTTCATATGTTACTGGAGTTATCGAATTGAGTTGGCAGAACTTTGTATATAATTAATAATTGCTGGGATGCAGGTTGAATGATCGTTCGTCTGCGCAGAAAGAATACACTCCAATAGTCAACAAAGGTAGATGAAATCTAGCAGGAATCCGACTAGGCTACATGCTAGTGAAACTAGGATTCTGTCGGAACGAACGATAAAATGCAGTTTTCGGAGTTCTTTATTTATACTATCTCGAATGTAACTTAAATGGGACGTGTTGGATTTTCACACCTTTCTTGAAGTATAGCAAAATCCGAGGTACAACGCCGTTGTGTTAACCGCTGGGTTTCCTCCGTTTTCCCCAGTCTACCGATCTTCTTCGTCTCAGGCTGCTCGCATGAGGGTGCGAAAATTTCTCGAGAAACTAACTACGTTAGCTGAGAGTTCCCTGATTTCTTTAGATCGTATACCGCTCCACGTTGAATTCTGAAGATCAGCCTGTCTTTGATGGTACCGCTGTTCTGAGAAGCTTTGGCAACTCCCACCAGCGGGGCGACAGCCAGGTAAGAAAATGAACTGCTGTTAATTGCTCTAGAAACAGGAGTGAGTCTCTGGCCACGTCCTCTTTTGGGCCGGCGTTAAGGAAAAGATTGCTATAAATCGTTCTCAGAGATGGTCGTGGGCGTGATTTAACCTCCCATCAAAAGCCATGCGATCTCAAAAGTTCACAGAAGATAGCAGGCTACATATTAATGATCCAGCGTGTAAAATTCTCGTGGAAATGCTGCATGCGGGTTAAAGTTACAATAGATGATCAGGGGTTCTAAAGTTATGAGAGGCCAATATTCTGTTATAATCCATCGAGTCAGGGAAATTCATTTGTCATACTTAGACGTACGTCACAATGTTTACATTCTGAGTCTGGTGTTGGTAAAGTCGTCCATTCCTTGAATGTCAATTTCTGTGCTTTATGTTGATAGGTTCTGATTGTACTGGTACCATCTCGTCAGCAATATTGTTGCTAAAGTTTATAAGCTGTGCTGTAGGTCTTCGATGATGATAAGTTTTGTTGTTTCTCTGTGGTTGTAAGGATATCTCATCTTCATCATCCCAACTGTAGTGTATAAGCTGGGGTTAGCTTGTGGCTAGTGGTTGTTGTTGTTGACTCGTTTTTCCTTTGTACGGCTCCGGTTCTGCTGAGTTATGTCACTTCTCGCTGACTGTAAGGGTATGTCATCTTCATTCATCCCAACTTATTTGATAGGCTGGGGGTGTAATTGGCTGGTAGTTGTAGTTGACTCCTGTTTCTTCTGTAAGGCCTCGTCTCTGCTGAATAGTTCCATCTCGTTGCTTGTATGTCACTTGTCATCACCTGTTCGCTTCACATGATCACTGGGGATGCGACAGGTGTCACAGGGAATATGTTATGGCTGACGTAGGGATAGGGAATGATGGTTGTGACCACGTGAATAGCATTGCGAACACTGATGTGTTGTCTCTGTGTAGTGTGGCTAGAGTCTCATGTCATTCTTGTGCTGAGTTCTTCTTTGTTTCTTGTTGATGGTCTCTTCATACTCCTCTTGCATCACGTCAAACAGAAGCTGTCTACTCAAGTTTTCCTGTGTAAGGCTCCGCTTGTGCTGAATTGTTGCTTCTCGTTGAGGCTGTAAGATTATCTACTGTCATCACATGTTCGCTTCACATGATCACTGAGGTTGTGACAGGTGTCACAGGGATATGTTAGGGTTAACGTAGGAATAGGGAATGATGGTTGTGACCATGTGACTGACATTGCGAACATTGATGTGTTGTCTTCATAGTGCATCTAGTTTCTCATGTGATTCTTGTCTCCTTATTTCCTCTGTAGGGCTTCGACTGTGCTGTACTGTTACTTCTCGTTGATTATAAAGGTATCTCATTTTCAATGTCCCGACTTGATCGTCTAGGCTGATGTCAACTTGTGGCTGGTAATTGTAGTTGTCACTTTATTTTGTTCCCTTATTACTGTCTTCTGCTGCTTCATCAAAATTCTAAGTCTCTAGTATTTCTGCCGTCGTCACCACGACTTTTCACCAAAATTTTCCCGCCGTACTATCTCGGCCTCAAATGTATGTCTTACATCTCCATTACTCATCTCCCCTACTGCAGTACCCTATTAGTCAGGTGTACTCAGTCCTCTCTTATGTGCGGTATAGACCAATTATACTTAGGCTTCTCAAGACTAAGTTGCCGCCGCCATTTTGTTTATGTCTTAATATGCTATGTCATTACTCACATAGCCTCCTGCTACTCTCTATATCCTTATTTTACCTATATGCTCCATCAACTTCAACATACGAGCCTCTCTGGCTCTTGGATCGATAATCCCGTCGATCCATATCTCTTCTTCTATTATCATCTCTATGTGTCAGCCTATCTCGGCTCTTAGATCGGAAATCCTCTCGATCTGTATCTTTTCTATCTTTATACTCCTCTTGTATCACATCGATCAGAAGCTGTATTCCTCTACGGCTTCACCAAAATATCTCAATATTAACTTCTTCATCATGGCCTCTCTTCTTTGAAGCGCCTCTAACGTTATCTGTTTATCAATATCTATATTTGCCTTTTCCTCTATTTCTCCTCTGCATTCGATCACGTTTGTCCCGCTCTCTGCATCTCTTCTCGTTTGTGTCATCTAACATTTTCGTTATAACCATATCTAATTCATTTCTTATCTCTAGAAATTGTGTCCGATACTTTTCTTGTAGCAATGTCCATACTTGTCCTCGTGACCCGTCAAGCCCAGGCTGTGCTATGATAATTTCTATTTCCTTCTTCAACTCGTCCATGTTTGGTTCAACCACTTTTACCATTTTCTTAGTCATGTCATTCTTGTGCTGAAGTTCTTCTACAAGGTGTCTTTGTTTCTTCTTAACTGTGTCTTCACCCTCCTCTTGGATCACATCTCTCACAAGCTGTCTTACTTCCTTTATTCTTTGTGATAAGTCTATATCAAACTCGAATTCTAACACTCTGTGCACCGACTTTATTGACAAGATGTTGGGGTCGCTTCCTCTTATGTTGCGTCTTATTGTTTCTTTTAACTCATTTACGCTTGGTTGGGACTTCTTAGTAATTTTCTTTATCTGACTTGTACATCCAGGATAACTTTTCTTATTTGTCGGCCCATAATATCTATGGCCTTCTTCGTCCGTTGCATACTCAAAATCGACCGACGAGTATCCTTCTGCATTTTCGTCGGAGTCTATAATTTTATCTTCTTCATCTGACGATACAATGTCTGAGTAACTTGATGACGAATCTAAGAACTCTTCATCCACTATCTCGACATCCCTGCAACCAAGTTCCTCTTGCATCACATCTTTCACAAGTTGACTTACTTCTTTTATTCTTGTTGATAAGTCTATGTCAAATTTTATTTCTAGCAATTTGTGCACCTTCTTTATTGACAAGGTGTTAAGATCGCCTTCTCTTAGGATACATTTTATTTCTTTCTTCAACTCCTGTACATTTGGCTTAGCTACCTTGTTAATTTTCTTCTCCTCCGAACCACTGTTAACATTCTGTACTGTTCTTGTACACCTATAAGATGTGTCAGTGTTAAGGTCAGCATCTGTTTGTGTTGCTGAAACTGCAGCTCTATTTTCTGTTTGCATTGCTGAATCTGCAACTCTGTTCTCTGTTTGTGTCGCTGAAACTGCAACTCTATTGTCTGTCTGTGTTGTTGAATCTTTCTGTGCTGATACTGTAACTTGCTTCAACTGTTCTTGATTCTTTTGTGGATTAAGGCTATGATCTGTTGAATATCCACTAGCTAAAGGAACTTCGCTCAACTCTGGAACCGGTACATGACTTTGCTCATTCAGGTCAGTTCTTTCTGGATTTTTGCATGTGACAGCTTCTTGTTTCTCATCTTGCACTTGATCTTGAATGTTACTGTGTTCTACGTTATCGATAAAATTCTTGTTACTTTGACTTGACTGTCCTTTCTGAAGAAGTAATGTCTTTATGTCTTCTAAAACACCTATTCCTTTTGACACTAGACTGTTCAGCATCTCATCAGCAGTCTCTATCTCTGAAATATTAGCAATTGTTTGGACTTTTCTGCGCCGTTTATCTTTCTTCATCTGTGCTTGGCTCCATAGCATCGACAAGAATGTACTTGGCTTCATGACTGCACTGTCATTCTTCACTTCTTCTTTGTTGTTCTTCTTTTCTAACTCTTCAAACTTCCTCTCTAAATCTGCGCAAAGTGTAGTTATTTCTTCTACTTCTGTTATATCACTATTTCTTTCTTCAGATGTCAGCTTCTCTAAGTTATCAACCATTTCAACACTGTTCGAATCAGGTAAGTCATCTGTTTGTACTGCGACGTTTGTAACTTGTCTTGACTTTAACCTGACTGGGATTAGACTCTTCTTAAACCTGTCATCCGTTTGCACTGCGACATTCTCTGTCTGAGGCTCTATTTTAGTAACTGCAGATTCAGTTCGTTTTTTCAAGTTTAATCTTGGTCTTCCTTCTTTCACTGTCAATGGTTGTAGCTTGATTTCAACAATCTCCTTTATTTCAATCTTATAAACTTTTGCAACCAATCCGTCTACTATTCTTATGCAAGGAAAATCGATTGCATAATTTCTGCAACGCTTTAACTCTGAAGCGAAGTCTCTCAATGCTATTCTCTTCTTTCTGTTCTGTATGGTTCTTGAACAACTCTCCATGTTTGAATATCTGTTAAGTCAACTATTTATCCTTCTCTGTCTACGATTCTTGTTCTGTTGGTATTCTCTTATATAGGCTGTTGTTGATGTTGTTGCTTTGTTTCATCAGGAGGTGGTGTAGCCATGTTGTCGCTGTAGGAGGAGTGGTCACGGCGCCAAATAGGATATGCTGTGACCGAGCCGGTGGTGGTCCCTGCCCAATTTTAACTATAACTAGGTGGCTGAGGCAGGCCTAGTTATGTGTTGTTTAACTATCTCCCAAGTGAGGCTATCCTCAATACTGGTCCTTCTACCAGAGGTGTAAGTTCTTGGATGAGATTTGGTTCGTCCTTATTATTCCCAGTGTCCGTTCTTCCCTCCTTGTTGTTATACAGCGACTACCTCGTGCTAGTGGTGTTTAGATATATTATTTTAGGGTATTAATACCAACTCCGTGTTCAAACTTATATTTCTCACCCTTTCATATCTCAAGGAAACTGAAGTAATTTAATTCAACAAAGCAGGTTTATTTACAAAAATCTCAACATCCATGGAGGTTCAACAAATCCAGACAATTATTCTTCCTTACGATAATCTTTAGGCCTTCTACTATTTCCTCAACTATTCCATATATCCTATGGAGTTCATCATTTATAGCCTCTCAATACAAATCCCCTAAGCCTGGTTTACCTAAATGCTTTCTCCAGCCCTGATTTAACTCTCAGGTAATTTTATAAGTGTCTCTCATAAACCTCGAGAACAAAATTCTATCTTAGTCGAGTCTACTTTGTTTCTCACTAATACATCATATGTTCGTCATAAATTCAGACCTGCAAAAAATATCGAACAATATCAAATACTCCTGTGGCAGCCTTGATACTTACGCTGACATGAGAGAGCGTGTGATAGCTATCAGCGGAGATCAATGTAGTTGCAACTCATTTATTCACATATGTTCGTGGAAGCTTCTTTCACCGTAATAAATCAGATGTTCGCCCTTTCTGACACTTACTATTACAAAGTCAACCACTTCGTTCAAACTGAGCATCCTCCGTAAAATTTTCTTCTGGTAACTGCTCCCTCTAGTGTGAGCGTCATTATCTTACAAGAAATGTATTATCGATACCTCCTCCTCTTCTTCTTCTTCGTTCGCCCTGAAAAGGACGGTGGTTGCGTTGTGTCTGTTTACAACGTAGCTGTGATATCTGCACCTTTCGGTCGACACATCCGACTTCTGCACAGCATTTTTTAGGATCGGGTTTGCCTTCCCATTTCGATCCACACACGCTCAGCCAGCCTGCACAGCTGCAGACTGTTTCCAGGACCACCACGTGGAGGTGGAGTGCGGTCTTAACCAGCTCTGGTTCGCTGGTCGAATACCTCCTGAAAAATCTTAATTATTCATTCAATTTGCAACAATATGGGGTTCAGTAACAATGTTCTCTCTGCTTGACCGCTCCCTCTAGTGTGAGCGTCATTATCTTATATCATCATGTAGACCGAGGTTGACCACCAGGTCTCTTGGTTCATCGTGATTAGGGGATAATAATGAAAAGTCAATCTTACCAGCAAAAATCTGAATTCCATCACCTATCACTTCCTACTAACAATCTCTATTCTACCCTAGACTTAATACACAGTATAATCTATCATCCTTGAATTGCTACCGCTAATTCAGACTAAAGCTATCTACTTCTCATTCTCGAAACATCTGTCGCCCACAGGTTCGTTTCTTCTGAGTCCAGCAAAAACGTCTCACCACGTCAAATGCTTTTCTAGGACTGATTATCTTTTGTCCTTCAATTTACTATCCAACCACCCAAAATTGTTTATCAAACAATACGATTGGTCTGCCAAAATCACCCTATTTACTTTAGTGAGCTACTCGCTTTTCTCGTGCGCTTAACCCGACTCTAACTCACCAAACCTATAAAGGGCGTTAATATTCATAGTTATTTCCCTTAGTGATTTTTACCTTAGTTTCATTTTCCCTTCTATGTCTTTACTAAAATTAATCTGATATGCAAAGTTAGTAAACTCTAATGATGTATACTTGAAATATTTTAAAGTCTAAAAAGGTTCCCTCCCTTACTAAAAAAATATTACATTCGTTAACTTTTATCTCCCATCTTAGGAATAAATAACTTAATACTCAAATTATTCAAATTTCTAAAACCATATTCTCATACTTTGTTATATTAACGACCCAAAATTACTGTTCAACTGACTTTAAATCAGTGTATTTTACACTGTACAACCACACGGTGACACTTAAAATAAAAAGTGGAAAATAAGAGTTGATGAATCTTCACAGCCAGTGGTAATTGATTAATTAATTAATATATTACCTTGGTAATTATATACTTGAAATTACCTTAGTCATTGTTAAATTTTGTGTTAGAGTATTGCAGATCTAGCAAAATTTAGATCGGCTGCTGTGCTGACGGCGAAGGAGATGAACATGGAGTGTCAAGTTTTAATTCAGTATGTAACTTCTGAATGTGGCAAGTATATTGAAAGGGAAGATAGGAGGTTAGCTGAAGAGAAGAGGTTACAAATTGAGGCTGATAAAGAACTTAAGAGGCTGCAGATTGAGGCTGACAAAGAGGCTAAGGCATTGGAGGCAGATAGGGAGATTAAAAGGCTCCAATTAGAAGAAAAACGACAGCAAAGGGAGGCAGAAGAAAAGAGATTGACTGCCGAAAGGGAGGCAGAAGATAAGAGATTGACTGCCGAAAGGGAAGCAGAAGATAGAAGATTACAAAGGGAGCACGAATTACGACTACGAGAGCTGGAAGTACAAGGCCATGCTCCTGAAAATGGTGCCAGCCCATTTCCCTCAGATGCTATGCCTAGTCAGGGAGCCTCAACCTCAGCTATGGGGTTTCATTTAGACCATTTTATTGAGAAAGACGATGACATCGAGGGGTACCTCAGTAGATTCGAACTGTTAGCTACTACGTATGGGTTAGACAGAGAGAGGTGGAGTCTTAAGTTATCCCAAGGACTTAGAGGTACTTCTTATGAAGTTTTTGCTAAGATGCATAGAGACGACCAAGACAATTATGACATGCTAAAGCAGGCTTTGTTATTGAGATATGAAAAGAATGGTGAATTTTATCGTAAGAAGTTTAGAAATGCCAAACTGTTGTCTGAGGAGACATACCACCAATTCTCTGCCAGACTGGAAACCTATTTGGAGAAATGGACTGCTCTGGGGAAGACCCAAGATCTTAAAGAGATGATCATGATAGAGCAATTAAGAGAGTCCATGGCTCCAGACCTGAGAAAGTTTCTCATGGAACAAGGTGCAGAGAGGTTGGGGGAGGTTTTAAATGTCGCTGAGAGGTATCAGGCAGCCCAGGCAGAGGTAAGTGGCACTAAACAGAAGCACATAGAAAATTTTAAAACTCCACAGCAATTTAGTAAATTTGATACCAGAGAACAAGGTAATAAAGGCAGGACAAACTTTGATAGGCCACGAAATGATTATCGTGATAGAAACTCACAGTTCAATGACCAAAAATATAACGAAAGAAAACCGTTTAACCAAGGAAAGAGATGGTGCAAATGGTGTAAGAAAGACAACCATAACACCGAATTTTGTAAAAGGAAACCTTCAAACATTGCTGCAATGAAATCGGGGAAACAAAGATTAAAGGTTAATCCTAATGGACAGCAGGAACCTTATCACCCCCCAGTTTGTGAGGATGTTATTTGTAATGGGGTCACCATAAGGTGCCTATATGATACAGGTTTGGATTATGATTCAGTTGTGAAGTCTAGCCTAGTGGACCCAAGTCAGTATACCACAGAAACAGTGGAAATACAAGGGGCAACTAAGGACATACCACTCATGACACTTCCCATCGCAAGGATAACGGTGAAAACTCGCTATGTGGAAGGATAAATCAGAGCAGCAGTGATAGATGAACCAATCTACCCTCTGATATTGGGGTGTAGATACGTCTTCTTGGGGAATCCCGAGAGACCTGTGATCATGGCGACAGTGCAGACCAGGTCACAGAAAAAGGAGGAAGAAGGTGAACCTATAAATGCTCATCCAGAAGAGATGAGGAAGACGCAGGCTGAGGATAGGACACTCAAGCCATGTTTCAAGAAATTGCCCAAACGCCACACACCTCCAAGCAAGGGAGAGTACTTTATGAAGAACAAATTGATCTACAGGAAGGCCGGAACTGGAACAAATGGTCACAACCAGCTGGTTCTTCCCACTTCATATAGGGATAAAGTGATGGAACTAGGGCACGCGATTCCCTTCAGTGGTCACATGTGGATCAGCGCCACAGGACAGCGTATAGCTTGTCATTACTTCTGGCCAGGGATAACGGAGGATATAAAAAGATATGTCAAATCCTGTCCAGAATGTCAAAGGGTAGCTCCAACGCATTGGACTGCTCCTGCAACTCTAGGGGAAATGCCCATAGTGGGAACACCTTTTGAGAGGGTGCAGTGGATATTGTGGGACCTCTCACTCGGACCAAGAGGAGGAACAGTTACATCCTTACTCTGGTGGACACTTGTTCTATATGGGGAGAGGCGGTAGCCCTGCCATCAATTGATTCGAAACATGCAGCAGAGGCACTACTTACAATATTCACAAGATTAGGATTCCCGCATCAAATCTTGACTGATAATGGCTCACAGTTCAAGGGGAAACTAACGGAAGAAGTTTTTAAGCTATTTCAAGCCAGACACTTTCATTGTAGTCCGTACCATCCACAAGGGAACGGCCAGGTAGAGAGGTTCAATGGGATTCTCATTTCTATCCTGAGGAAGCTGGCACATTAAAAAAACCGGATATGTGGGATCAATTTCTGTCCGCCACGTTGTTTGCGTATCGGGAGGTACCACATAGTTCAACCGGGATGGCTCCCGCAACCCTGCTATTTGGGAGGCCAATAAAAGGTCCATTAGAAGCTTTATTAAGGACCTGGACAGATGAGAAAGCAGAAGAGACTGTTACCTCATCATATCAATATGTGAACGAGCTGACCACTCGTCTGAAAGCTGGATGGAAACTGGCAAATGATAATTTGAGACAAGCCAGGAAGAAGGGGAAGGAGAAGGTATATCATGTAAACCTTTGAAAGAAGTATCTGGACAGACCACTCCAGGAAAGCACCCCCTTACTGACCTTGGCTATCGCAACTAAAATGAAAAAGGAACCACTCACCTCACATGAATACCCATTACATCCTCGTGAAACAGCCGCACAAGTAAAAGTCAGTAAGCACCTGACTAAAAATCAGAGGGAGAGAGTTCAAAAGGTTTTGGAGGAACATACAGATGTATTAACAGATAAACCAGGACATACAAATTTGCTACAGTATGACATGAAGCTGGTAGACTAAAACCCAATCTGTATGAGAGCCTATTCTGTTCCGTTCGCGAAGGAGAAGGCATTGAAAGAGGAAATAGATTATTTATTGAAAGAAGGGATTATTTCACAAAGTGAATCTTCTTTTAGCTCCAGTGTAGTTTTGTTGAGGAAACCGTCTGGGGAACATAGACTGTGCATAGATTACAGGAAACTGAATGCTGTCACCGAAGGACAAGTGGATCCATTACCGGACACAAAACAGTTATTTGCCAGATTGAACAAGGCAAAATACTTTTCGAAGGTGGATCTTAGCAAAGGCTATTACCAGATTCCAGTGAAGCCTGAAGTTAGACCTTATTTAGCTTTTAGCACCTCGGAAGGACATTATGAATTCAACATGCTACCATTCGGACTGAAAAATGCTCCGAGTGTATTTTCTAGGATGATGCGCAAATTGTTGGATCCCTTGAATAATCCATGTATCACGAATTTCATGGATGATATTCTTGTCGCCACAGAAACATTTGAAGAACACATTAATTCTTTGAATATGTTATTTGATAGGCTTAGGGAAGCGAACTTAACTGCTAGACCAACAAAATGTTGTATTGGATGCAAAGAGTTGGAATTCTTGGGACATACTGTATATCAGGGTAGCATGACCCCTGACCCCAAGAACTTGGAAAAACTGCAGAGAGCACCTAGACCACAAACAAAAAAAGATGTGCGATCATTCGTGTCGTTATGTGGGTTTTACCAAAAATATATCAAAAATTTTAACTCTATATGTGCTCCTCTGACTGATCTGACTCGCAAAGGAAATCAAGGTAAAATTGTTTGGTCTGCGCAATGTGAATTGGCATTTCAAGAGTTAACGGAAAAACTCACTAGCAAGCCTATTCTCAAATTGCCTGATTTGACTCAGGACTTTGTGGTGAGAACAGATGCAAGTAATGTAGGCCTGGGGGCGGCTTTGTTGCAAAGGTCCTCTTCACCAAATGGAGAACTGAACCCAGTCGCTTATGCCAGCCGCAAGTTGAACAAAGCGGAACAAGGATATTCCACAAGCGAAAAATAATGTTTAGCGTTAATCTGGGCAATAAAAAAGTTCCAAATCTATCTGTATGGTAGGACTTTTGTAGTCCAGACGGATCACCAGCCCCTAGTGTTCTTATCGCAGGCCAAGCATGAAAATGCAAGATTGTTAAGATGGTCTTTATTGTTGCAACCTTATCAGTTTAATATTGAATATATCCCGGGGTCACAGAATGTCGGTGCAGATTTTCTCAGTAGGCACCCCTGTGATCACAATTAGAGTAGTTGGCAGGCGTGAGGAGTAATTCTATCTATGTGTATCACTGGTTTTGGAACTTGCATTAGTGCATGTTCTCAGGTGGGGAGATGTGTGATGAAAAATACTGTGATGCAACGTTAAAATATCTCCAATTATAAAGATAACGGGTAAGATAACATGTAGGGATAAAATTATACGTTAGATACGAGGATACATTCTCGCCTACGCCAGCGCTTTCTACCGCCATTGAAACTAACTAGTTGGGACATGCAGACAAACGGTTTACCCTTTTAGACGGGAGGAAAACGGAGATAAAAGAAAAAAATTATTGTGACGGTCTGATCACGTGTTTGAATCTAAAAGGCAAAAAGACGCAATTTGTAGTTTAAAGGAAAAAAAATCACGATACTAGTTGACACAATGTAAGGGATTGGTAGAAAAAGGACCTTAGTTCTTATTCGAAACAGTCGTATCTTAGACGTTTTACCGTAATTAGTTGTTTTGTTTGAATACAGCGTCAAACGCGTGGACGAAGGTTCAAAAAACAAATTTCAAAAAACTAACCTTGAGAAAAGTAGGGTTTTCTTTAATAATAAAGTTATGAAGATAAAGCCTAGCTAGTTTGATAGCCCATCTTGAGCAGAGAAATAATATACTTTTAATTATACAGACGGACAGATAACACGGAAGATATTGACGAAAGACTGTATTGTTCACATCAGACTAGCGAACAGTTTTTTTTGTGCATACTTTCACTAAAGTTACATTTTTGGCGTCCTTGAGGAAAAAAATGCAAAAATCAAACTGCAGATGAACGAGGGGTAAAGTCGGAGGATAGAAGCTAAAAATAACTTAGGGGGGCAGGTTTGTGCAGCTTTTGCATGTAGTTAGTCCAAAAAACAAGTGTATTTTTGTGAAAAGCCAAGTAGAGACAGACGGACCAACAGAAAATAATACACACTTGACTGAGATTTGACTGAAATTTGACTTTTGGTTTGAATATTTGAAAAAAGTTAGAGGGGAAGTCCGTGATTGGACAAAAGCATTCATATTATTGAGAAAGAGACGCACACTTGTGCCATTTGATAGTAGACTGTCCATTAACACAGTTCTTGACTGCTAGAGGTGATTTCCCGGAATTAATAAATAAAAATCAGTGGGACGCCCTAATCTAGCCAGCAGCTCAGCTGAGTTTTGCTAGTACTAAGTAACTGTGTTCTCAATTCTGAATTGTGAGTTTCTGATCTGGCACTACGATTGTGCCAGATGCTTTTGTAGAAGTACAAAAGCGGGTGTCTGTGCAGCCTAACATTTTACTCCAGCTACTGAGAGGAGTGGGCCACAAGAATTTTGTACTACAGCGTTACAGGCCAGTAAAGTGCAACCTGGTCTGCTGGAGATTCATAAACTATTTCACCATCAATAAAGAAATAAATCTTGTTAAATAAACATTAACAGAAGTCCATATGTCAAGGACAATAAACTTGGTAACCATAGATTGGGCATGATGACGCCACCCCAACTAACCATCCAGTGCTAGTTTTCCCAGGACATTGTAGACATTATTAATATTAACTATTATAATAATATACTTATGTATAAAAATTACATTTGATTATGCAATATATATATGCATTTCATTGAAAATTACATATTGTAGCCGTGAGTCGTATTGCAAGATTCGGACCACTGCCCTTTTCAGTAGATAGTGTGTTGTAAATTAAACACTAGAAACTTCCTTCACTCAGACTGACTCTACTTTTTCTTCATACCCACTGTTTATCAATCGATACCACTCAAAACAGCAGTGAAAATATCAATGGTAGAACCTTATTAATATACGTTGATAACTGAGTAAAAATGGTATGCCCAACCTTTCTCTTCAAGGTTGGCAGTCTTGCAAAATACAATCTTCAGTTTCAAACAATCTCAGTATCCATTTTTCACATACATTTGCTTGTCTTCTTACTATTACTTGTCCCAGCTATAGAACCTGTCATATATTTATTCAGACAGAACTTCCTGTCGTTCTTCTGTTTATGTTTCTTTTCCCATGTTTCTTGTTATATCTCTATACGAGAAACTGGCCTTAACCGCCAGGGCTGTCACTTTTACCAAGATTTCCTCTGTTTACTGTCCTCTGCTCAGACCTGGTCTGCTGAGCCACATACGCAGTAAATAATCAAAATGTCAAAACGTACCTGTTTTGTTTCTTCATTTGAAATACACTTTTTCTTACACACACACTTTGGTGCTCCGAATATATCTTATATAACAATATAAAATCTTACGCTGTACGTTCAATATCTAACTACACACTTGAGAGCAACACCTTTCCCCTGCCTACACTTAGCGCGTCTCTAACCAGACTCCGTCAAAACCCCGTTCCAACATTCTTCGTTCACGCCTAACATGTGTTTACGCATCTCGACTTTCTCGTGCAATACTTTATTTCTCAACTCACTCAAACCTGTAAGGGACTTAATTCTAAGTTACTTCCCTTAAGACAAAGCCTAATCTTACACATCTTATCTCCCTTCATTAACGACAAATAATCTGCAACCAAACCCATCCATACCATTTTTCTACATTCTTTCTCTCTATCGAAACCAAACCACCGTTCACACATCTCCCCCCCCTTAAAAAAAAATTTCTCTCACAGAGAAAATTTCCCGAAAAATCTCCACTCACTCTCTTCCTTCCCTCTTCTACTACCAATTCCATCCCTCTCTTCCTCAACATCTGTCCCAATGAGACCCACCATTCTCCACTTCTAATCAACCTCACTCATCTTCCTGTCTACAATTTCCATTTCATAGTATACATTTTCCATCCTGGAACTGTTTTCATATTATACATTTTACTGAATACAACTCTTTTCATGTTACAACTTGTACATAATGGAACTTATTTCATAGTACACCTTGTCGTTTGCTCCTTTACGACTCTTACTAGACCTTTATAACTTCATTAGCCATTTACCATCCCTTTTATCTCTACTCCCAAGTTTATTATCCCGCCTACGCGAATTATCTTGAATTTCTGCCTATCTCATTAATCGTTCTACTTAGTTGCATATCTTTCCTACGTTATCTACATTTAATTTCCATCTTCCCTTGTGGTTAAAAGAAACCCGTAACCATATACAATGTGTACTGTTTCCTCAACATAATTATTCTTTCCTCTATTCTCATTTCCTTAGTTTTTCTATCTCTCATTATTCTTCCTTATTATCTCCCTATAACCTCCATTTCTTATAACTTGAAGAAGCCTCGCTTCCCACAAAGTCTTCACCAGACTCTGGCAACTGCCAAAAAAAAATCTGCATCTTCCTCAACTCCGTTGTCAGCTCCCTCTAGATTATCACTTCTAATTATCCAATTTTCTCTATATCTTCGCCATTTCCCTATGGCCCTCATCTACCGCCATATTCTCTATAGTTTCTCCAATACTCCTTTAGTTGTCTCGTAATTCCCTATCGTCTCCTCTCTGTGACTTCTCCATTCCTCCCATCTACGTCTCTCTCCCTTAATCTATGGCTTCCCTGCCTCTTTCCTCTTCTCTTCCACCACTGCAGTAGTCCATCGTTCGGACCTACTCAGCTTACTTTATGTTCAGTGTAGAACGATTGCATCTAGTTTCCAAACAACTAGACTCCCGCTGCAATTTCTACTTCTCTCCTCTCCCTCATAACCGCTACTCTCTTTCCCTCTCTGGAACTGTGCTGTCCAATTTCTCAACCACAACTCCGTCCATCTCCCAACACCTCTCACCATCACTGCCGTCCTCCTCTACGGCTTCCCAATAACCCCATTGTCATTTATCTCCTTATTCTCAATATCTCTGCCGTCCTCCTCTACGGCTTCAACATCTCAGTCTCCATATTACTCCATAATACTTCATATCTCTCCATCTTTCTGCCGTCCTGCTCCACGGCTTCCCAAAATCTCATTTTCCCGCATTTCTCCATATTTCTCCCAGAAAATTCCATACAACCGCCGTCCTCCTCAACGGTTTCTCAAAATCTCTAAATTTCTATTATTCCTTCCGTCTTCCTCTACGACTGCTCAAAATATATAACTCCATATTTCTCCCATTTTACCATAATATTCCATGTTTCTGCCGTGTTCTGCTCTACGGCTTCTCCAACCTCTATCTTCCTTGTTCCTGCCGTCGTCACCACGGCTTTCTAACTATAGTCTGCAATTCTCTTATGACCTCTACTTCTTACCTCTCCTTTTCTCGTTTCCTCTACTGCAGTACCCTATTGGTCAGGTGTGCTCAGTTTACTTCTTAAGTGCGGTATGGACCAATCATACTTGTCCTTTTTAAGACTAGCAACCGCCGCCATCTTGTCTACACCTCCTAATATGCTATGTCTTCTTCCATAGCCTCCTACTCATTCCCCTATTTGCTCATAAGCTCCATCAACTTCAACACCATTGTCTCTACTTTTAAGCGCCTCTAACGCTATCAGTTTATTCATATCTTGAGTCTCCTCTACTCGTCTAACCTTGTCAACACTTTGCTTCCTCTCTACCTCTGTATCTCGTGTATCTAGTCCCTCTGGACTCTTGGATAGGTATTCCCGTCGACCCGTATCTCTTCTATCCTCACTTCTATTTCTCAGCCTATCTCGGCTCTTGGATCGGAAATCCCTTCTATCCGTATCCCTCCTTCTTTCTCTACTATTATCTCTCCTATTCTCCTCACTCTCTCTAGTCTTGAATCGGTATTCTCCTCGACTCATATTTCTTCTATTACTACCCTCTCGGCTCTTGGCTCGGTATTCTCTTCGACCCATATCCCTACTTGCCTCCATATTATCTCTACTCTTAGATCGGTATTTTCGTCGATCTGTACTTCTAGTACTTTCATGTTTCATAACTTCTTCCTCTTTCTGCTTCGCCTTCTCAGTGGCTTTTTTTATATCATCACCTGGCCCAGGTGATGTTACATCTTCCTTTTTCTCTGATGCATCTCTATTCATTTCTTGTCTCTTTTCTAACTCTTCCAACTTCTTCTCTAAATCTGCGCAAAGTGCAGTTAACTGTTCTATTTTTGTTCTATCTTTATTTCCTTCTTCCTCTTTGTTTTTCCTCGACCTTCCTTGGTCGACACTGTCTATATCCCATTGACACGTTCCCTTGGTCTTTCTATCTTGTTCTTCTTGCACTTCTCTATGACTACATTTCTCCTTTTCCAATTCTTCAAATTTCCTGTCCATATATTGAACAATTGCCCGTATGTCCTTCCTCTCCGCTACACTACTATTTCTTACTTTATTCTTCCTCTTTAGTCTGACCTCTTCTATATGTCTCAACTTTGCTAGACGCCTTCTGTAATCCTCTGAATCGTCTGATGACGACGACCGCTGTCTCTTCATCCCTCTTATATTTTCTTCTTCCATCTCTTCCTGCTTATCTGAATCTTTAGCTGATGTGTCCTCTATATTCTGAGTTTGACTTGCACTACTTTGTTGTTTAATATCTATCTGTTGCTCCTTTTGTTTCAATAGCTGCTGCTCCTGTGCTCTGTTTCTTTGTTCTGCAGCTCTCGTATGTTTGTACGGTGCATCTATTTCTGTTTCAACATTATTCCATTGTTTCCTTATTCCTGTCGTATCTTCTAGAATCGCATTGTACTGTTTACTCTCTGTATCCTGCCATACTTTTATCCTGTCTTCCTCTGGCCTATATGTGCCCATCTCCTCTTGTTCGCTGTGTAAGATTTGGGGGGTTGGGGTTAACCGATCAGATGTTGTTCCCGGTTCTGCATGGACTTGTGTTCTTCCTGCCCTTGTGTGACACTGACTACCTGTTGATGTTTCTCCATAGTCATCTTCCCATCCTACTCTCCAGTTGTCTACTATCCTGTTAGACTCCTTCCAGTCACTATCCTTTTGTGTTGCTTCAATTCTACGTGTTCCTATCCGTTCATGTGTATTGTTATGTTGTTTATGTCCTTCCGTGTAGTGTGGTGTGTTATTGGGAATCCGTGTACATCTTTCTTGAACACTGCCTCTCATACTATACTTACTATGGCTCCTTATATAGCCTCTTATATCCATCGGTCTATCTTCCTCTATTTCGTCTACGACAAGCTTGTAGATTTCTTCCTTTCTTTGTGATAAGTCTATATCAAACTTTTCTTCCAGAATTTTCTGCACCTCCTTTAGTACACGATGTCTGGTTTAGTTCTTCCAAGGATGGCTTTTATTTCTTTCCTCAACTGCTTTATACTTGGTTGAGGTATTTTGATCCTTTCCATCTTTTCTGTTACACCGTTAACTCTCTGTATTTCATTCTCTTTTGTGTGCTTTTTCTCTCCTAACCCTGCATTGAGTCTGAATGGTGTGCATACATCTTCCTTGATTCCTACCTTGTCCTGCTTCCTTGTTTCCACTTTCTTCAGTTCTCTGTATATCTTGTTGTTAACTCTATGTTGTGGTACCACCACTGTTTGTGGTTTCCGATTTTGTCTCTGACGCGCGTTGTTATTGTTCATAGTTTCTTGTATTTGGTGCTTTTCTTGGTATTCCATATTTCCTTCCTGACCTTCCATCAGTTGTACCCTTCCTAATACAAATCCTCTTGGTATTCTAACTGTTTTTCCCGTGGTGTTTATAATCATCGTTGGAAATTGTTGTCTTTTTCCAATTTGTACTATTCCTTCTACCATTTCTAGTCCGGGTTCATCAAGTATATCTCCATCTTCCCTGTCAAGTGTTAAGACCGTTTGTCCTTGGTTGAAATATGGGGATCTTTTCAACTTGCCTTGAACAATACCGACTTCATTCGGTCGCAGCGTAACTGTTGTTCTGTTTCGCATTATGGACGCTATATATATGTCGTCCTGTAACCTGATGCATTCGCCGTGTATCTTCAGTTGGTGAGTATCAAAATGTACTTGAGCCTTATGTTTTAGCAGAAAATCACGTCCTAGTATGATATTTCTCGTCATCCCCTTCACAATGGTGAACGTGTGTTCCACGATCATATTGCCAATTCTCATTTGCACCATAGCTGTTCCCATCACTTTCAGGTTTTCTCCTGACACCGAGGTAAGTGTATTTTGTGACTTTCTGTATTGAGCTACGCCTCGTATCTGTTTATAAAGTCCAAACCTAATAAGGCTTACAGTAGCCCCTGAGTCTACCAATGCTCTATATCTCCTTCCGTGTATTTCGACAATACATGAGCAAGGGTCTGGTTTATGAGCTAGCTCGATTGCTGTTGCTACTTGTCTTCTTTTAGGAATACGTTTTTTTCTTTCTTGTTTTTCAATTTCATTTATTTGTATTTTCTTGTCTTTGACTCCTCTCCTGATGTCTCCAACAAAATTCCTCAAATCTATTCTAGTTCTTCTCCTATTCACGCTGTCCCAATGTCCTGATCCATAGTTGCTGTTGAAAGTCGGGAGTGTCCTGTCCCTGTTATTCCATGTTCTATTATGTCCCTGTTTATATTGATATTGGTTACATTTCCATTTCCCAATTTCGCGATCTGTACATATATTTCTCCGTTCATATTTGTTCCTGTTTATAACTGAACCATCCCAATTCATCTTCTTATTCCTGTATTCTTGACATGTCTTTTGTAGCCATCCTTTCTTGTCAAACCAACTTGCAGGATGGTGTACTCTGGCCCATTGTCTATGGTATGGTTGTTGGTTATACCTAACATGTGCCCTTCCTATCATGTTCACTTGTGGTTGCCTTCCACTTATTGTATCAATATATCCTTTCTCCGTCTTGTCATGTGGTTGTACTATCTCTCTGATGGGTCTCCCTCTCTTGGTATTTATTTCATTCCCTTGTCTATTCTTTTCGGACTGGTTGTAATATTGTTGTCTATTGTGTTGTCTACTATGTCTCGGGTTAAAGGTCTCAACTCTCCTTACTGAGTGTTGTGGCTCTAGTGGCCTATAATTACACGCAAAGGCTTTATGTCCCAGCCTATTGCAAGCATAACACACGATTGGCTCGCGATCTACCTGTCTTGACCTATAAAACGTTTCTATTCCTCTCCCTCGTCTTGATATTCTTCTTTGTTGACAATGTCCTATCTCCATAGGTTCTTCTTGTGTTTCTTCGCATGGAACTACCCTACCAAGCCTGAGGTCCAATCTTCTTCTAAGGTTCTCTTCGGCTGTAGCAAGTGCAATGGCCTGTGACAAGTTTTGTGGGTCCTTCCTGAGGAGATGTAATTTAATTGGTATACCATTCAACCCATCGACGAATATGCCCACTAACTGTTTTTCCACCTCTTGCTGGTTAATTTGTTGCCCCAAGAAAACTTCTTCCGCTAGGTTTAACAACCTGTCGCTGAACATTTGAATGGGTTCCTCAGCTTGTTGTTGTATGCTCCTCAGCAGACTCCAGGCGTACGATGCATCCGTAATTTGTGCATACCTTCTTATTAGTTCTTTCTTAAAATCTTCCCATGTCTCATCTGGGACAGTGTCAAACCTGCGTCTTATAAAATCTACTACTAACCCGCATGAGGAAAGATATGCAACTTGTTTGTACTCACCTTGGTCCATATTGACCGAAGTGCAATATCTTTGTATCTCGAGCAACCATTTTCTACATAAAGTAGGATTCCCTGCATATGGTGTTATACTGTTCCGGATATTCTGGAACTTACTTTCATTTCTAATGGCAGTCATAGCCTTGGCTACCTGCTCAAGAGCAGCCACATTGGGATCTAAACCCACCGTAAGTTGTTGTTGTTGTTGCATCTTGTCTTGATCTGTAAAGTGTTAGTATTAATAGAAACACCTGTAAAAAAATTAATATAAATCTCTTGGTTGACCTGTAAGAGAATTATTAACCAATATCTGTGTACAATACTTATAGGGGGTTTGGGATGTCAGGTATTGGTAGTACCTCTGGTTAAGGAGCTGTCATGCCCTTTTCAGGGCAGCTCGGCCACCTTTGGTCCAAACCTGGCATTCAGCTCTCACCTGTGGCTCCTCGTAGCTGTCAGCATGCGACAGCGGCCACCCCCCGGGAAACGGCTTTGACAGGCCGGCTAAACTAGGTGAGGGTAACCGACTGGTTATAAACCTTCGGTGAGTTAGGGTCTGCCTACCCATGCATGCGAAGACTGGATTCGGTAGACTGCGCGGAAGAAACCACCTGTTGGTTCAACGGGCATGACGGCGATTACCAGCAACGCGCTGTGGAGCGTAAGGAGCATGGCGAGGCACATAGAAAGCCATGGTCATCCACTGTGCCTGACTTCATCTCCAGTCGTCTTGACTTGTCTTGCCACTGGATTAAGATGGACCCAGGCGAGAGAGTGAGGTCGACGAATTGCGCAACTCTTCCTCACTTTAAACCAAATCACTGCGCAAGTCACTCTTTCATCCACTCATCCACTCATCCATCCACTCACAACAAGTCCTGTGGCGATGGGCGAGCGGCGAAGCGGCAGGCGTGGGTGCGCTGGCAGTCGTAGTCGCAGACCTACACACAGGCGGCTCAGGCCATATGGTCGTCTTCCACTGATCGGAGCAGCAGTGGGATTCGGCAGCCCCCTGAGTGACTGAGCAGCCCTCTTTAGGAAAGCACTGCTCACCTCCATGGCATGAGGAAGGGGCTAGAAAAGGTGCCCTAAACATTGCCTGCTCCACCATTACCTAACCAGCTTACCGCGGTTGGTGGGTACCCTACTTCAGCGGGCGACACATAAGAAAAAGAAAGGACAGATTTTTCCCCCTCATTCTAGGCGCATGGAATGTGCGCACTCTACTCGACAAAGACTTTAACACAAACAGACCCGAGAGGCGAACTGCCCTGATTGGGAGAGAACTGGCCAGATACAACATTGACATAGCAGCACTGAGTGAAACTCGACTTGCAGGCGAGGGCCAACTTTGCGAAAAGGGTGCAGGTTATACATTCTATTGGAGCGGAAGAGGAACTGAAGAAAGACGAGAAGCAGGGGTTGGATTTGCAATCAAAACAGCAATTATTGGCAAGCTAGCGGAGCCCCCAAAGGGAATAAATGACCGACTCATGACGGTCAAGATCCCGCTGCTTTATGGAAGGAAACATGCCACCATCATTAGCGCGTATGCACCAACTATGACAAACCAGGATGACGTCAAGGATAAGTTTTACGAAGAACTACATGCAGTCATTGCATCAGTTCCCAAAGCAGATAAGCTTATTATTCTTGGTGACTTTAATGCAAGAGTAGGCTCAGATAACATCTCCTGGAATGGCACTATCGGAAAGTACGGCGTGGGTCGCTGTAACAGCAATGGACTTCTTCTCCTCCAGACTTGCGCAGAACATAACCTCCTTGTCACCAACACCATTTTTCGACTTCCTATCCGCAACAGGACCTCCTGGATGCACCCTCGCTCGAAGCATTGGCACCTAATTGACTATGTAATTGTTAGGAAGAAGGACAGGCAAGATGTCCGGGTGACCAAGTCCATGTGTGTGGTGCCGAATGCTGGACTGATCATCGCCTCATTGTGTCTAAACTTAAAATTCGTATCCAACCTGCCAGGCGCCCTCAGGGAAAGAAAACTCAAAAAAGGCTGGATATTACCAAACTAAAGAAGACAAAAATTAAACAGTCATTCACTGACACCCTAGAAGACCGTCTCAAATCTATCTCGTTAGACGGCCAAAGTGCGGAAACAAATTGGACAGCCCTAAGCGAGCAGATCTACAACACTGCTACAGAGGTCCTGGGTCCCGCCATCAAGAAACAAAATGACTGGTTTGATGAGAACTCAGATGATATAAAGAAGATGTTGGCTGAGAAACACCATCTCCATAAAGCATATTTAAATGATCCAAAATCTACATCCAAGAAAGACGCTTTCAACAACATGCGTAGAATCGTCCAACATAAACTACGCCAGATGCGGGATTCATGGCTGAGTAATAAAGCAGATGAGCTCCAAGGCTTTGCTGACAGCCATGACTTGAAAAATTTTTACCATGCACTCAAAGCGGTCTATGGTCCAACATCATCAGGATCATTTCCCCTCCTTAATGCAGATGGAAAAACACTAATTACAGACAAGGAAAAAATTCTCCAACGCTGGGTCGAACACTTTAATAATATTCTGAACCAGCCATCATCTATTAACGATGAAGCCATCAACCGACTGCCCCAAATTCCTATAAATGAAGCACTAGATGTTATACCGACTTTGGAGGAGACTCAAAAAGCGATTCGTCAACTTTCTAGTGGAAAGGCCCCCGGCTCCGATTCAATTCCTGTTGAGGTCTATAAAGATGGCGGTACAGTTCTGATAGAGAAACTTCACATGATCTTCCAGCAAATGTGGCAGAGTGAAACCATCCCACACAATCTCAAGGATGCGTCAATTATACATCTTTATAAACGTAAAGGTAATCGCCAAGACTGTAACAATCATCGAGGCATCTCACTACTATCAATCGCTGGGAAGATATTTGCCAGAATCCTTCTTAATCGCCTTACGGCTCATCTTGACAAAGGTCTTCTACCTGAAAGTCAGTGTGGATTCCGGAAAGAACGTGGAACCACCGATATGGTGTTCGCTGCAAGACAGCTTCAAGAAAAATGCCAAGAACAGCACTGTGACCTGTACACAGCTTTCATCGACTTGACAAAGGCGTTCGACACGGTCAGTAGAGAGGGTCTATGGAAGATCATGGCAAAATACGGCTGCCCAAAGAAATTTATCTCAGTAGTGCAGCAACTGCATGATGGAATGCAGGCTAGAGTTCAGGAAAACGGTGAGCTGTCGGAGCCTTTCCCCGTCTCAAATGGAGTTAAACAAGGGTGTGTACTTGCACCGACGCTTTTCAGTATCATGTTTTCTGCTATGCTGACTGATGCTTTCAGAGACGGGGACACAGGAATCGACATCAGATATCGTATTGATGGAAAATTGTTTAACCTTAGGAGGCTTCAAGCAAAAACCAAGGTCAAATCACACACCATCAGGGATCTTCTGTTTGCTGACGATTGTGCCCTCAGTGCTGGCTCAGAGGCTGATCTGCAGCGTAGCGTTGATAGATTCTCCGAAGCCTGCTCCAACTTTGGGCTTACCATCAACACGGGGAAAACAGAAATCATGTACCAACCAGCTCCTGGCACAATTTATACTGAGCCAGTCATCAAGGTAAATGGTGAGAAACTGAATGTTGTGAACAGGTTCACATACCTTGGTAGTACACTATCCCAGAACATCGTCATTGATGATGAGGTGAACACCAGGATCTCCAAAGCCAGCAGCACATTTGGCAGACTATACACCAACGTTTGGCATCGAAGTGGCATTAGTCTACAGACAAAGCTGAAGGTATACAGAGCTGCGGTGCTTCCAGTGCTGCTTTATGCATGTGAAACATGGACTGTATACAGGCGCCACGTAAAAAAGCTCAACCACTTCCATACAGTCTGTCTCAGGAAGATAATGAACATCAAATGGCAAGACAAGATCCCAGATACCGCCGTTCTTGACAGAGCTGGTATCCCTAGCATCGATACTATTCTGATGCAGTCACAGATTCGCTGGGCAGGTCATGTAGTCCGCATGCCAGACCATCGACTGCCAAAGATACTCTTTTATGGTGAGATGCAGAAGGGTAGACGCTCCCATGGTGGCCAGAAAAAGCGCTTCAAAGACACGCTTAAGGCTTCATTAAAAACCTTTGACATAAACCCAGACACTTGGGAAGCTGCTGCGCAAGACCGAACTGCCTGGCGCACATCTCTTCGTAAAGGTGCAGTGGCATGCGAATCTTCCAGAAGAGCAGCAGCAGAACAGCGGAGACAAGCTAGAAAAGATCGTGAAATAAAACCTTCACATGAAGCAAACATTCCCTGCCCACACTGTCCGAGATCCTTCCAGGCCCGCATCGGGCTCATCAGTCACCTTCGTACTCATAGACTATCCTAACATCCTAATAATTGGATGAACAGAGTGGTCTTCATCACTTGTGATGGACGAACAACACAATACTTATAATTCTTATGAGTTACAAAACAATTATCAATCTAATTCTCATAATTTAACTGACTACACTAATAATTAACTTAATTTGTTTCTAAATGTTTATGTGTTACATAATCTGTTTTCCTTGATTGGGATACACACTTGCTCCTCCAGTATTTCAGAATTAATCAACACAATTTTTGTCTTATACGGCTGTATACTATTATTTTTGCGCGTTGGGCCTGTTGATCATTCAGATTGTTATCTCATGCATGTACCTGTATTCTGACGGTTGTCGGATGATGTAGACTGTTTTGTTCTTTATATTCTTCTTGTGCACTTGTCCTTCGTGATGTCTTGACTTCTGTGTTGTCTTGCTTTGTTTCTTCAGCTCGCAGGATTCCTTCGATTTGTATCTTCTTAATGAACTTGACCTTCGTGATGCTTTGGATAGACTTCGTTGTTTTTTATGTCGCTTCACTTTACTTGACTTCTGTTTTGTCTTGATTTGTTTTTTCGCTCGCAGGATTCTTTCTTTCTGTGTAATCTCTTCTTAGTGAACTTGACCTTCTTTCTGTCTGTAGTCTTTTAAATCTCTATCTTGTATAGGGCTGGTCAGGTGCATCAAAATACTCTGTGACCGTTTTAGTGCTAGATACGAAAATATTTGACGCAATCGTACCTAATATGTGATGCCGAAACTGACATCTGAGTGGAGTCTGTCTTTCTTTATAAAAGTTTCTTGAACTATCATTGAGTTATAAAAGTTTCTTGAGCTATTCTAGTGTAGGGCTGGTCACTGGCACCATGAAAGTCCTGTGGCCGTGAGTCGTATTGCAAGATTCGGACCACTGCCCTTTTCAGTAGATAGTGTGTTGTAAAGTAAACACTAGAAACTTCCTTCACTCAGACTGACTCTACTTTTTCTTCATACCCACTGTTTATCAATCGATACCACTCAAAACAGCAGTGAAAATATCAATGGTAGAACTTTATTAACATACGTTGATAACTGAGTAAAAATGGTATGCCCAACCTTTCTCTTCAAGGTAGGCAGTCTTGCAAAATACAATCTTCAGTTTCAAACAATCTCAGTATCCATTTTTCACATACATTTGCTTGTCTTCTTACTATTACTTGTCCCAGCTATAGAACCTGTCATATATTTATTCAGACAGAACTTCCTGTCGTTCTTCTGTTTATGTTTCTTTTCCCATGTTTCTTGTTATATCTCTATACGAGAAACTGGCCTTAACCGCCAGGGCTGTCACTTTTACCAAGATTTCCTCTGTTTACTGTCCTCTGCTCAGACCTGGTCTGCTGAGCCACATACGCAGTAAATAATCAAAATGTCAAAACGTACCTGTTTTGTTTCTTCATTTGAAATACACTTTTTCTTACACACACACTTTGGTGCTCCGAATATATCTTATACAACAATATAAAATCTTACGCTGTACGTTCAATATCTAACTACACACTTGAGAGCAACACCTTTCCCCTGCCTACACTTAGCGCGTCTCTAACCAGACTCCGTCAAAACCCCGTTCCAACATTCTTCGTTCACGCCTAACATGTGTTTACGCATCTCGACTTTCTCGTGCAATACTTTATTTCTCAACTCACTCAAACCTGTAAGGGACTTAATTCTAAGTTACTTCCCTTAACTCTTAGTATACGAGCTAATTTCATGACTACCTTTACAGATTTTGCAATAAACAATTTATTTATAAAGATAACATAAGTGTTATATATCAAAATGTGAAGAAATGAAACCCCTATATCATGCACATAACTAAATTGTTCAGTGGTTTTAAACATGCATTCACCTATAAATTTTCGCTATTGACGGGGATCGATCATCGGCCTCTCTAAGAGGCCGCTCGTATACTAAGAGTTAAGACAAAGCCTAATCTTACACATCTTATCTCCCTTCATTAACGACAAATAATCTGCAACCAAACCCATCCATACCATTTTTCTACATTCTTTCTCTCTATCAAAACCAAACCACCGTTCACAATATCATTTCATAAGTTCTGACCAAAAGAAACAATTGGTTCAGGACTAATAAATTTAAAAGATTTCAAACTTAAACTTTAACAGCCAGTGTTAGTTCAGTGTATCATAGAGTTTATTATTAATATTATTAGAATTATCATTTACATGTGTGTGTCTGTGTATCTTATTACCTACACATTACATTTCAGTACCCTAGACTTTTAACGTAGCTAACATTCATTATAGTAGAATAGGTCTGGTTGAGGTCGTAAGTGGTAGCAGAAAGGCCTCCTGTAATTCACATAAACTTTTATCTCAGGAGCCTTCACAGCTGACCTCATCCAGTACACTAGGTAACATAACAACCATACAATAACATCAAAAACCACTACAATGATTGGTGCAGACTTGCTACAAGAGCCTGTCAATGATTGGTGCAGACTTGCTACAAGAGCGTGTCAATGATTGGTGCAGATTGCTACAATAGCGTGTCAATGATTGGTGCAGACTTGCTACAAGAGCGTGTCAATGATTGGTGCAGACTTGCTACAAGAGCGTGTCAATGATTGGTGGAGACTTGCTACAAGAGCGTGTCAGTGATTGGTGCAGACGTCCTGCAAGGGGACCAGCTGTAATGGTGGTTCCATGCTCTGTGGGGCCTTTCACAAATTACATAACGCAGAGAGAGAGAGGGGGGGTTGCCGAGATGTTACGCTTTGGTGTGGGAGGAGGAGGGGGGAGGGAGTTCTGAAATGTGGTGTTGTTACCTTCTACTTATTGAAGGCTATTGGGTAACGAGTATATTAATGTGCTGCACTGGTCTTGTAAGGTATTTTGATATAATAGACAACAGTCTAAACAGTAACGTAAGGAATGGCCAACTTGAATAATCTTGATCAACAGCTTGTTGTACGTTTTATCACGTTTAATATGTCACAATACAACATGAGTGTACTTCACTTCTTTTGAGAGCATATGATGATAGGACCGTACATCAGTAATACAAATGTGTTCATTAGCAGACATAAGCAATAATGTCGTTGTGCCGGTTTAAAGTCAGAATGTCTATGTATCGTCTACGACGCCTTCCTACTTTACAAATCCGTATTTTATTCAAATCACTTACTGTCCATCTCCTTAAGCCACATACAATCAGGCACACATCATAATGAATTGAGTCAATTATCCTGACTCTGAAATATTTTATAACAATAAACACTGGTCTGTCGCTCTCACATAAACATCCGTACACTTTGAAAACACAAGCCAAAAACTCAACTGTCCTAACGATAACCTTCGTTCCCCCCGCAGCAGACCCGGTCCACGTCATACACTAAATACCTGTGTCACACACATTCCAAAACTCACACGCTTTTACACTCGAAGCGTATTCGCGTTCTGCTCCATTGCGCACAGCGATGAATTACAAGCCTATGAGCAAAATGATAGGTAACAGGTGTGTTTTTGTTACACACGTTTTGGGGCTGAAAATGTCTAAAATTGCGTTACGTAATCTGTAAACCCGCCCCTGTCAGGAGCGCAAAGGAAAATGATGATGATGGTGATGAATATGAAAAAAGAAAAAAGTCAAAACACGCTACAGGTTAATAAACGTTCTATCAACAAACAAACACGCTACAGGTTAATAAACGTTCTATCAACAAACAAACACGCGACAGGTTAATAAACGTTCTGTCAACAAACAAACACACGACAGGTTAATAAACGTTCTATCAACAAACAAACACACTACAGGTTAATAAACGTTCTGTCAACAAACAAACACACGATCATACACATTTGTAGTTTTAAAATGAACACAGAAGCATTTTGTTTATGGTCTTAAAGACAATTCAGTACAGTGAATCTGCTGTAACGTTAAGTTCTCAAACCGGTTTTTCCTTCTGTGCACTGGAAGTGAGGTTTTTTTTTATTTTATCTTCTTAAAGACTCAATTTTCCTTCTAGTAAGACTTTGCTTTATTCAGTTTCTAATTTATGTGATCTAGGATGGTCATATTTCATTCATTTTCTATTTGGTTGCTCCTATATTACACAGAAATCGTAATCTTTAATTTACATGTCAATTCGGTCCTATTGTATGGCGCTGAAACATGGAGCACAATCAAAACCAAAAAGAAAGTTAGGCTTTCATAAATGGGTGCTTGCGTAGAATAGAAGGATTTAAGTTGTGTGAAAAAGACATCAATATGGAACTGATGGCACCCGTGTGTTACCGGGGCCCGACAGGGGAGCAAAGAATAGTAACACTGTTCCCTGCCAAGCATGTCGTAGAAAGCGACTAAGGAGGGTTGGGCTTGGGGCTGGTTACCCCATCCTGTAAAAAAATTTAAACCACAAAAAAAAATTCAACAAATATGGACAAGTCAAATAAAGAAAATAAAACACAGCCATCCAAGACAGGGGATGGTCCTCTCGCAGGGAGGCGTATGATGCAACACAGAGAAAGCCGAAAGGAGTCTGTGTTGCTGACTAACCTTCTTTCTTCTAGGAGAACTTCCAGATTTGGCACCTGGAATGTTCGGACATTAAACGAACAAGGGAAAGTGGCGCAAGTAGCAGCAGAAATGAGGGAATACAAAATCAAGGTTCTGGGAATGTGTGAAACAAAGTGGAAGGGGGTAGACAGGAAGAAACTCATCACAGGTGAATCGGTGCTGTCCTCAGGACGTAAAGACGAAAGTTCACACCACAGTGAAGGGGTAGCTCTTATGTTATCTAAAGAAGCACAGAAAGCACTCATTGAATGGGAAGCGGTTGGACCCAGAATAATAACAGCTATTTTCAAAACAGCTAACAAGAAAATTCATGTAAATGTCATCCAATGTTATGCACCAACTAATGACAAAGAAGAGTCTGTGAAAGAAGCATTTTATACTCATCATCTCAACCCATAACCCGTCATGGGTCGTAGGGGTGCCATGGTGGAAGCATCAGCAGACATGGTCCTCCACTGCTCTCTATTCTCAGCAATGCGTACAAGTGTGGAAAAACCGTGTCCTGCCCATTCTTTGATGTTATCAGCCCAGGATTTTCTTTGCCTTCCTCTTCTCCGTTTACCTTCGACTGTTCTCTGGAGGATCGTTTTCGAAAGGGAGTCATGACGAGTTACATGCCCAAACCAGGCAAGCTTTCGACGTTTCACTATTGACAAAAGTGGTTCTTGGTGGCCTGCATAGGTGTTTATCTTCTCTCTAACATAGACATTTGTTTTGTGCTCTTTATAGCAAATGCGCAAAATTCTTCTATAACATTTATGCTCGAAAGCCTGAATCCTTCGCTCCGTATCTGCAGTGAGTGTCAAGCCCTCACACCCATACAAGAGATTTTATACTAGACTACAGGAAATTATGGATAAAGTAAAAAGAAGAGACATCACAATTTTGATGGGTGACATGAATGCAAAGATAGGTACCGTCAACACCGGATTTGAGGAAGTCATGGGAAAACATGGGCTAGGAATAATGAATGAAAATGGGGAACTATTCGCAAACTTCTGTGCTTCAAATCAACTGGCTATAGGAGGAAGCATGTTTCCGCATAAGAGAATACACAAGGCAACATGGATATCACCAGACCATAGAACAGAAAATCAGATTGATCATATATGCATAAACAAGAAGTTTAGATCATCATTGCAGGATGTAAAGGTATATAGAGGAGCAGATGTGGCATCAGATCACCATCTTCTGATAGCCAAAGTAAAAATGAAACTCAAGAGATATGCAACAATGCAAAATTATAGACAACAGTTTAATGTAGGACAGCTAAGAAATCAAGAAACAAGAGACAAATTTGCGGTCACAGTATCCAACAAATTCCAAGTGCTCCAACTGCTGGAAGATGTAGAGAATACAGAAGACTATTGGCAGCAGGTCAAAACTGTATGGAAGGAGACATGTGAAGAAATACTGGGGAAAAGGGAACGACAACAAAAAGCATGGATAACAACAGAAACCATCAATAAGATAAAAGACAGAAAAAAAAAACAAGAAAGCAGATTTAAACACAAGCAAAACCAAAAGTTCCAAAGCCAAGGCTCAAGAAGTGTACAAAAAAGCAAACATGGAAGTAAAAAGAAGTATCAAAAGAGACAAGAGGAAGTATATTGGGGAGTTGGCAAGAGAGGCAGAAGATGCTGCAGCCAAAGGAAATATGAGAGAACTGCATTGCAGCACAAAGAAGCTAACAGGGAAATACAAGCAAACAAGTTGCCTCATAAAAGACAAGAATGGGAAACTGCTCAGCAATATACAAGAGCAAATGAAGAGGTGGACAGAATATTTTGGGGACTTTCTCAATAGACCAGCTCCACAAAACCCGCCGGACATCCAGCCAGCAGAAGAAGAGCTACAAATTAACGGTGAAAGACCAACGAAGGAAGAAATAAAGAAAGCCATAAAGCTTCTAAGAGATGGAAACGCGTCTGGACCTGATGGCATTCCAGCAGAGGCCATCAAAGCAGATATCGACACGGCTACAGAGATGTTATATAAATTACTTGGTAAAGTCTGGGAAAAGGAAGAGATACCAGCAGAATGGAAGGAAGGATATCTGGTTAAGTTGCCTAAGAAGGGAAATTTACAAGAGTGCACAAATTATAGAGGAATAATGTTACTATCAGTGCCAGGAAAAGTATTAAACAGGATTATCCTTGAGAGATTAAAAGAGTCCCTAGACAAGAAACTGAGAGACGAACAAGCAGGTTTTCGACAAAACAGATCATGTACAGACCAGATAGCCACTTTGAGAATAATAGTTGAACAAAGTCTGGAATGGAATTCACCACTATACATCGGATTTGTGGACTACGAAAAGGCATTTGACAGTGTAGACAGAGAATCACTTTGGAAATTGAAGAGGCATTATGGAGTTCCCCTGAAGATCATTAATTTAATAAAGAAAACATATGAAGACATGACATGCAGAGTTCTTCACGAAGGACAGCTTACAGAACCGTTTGGGATAAGAACAGGAGTGCGACAGGGATGTCTCTTGTCTCCATTTCTTTTCTTGCTGGCAATAGATTGGGTTATGAGATCATCAATAACACACAACAGAAATGGAATCCAGTGGACTCTGACTAAGCAGTTGGATGATCTGGATTTTGCTGATGACTTGGCTCTTCTGTCCCATAACCGTAATCAGATGCAGGACAAATGGAAAACACTCGATGAGAGGTCACAGCAATTGGGTCTGAAAATACACAGGGAAAAGACAAAAATAATGAGAATAAATGCAGGTAATGATAATAGGGTTGAACTTGAAGAAACACCAATACAAGGTGTAGAATCGTACACATATCTTGGCAGTAATATAGACAAAGTTGGAGGGACAGATAGCGATATCAAAATAAGAATACAAAAGGCAAGAGGAGCTTTCATTGCATTGGGAAATATATGGAGAACAAGAGAAATAGGGTCCAACACGAAAATAAGAATCTTCAACTCAAATGTGAAGTCAGTCCTATTGTATGGCTCGGAGACATGGAGAACAACAAAGACAACACCCAAAAAGCTACAGACTTTCATAAATGGGTGCTTGCGTAAAATAGAGGGATTAAAATGGTATGACACGGTTACCAACGTGGAACTGATGACAAGAACTAGACAAGTGCCAGTGGAACAAGAGATGAGAAGAAGACGATGGCGATGGATAGGACACACACTGAGGAAACCTGTTGATAGCATTACAAGGCAGTCCTTGTTCTGGAACCCTCAGGGCAAGAGAGGCAGAGGTAGACCAAGAAGCACATGGAGAAGAGAGCTGGAAACAGAGGTGAAAATGATGAGGAGAACATGGAAAGAACTTGAGATGATGGCACGTGACAGGAGGACTTGGCATGTGTTTGTTGAAGGCCTATGCTCTTTTGGAAGTGGAGAGTTATGATATGGAACTGATGACGACAAGAACCAGACGAGTGTCAGTGGAACAAGAGATGAGAAGAGGAGGCTGCGGATGGAAAGGACACACATTGAGAAAACATGTTGATAGCATTACAAGGCAGTTCTTGTTCAGTAATCTCCAGAGTAAGAGAAGTAGAGGAAGATCAATGAACATATGGAGAAGAGAACTGGAGGCAGAAGAAGATGAAGAAGACATGGGGAAACCTTGAGCTGATGGCACAGGACAGGAAAACTGTGCATGTTTGTTGATGGCCTATGCTCCTTGGTGAGCTGAAGGATGGAGATGATGCATGTTTGTTGATGGCCTATGCTCCTTGTTGAGCTGAAGGATGTAGATGATGCATGTTTGTTGATGGCTGTCGCAAAATTGGTTTCAATACATTGCAAACGTGGTCGAGGAGTTTACAGTTAAAGTCACCGATCGATTGTCAACAAAGCGGCCGCTGCCAAAATGGCGGTATATCTGCAAACTGTAGACAATACATCGAAATCGGCAATTATAAATAAAAGCATAATGGAATCATTGTGAAAAGGATTTCACATTTTAGTCCAGGAAAGGATTGTGTACAACTGTGTATAAGAAGAAACGGTAGGAAGTTATCCTTTACGGAGATACTGTATATGCGTATTTCGGCTGCCCACAGTTACGCGGAAAGCCTGTAAACCCATTTCTGTTCTAAATATTAAAATCAACAAATAACAGTTTGGGAAATTACATAGATAGGAATATAGAGAGATATCGACTGTATAAAACAAGATAAGATGGAACAGTATGGATAATATATAAGGCAAGGATGAGAGAGGGAAAGTTTCAGTCAATGCACAGATCGGATGAAATCGCTGTTTCGGAAAGAAATTTCAGCCGAGTCTTAAGCTGTGACGTCACTGCTCTCCGATACGGCCGCGTTAGGCTTATAAATAGCGTATCGGAAAACTGGAGACACACACCCGATAGACAACGACAAACCACATCAACCAGAAGACACCAACGTCCTTCTCAGGACGCCACTACTCGAGACAAGATCGCGTTATCGTCAAAATAACCAGACATAAACCACACGCTAAAAAGAGGAAGGTCTACACCAGCCCACCAGCGCAGAACAGCCAGGGTATTCACAATACCACAACCAACAATGACAGACAGCCAGAGAGCAAGACTGCCCCAAGTACTTGTGCCGGGACCGGCCCTTCTATAACTCCTGACACGACGGAGTTAGCTGTGACGTGCATCGACCTGACTGAAAGTCTGAGTGGCCCGACTCCTTGCCTAGATGAAGAAGACCCAGAACATAAAGAAATACTGAGAGCGTTACGACAGCTGGAGCAGACGACGGAAAGAATAGAGAAAAGAAAACAAGAGCTTAGATCCATGTTGCCACCACCAAAAGTACCCGACTCGCCAGCAGAAAACCAGTCTACCACAGAGAACCTGCACCAAAAACCGATAACACCACCACACTATGCCGAGATGACAGCCGACCCACCTGCAAGCACTTTGAAAGAAGTGATAGAGACAGCTCCTCAGCACAGACAGGTACAAGAGGAAGATATCGCAGAGACCATTATAGATACACTTCGAAGAATTGAAGATGGAGACGAGTCCCTTAGGCTCGCTCTTCAAGAATCGATAGTAGAAGTAGCCCCAGGCGTGCTGGACATCGAAACCACTGAGAAGCAAGCTACCATTCCTGGTCCTGAAGAAACAACAGCTGACAACTCAAGAGCTCAGATGCAAGATATGACACCTTATAACAAAGAACAGGAACAACATTCGAACCAAGCCTGTAGAAGGGAACAAAGGCCAACCACTGAAAAGACAAACAACACAGAAACGATACAGGAGAGGATCGTAAAGATCACCCAGACGTCAGGAAGCGAGGCCTCACTCAGGGCCCTACCCGACAACAAAGTGATCAACATCCTCGAGGTGATAACTGGAAGGAGAGGTATCGCCAAAGTAGGGAGGCACGAAAAGGGAGTCCTACTATCGCTCAACAACACAGACAAAACAACCTCGCTGATGATCGAACTGGAATCTAGTCCAAAAGAAGTCCAATTGCCGCACCAAATAAAAGTGATGGTGGAAAAGTACAAGACAACAAAGAAGTTGGTCATCAGAGGGGTGGATACCAGATGTTCCGAAGGCGAGGTCCACAGACGCCTTCAGGCGGAAAACGCAGATCTAAAAATAACGCAGGTCGAAAAGCTAAAAACCTGGGCGAAGAAAGATACCAATCTGATGATAGTAACGGTTGAAGGATCGACAAGACCCGAGAGACTGATGCTCCATACAACAACAAAAAAGACAGAGGCATATATCCCTCCGGTGATGCAGTGCTCTAACTGCCAGAAATATTCACACACCAAGAACACGTGCAGGAGAGATGCAGTTTGCCGGTATTGTGCGGGTAGCCACCCATATCGCGACTGTACCAAAGCGAAAGAGGATAACAATTACAAGGCCATAAATCCAAACCGAACCTGTGCAAACTGCCTCGGAAACCACGGGGCTAGGTACCGAGGCTGCCCGATGTTCCAGGAAACAAAGAGCATCTTGAAGGAGGCCGTGTCCAAAAACATACCCTTCAAAGAGGCAAAAAACAGAGTGGCTGCGGATGGTGCAGAAAAACAAAGCACGATCGACAGAAGACAGTTACACAAACTAACCGCTGAAGTCAAAGATATGAAAATGAAACTACAGGTCGTAAACAGAAACAAGCAGGCTCCCAAAGACGACAAAGACAGCGGCGATGATGTAATAGAACTACAGAACGTCAGAGAAATGATGAAAGACATGCAAAGCCTTCAGCAGCAGATAGAAGCAGATGTAAAGAGGCTGACAGAACTGACGGAAGAAAACTCAAAAGTTCTCAAGAAAATTGAAACAGAGCGAAGAGCCATCGAGGAAATGACAGCAAACAAAATAGCGACCAAAACAAACGAGCAATCAGACGAAGAAGTCATCGAAGAAACACTTGAAAAACTTCTACCAGCAATAATAGAAAAAGCACTATTACAGATACAGGAAAGCAGGAAGACAAGAGAAACAGAAACGAGGAAAGCAAAAACTAACAAAACGACACAAGACAGATAGGAAGGCAGGAAATGAACACCATGAACACACCACGACCGACAAGCAACGAAGAGGAAACCAGTCAACCAGCTAGTGGTCCTTTTCAGGACCAGTCCTTTTCAGGACTAACAGACAACTAGCACCGAAGAACCTAACACAAAATATACCCCAATTATAACCAACTTTCAGGTTGAACAGGGTATTACAGCAACATAGTAGACGAAAACAACAACAACAACAACGGAGACACACACAACGAAAGAGGTTTGAGACAGACTGACGGCAGAGATCGCTACTACGCTAAATCCATCTGAAGTGTGAGCGGATCGCCAGAAGTTTCAGTCAGTGTCTGGAGTCTGAGGGTAAGCGAAATTAGGATAACTACCGTGTATAATATTGTTTTTTAATTCAGGTTCATATATAGAGTTCACAAAATATGCCTGTATAATATTCATTAATTATAATGTATTGCTATTTTGAATATGATTTAAACATGTGCTTTGTGGATGATTGTTGTTTGTACAAAAACGTATCAAAACTAGCCCCACAGCCAAATGTAGATAATATTTACCATTTAATGCTGTATATCGTACGGAGATAAAGGCAGTCCCATGGCAGAGATTGTCATAGGCAAATGAAGTGTTAAAAGCTTCATGGAAGATACCGCTTTTACGAGGTTAGGTGACTAGTCCCCTTCCTCGCTGCCTTTTCCTTCCCTAGTTCGAGCGCACAACTGAGTGCCCATTTACAGCTGGTAAACTGGAGTGGTCCACAGCCAGTTTCAATTCAACAACTATGTAATGGTACTCTGAAGAAAGCAACCTGATCGTTTGGGCAGTCGGGCGCTCACTTTATTTAATTGTGTATTAATTTGGTGTAGATGCTAAGAATGGCATTAGTATTTGAATTTGTACCTGATGTGATTTGGGAAGATCAAGTTATAGAATATGAAAGGATGTACAGGAGAGGAACAAACCAGATGATGGTTATTACTGATAATGTTAATACTAATTCTGTATCATTGAAATGTTGTTACTTACTGTGACTGTATAACTTTGACATCTGATGACTGACTAGTCTGACTTATGAGCTAGTCAGTTACAATTAACTGAAATGTTAAATACTTCTGTATCACTGAAATGATGTCCTTACTTACTATGATTGTATAACGGTGACATCTGATGACTGACTGGTCTGACATCTGTGCTAGTCAGCTACAAGTCTAGCCAGATACTAGCCAAGGCTAATATGATGTTTCAGGTTCCATGAATTAACTCGAACCAGACTGTCAAGTGTCAGAAGCCGGTGTTGTTCATCAGAGGCAATCCCACAAAAGTGCAGGACCCCAAAGAGTGAACGACAGCTGGTCATTGATATCCCTAGTGCTGGGTCTACCAATACTGATAGCTACAAAAGACAGTCCCGTGTCAGCATTGTCAAGTTGAAAGATAAGTGTCATTTAAGACACTGACCACCCATAAATGAAAAACAGCTAATAGTCAATTGATGACAGTTATCAGAGGACTAAGAACAGTGATATATTTAAAATGAATGCAGTTTTCAGTAACTTTATTATCCAAGATCTTGCAGTCTAAATAGACAATAATAGTAATTCAGTTGTGGTTAAAGTGAATGTTCATTTTATTTATTCCCTAGACATTATTAAGTAATCATAAGATAGTCACAGGGAGGAGACACCTTAAATCCTGGTACAACTTCTTACCAACTGGCCAGGGTTTTCACAGTCTGACTATTTCTATGATATCCATACACCAGTGCTTATTTCTAAGACTGGGGTATTACTTGTAAGACCAGAACTCTTTACTGGCATACTATCCTGGTAGCCTATGAGATACCTGGATTCTCACATAGATCATAATTTTAATTAACCTCCCGCTACAATGGCTTATGCTCCTTGGTGAGCTGAAGGATGGAGATGATGCATGTTTGTTGATGGCTTATGCTCCATGGTGAGCTGAAGAATGGAGATGATGCATGTTTGTTGATGGCTTATGCTCCTTGGTGAGCTGAAGGATGGAGATGGTGTATGTTTGTTGATGGCCTATGCTCCATGGTGAGCTGAAGGATGGAGATGATACATGTTTGTTGATGGCCTATGCTCCTTGGTGAGCTGAAGGATGGAGATGATGCATGTTTGTTGATGGCCTATGCTCCATGGTCAGCTGAAGGATGGAGATGATGCATGTTTGTTGATGGCCTATGCTCCATGGTGAGCTGAAGGATGGAGATGATGCATGTTTGTTGATGGCTTATGCTCCTTGGTGAGCTGAAGGATGGAGATGATGCATGTTTGTTGATGGCTTATGCTCCATGGTGAGCTGAAGGATGGAGATGGTGCATGTTTGTTGATGGCTTATGCTCCTTGGTGAGCTGAAGGATGGAGATGATGCATGTTTGTTGATGGCTTATGCTCCATGGTGAGCTGAAGGATGGAGATGGTGCATGTTTGTTGATGGCTTATGCTCCATGGTGAGCTGAAGGATGGAGATGATGCATGTTTGTTGATGGCTTATGCTCCTTGGTGAGCTGAAGGATGGAGATGATGCATGTTTGTTGATGGCCTATGCTCCATGGTGAGCTGAAGGATGGAGATGATGCATGTTTGTTGATGGCTTATGCTCCTTGGTGAGCTGAAGGATGGAGATGATGCATGTTTGTTGATGGCCTATGCTCCTTGGTGAGCTGAAGGATGTAGATGATGCATGTTTGTTGATGGCCTATGCTCCGTGGTGAGCTGAAGGATGTAGATGATGCATGTTCCTATAAGACAGATTTTATTTTGTTTTTGGATGCTTCTAAAATGGCTTCACATTATGCAGGTTCCATGTATTTTATTCCGTCTTCTTTTCTGTTTTTAACTCCATGAATTATATTATTTCCAGCATACCCACTTCGTTTAAAATCGACCTTTTGGGATACACTCTGCCTATTACACTGTAAATCCGTGATTCTCTTCACTGTCCTTCATATTTCCTTAACCTTTTTCCTTCAAGAAAGGATATCTCGAATAGAAGGTTTGAAATAGGACAAGGTCACCAATGCGGAACTGATGACACGTACCAGTGCACAAAGAGATGAGAAGACCCTGGCAATGGATGTGACATATATTGAGGAAACCATTTGATAGCATTGCCAGGCAGTCCTTTTTTCTGGAATCCATAGGGTGAGATACGTAGAGGCAGACTGGAAAACACATAGAGAAGACAGCTGGAGTCAGAAATGACAATGATGACATGGAAAGACCTCGAGCTCATGAAACGCGACAGGAAGATTTGGCATGTGTTTTTTGAAGGTCTATACTCGTTGGACAGATGCATGAATGATGGTCCTTGGAGACCTTACGGGGTACCGTCTGACTGAACTATATCTCCTCTTTGGTTTGTAAACAATGTTTGGTTTGATTTTAAGGACTGTCTTCATCGCACACGGACAATTCCATAAGTGCTCCGATCTTCTCCCTTAGACCACACAAGAAGCACGAATAATGTTTGTATCGGCGAGGGTCCCAATGTGTGTACACAGGAATCACATATTCTATAAATATTGTTGTGGCAGGTAGGTTTCCCTTTTTTTTTTTTTTTTTTTTGGCAAGGGCAACAGCCGTGTGGCCTACTCTTTACGAATTCCAACTGCCAAGGGATTTTTATCGTAAGCAACTTGCACAAGGGACCTACTATTGTTTCGCCCTTCTCCAAGATGGCTAGGCATCCAATCTCACTACCCAGGAGATCAGAAAGGAGTAAAACATCATTAGGAACCACTGATTCTGAAAAACAAAATTATATTCCCTGTACTGGGAGCGAGCCCGGCACCTTTATAATTAGAGGCGGACGCCATACCTCTTAGCCACTTAGACCCCCTAGTAATAAAGAACAACAGAATAATGCAAATATTAACTTTTAAAGGATGTAGTGTGTTTCCCATGTTTGAAGCAGCAATTCTCTGTCGCTTTGAGTGTTTCTATAGTATTAAAGTTTAACTTGGTCGGTTTATGTTTTAAGTTATGGTAAAGTTAGACATAGGTCTAGCTGTAAACGAAATGGAATGGGGATTTACAAATATAAAATGTGGACAATACAAAACAAAAACTTAGTTCTTCTTCTTACATTCTCAGACATCTACTTGATTATGTTCAAAGAAAGCAGTGGTCAGCCTGAGACTATCTGCATCTCCATAGAGTTTTTCCAAGAATACTCGTAGTATTGGTGACGGTCATATGTGTAAAACAACAACATACAAACACCCAATAAAATGAATTTTATTGCATAAACTACGGCGGAATACATAAGCTCACAACAAAATGAGATCCAGAAACAGGATTATAATAAATAAAAGCTTTTTTTTGTTTCTAATGAATCTGAAACATAAAAGTATTCCATGCAATTAATTTTGCTTTAATACATATTTACATTAGTCTTTAAGCAAGAACATTCTATTCACTAAATTCTATTATAAAGAAAATTTCATTCATCGCAACAAAACAAAACACAAAAACGAATTCATTCAACCAGTGAAAAGAAATAAATCGATAGGCTGACATCTGTAACCAAGTGGACGTAAGGAACTTTTAATGAAAATTAATCTATGGTTGTGCAGCTTGAAACAGCCACTGTCAATATGATCTTACAATTGCACGGCCATATCTGTTCGTCAAAAGTCACGAAATATAAAAATGTGTCCTCTAAGCCCTGAAGCTAAGTGGCTTCTATTGTTAGCAACCAAGTTGAGGAATTATGTGTTAATGCTGGTGTATATAAACAATAATGTTTATAATTAACACTTTACTGCTGCAGTTGTGGCATCATTATAAAGTAGCAGGCATCACTTCAGTGTAAACAACACTAACATCCACAGGAAATTTCCTTCAGAGAAGTTTCATTTTTCTCTCTCAGCTCTCATACTCACTCATTATCTCTCTCACATTCACAGATATATGTGTGAATTAAATTTCCTGTGGATGTTACTGTTGCTTAAACTGAAGCGATGCCACCTATTTTGTAATATATATATATATATATATATATATATATATATATATATATATATATATATATATATATATATATATATATATATATATATATATATATATATATATATATATATATATATACACAGTGCAGTCCGGATAGGCGGAACTCGCTTACGCCGAATTTCGGTTAAGTCAAAGCAGTTTTGCAGGTCCCGTCCAGAAGTCTACTTTCGTAGAAATTCCTGATTAGCAGAATTTCGGATAAGTCGAAGTATTGTAGGTGGCCCATGCGGTCTCTGCTCATCTGAACTGCACTGTATATGAAATTTGTTCACAACAAATTCTTTCAAAATGGTTTTAACTCACTCATTACATTTTGTTACTTTGAACGATACATGTGTGATAACACTAATCTGAGAGAAAAGAAAGAAACTATTGTGACACTGGAGGGTACAGAAAATAATAAAGCGATAAGCAACAGCAAAGAAAAACACAGGGTAACCAGGAGTACCGCAACTCCAACATCAATGTGTGAAAAAGACTTGCAGAGAGTATGATACAAATGAGTGATTAACCTTCGGACCAAACGGAAATTTGGACATGTGCCCTAATGTAACCAACTAGGTTGAACCTAGACGAGGAATTTTTTTATTTTTTTTTTTAAAGTGATAAAAATGATATGACAATGGAAAGCAAGGAAGGAGAATCACATACATGCCACATGCTATGGTTTACCCATAATTTGTACAAGGTGTTTGCGTTTTCAGATGTGTACGTCCCGTACATAATTTCTGCACAGGTTTTTTCGCCTAATTATTAACTACGAGGGGAAGTCAGTAAGTAGGTTACAAACTGATATGGGGAAGCTGAAAATGGTAGTTGGTAGTCCCTAAAGGTGTCATTAGGCGACAGTATCATCCAGCTTTATGATTAACTTAGGTAGCAGATTGCTAGGTGTCGCATGCACATGCGCAGAGCAGATAAAAATGACGACTGTGCTCGTGGAGTGTACAAACGAAGAACAGCGTGCTGTTGTGCGGTTTTTTGGGGCAAAAGGACTTCCTGCAAAGGATAGTCATAAGGAAATGTTTCCTGTTTACAGTGTGGAGTGTTTGTCGCTTAGCCTACACCATAATGCATGACCATTTGAATTTTCGGAAAGTGTGCTCACGGTGGGTGCCCAGACAACTGACTGAGGAACACAAAATGAACCGAATGGGACTGTCCTTGGAACATCTGTCTCGGTACGCAGATGAAGGAGAAGACATGCTGAACAGGATTGTTACTGGAGATGAATCATGGGTGCATCACTGCCAACCTGAATCACTAAAAGCTCACCTTGGCGGTAAACATTTAGCGGATGATGCAGAGGTTGAACGTGAGGTTCGAATGTGGCTGAGACAGCAGAGCACTCACTTCTATGCTGTAGGTTTCGAAGCACTAATACAGCGATGGGATAAGTGTATCAATGTTGGTGGAGATTATGTTGAGAAATAAAGGGGAAATGTAAGTGCAATAATACATGGTGTCCAAGTTCGTATCTATTTTTATTTTCATAACCATTTTTAACTTACTTACTGACTTCCCCTCGTATATTTAAATCGATCGTCTTGTGCTACACCATAGCGGATATTTGTGTCGTTGAGATTCGGCGAGATGTTAAGCCATGTGAATAAAAAAATCAATCGTTAAAATCAAGCTGTCTACTTTTCAATTAAGTCGGGATTTGCGAGGTTCCACTTGGTTTGTCGTTTATTCATCTAACAGCAGCGAGCATGCTACTGATTATTTTAACGATTATGTCGCATTGAGCATAATTTATTATTTACAGCTGCACATAAGCAACGACAGCAACAACAAAAGTGGATAACACCACATATTACTTGATTTCACTAAAACTTGTAGAATCTGCGTAAGAAATGTACATTTTAATAATAATATAACTAGAAATATGAAACTGGAAAAAGTGAGTGAGTAGGGATCGAAGAGGGAAGGCTAACCCGGTCCCAAAAATGCCTAGCTGAAGTCGGATGTGTTGGACGAAAGGCGCAAATATTGCAGCCTCGCTGTAAACGGACACAACGCAACCAACGTCCTTTTCAGGACGAAGAAGAAGAAGAAACTTGAAAAAAAAAATCACGAAAGCAAGGTAAGTTTGTATCTTCACCCGATCAGAGCCCCTGGAAAAGTTTTTTTTTGGAGTTATTTCTCTTCGTTTTAATTTCTTTTCTTTAAAGTCATTCTGATTTTTTTTCTTTGGTGGATATATCATTATTACGATCATCCAGTGAGTTATTTTATTTAAATAATTAATTACTATCAATGGTTGTCATATTGACTGTTGAAACTAGTGATATGGGTATTTAAAACTGTCAGTTAGGCTAAACTGGCTATTTTCACTTTTGAAGTTCGGTAGAGAGAAAATTACGCAATCGCCAGTTTATATTTTCGTATGAAATTATGAGCTTTTTATTTTGTTAAATTTATATGATAATGTAATTTTACTATTTTTAAAATTACATCAAATATTTATTGAGCTACTCGTAATTCTAAACTGCCCTAGAAACCTCCCCATTCCATTTCATATAACAGGATAATATAGTTTAGTTAAATTTTTCTCTTTCCAATAATAATAATAACGAAGTAATAAAATTAGTTGTGAGAATAATGGAACATCTTCGACGATGTCATCCTTGAACGTCGTTAGGGTTAAGATTAAGGTTTGGGTTTAGGATTTCTAACCCATAACCCCAATTACTGTGTCTCAGAATTATTTTATAAGGTCCTATCAAACACAGGATTTCCTGGTCTGTTAGAGATAATTAAGCGCAGAAATAGACTAAATGATGAAACGATCACATCATTTATACAGTGTAAAATAAACTCAGACAAATATTGTTTGAGTTTTACAATAAGTGAAGAGTTGCTTTAAAAGGCAAAGTCCCCATGCCTCAATTATAATGCAGCTGTAATTGAAAAATTTTTTTACCTTAATTAACTCTTTTGATAAGTTTTTCAGTCTTTTTTTTTTTTTTTTTTTTTGTACAGGTTTTGCGGGTCTTTGTACAGGGTTTTTGAATTTTTTGTACTGGTTTTTCATCTCCGAGGTGTGGCATGTATGGACTCAATGCCCAAAGGTGAAGAAGTAGATGTGAATGTGGAGGATGAAGATAATTATAATGCAAGACTAGGGCCAGGAAGATGATGCTGTTACAGTGGAAGATGAAGATAATGATCATGTAACACGAGGCAGGGAATACGATATGGACTGAAAAGCTAGGGAGAAGGTTTGGGAATGGATGGTAAGGGGGAAGGTTTGAGTTTGGATAGCAAGGGGGAAGGATTGACAATGGATGGCGCAGGAGAAGGTTTGAGAATGGATGGCAAGGGAGAAGGTTTGAGAATGAATGGCAAGGGAGAAGATAATGTAACAATTAAGGGTAAGAAAGAAGATTCTGCTATTCTAAATAAAAATATAGATGATATGACAGTGAAAGGTTGTAATAATGATATTACACCAATAGAAAGGCAGATGATGCTGTGACAGTATGTGACATATTATGATAATAGGTTTCATATATCTATTTCATTATCTACACTTTTCTTCTACCTAGCTTTCATCTACGCACGTTTTGTTAACACAAAACCCTCCTATACTCAGAGATCTGTCTCCTTTTCTAATTTAGCACGCATATTTCATTGCTGTTCGCTATTTTCTTTGATGAAGGTCTTACCAGCAGACCAGATTAGCTAACGCTGAGCCGGTTACCTGTAATTATTAACGCCAGCGATTGAAAATCGTTGTAATAGATCAAACAGCGATCAGGGGAAATAAATTTTAGTAGAAAGAGCAGATAATGTGGAACAAAGGGTGACAATTTCTTTATTCCCCTTGATAACTGTTCGTTTGAAGGTAATTAAACACGGCAAATCGCCAGATCAAAGTACGGCTTCGCTCGATTTCGTTCTATGACCACGTCTGCAGGCGGTAAATAGTGTGATTTTTCGATCGAAGAAATCTCGCACGGTCTGGTCAATTACGTTACGCCTGATCTAAGAGAGACCGTTTGCTCGGTGCTCGAGTTTGCAGCGGTAAAAGTGGGTAGATTCCTTTCGATATAGTATTTGAGCAGAGATTTCCCCGTAGGTGCTAAATCTAGCAAAGAGTCTGGTTTCGGTGTATAGTGTAACATTCCCTTTGATTTCATATATATATATATATATATATATATATATATATATATATATATATACATATATATATATATATATATATACATATATATATATATATATATCCCAGCATTCTAACTCAATTTATCCAGTACCGCCAGAATTTAAGACAACATCTAGCTTCGGTTCTAAGATCTCTTATAATCGTAGAATTACTTAGTTTTTCGATTGGAGATCATTTATTTCTGTGCTTGTGGTAAATACTATACTAGAAGTTTGAGTGATTTGCTAGTTTAGTCCGTATTTTATTTCACTAGATTTTCTGTGCAGAGTGATTTACCAGATAGGTCCGACATGTATATTTCTCTAGGATTTACTGTGGTACATCGGCTAGCAGAATAAATAATAATCTCTAGCTAAACTCTTCCAGCTACAAAACAAATTTAATTAATTGTTAATAACCAGTCAGAGAATATTTTAACCAACTAGTAAAGGCACTGTTCATCATGAGTTTTGACGAAATATATAATTATTTCTAATTCATGATGATTAAGTTTTTTTTTTAAATGACTAGAATTTATTTCACGGGAGTTTTTAAACGATAAGACAAGCTCTAAGCTTGTATTTAAGTTAAATAACTGTGACGGTGCGAAGACGATGTGTGAAGAAGAATAAGGATTTGTGTGTAATGTTGTCGTCACTCTCTCTGGCCTACTTTCACACACGTTCCGCAGTCACAGAAAAACTCTTGATGACAGGGGTCCCACTTTTATTAATGAAACCCTATCAGGTAGCACATGAATCATACAGAAAACAATGTTGTCCACAATGTTACTTTGAATGCATTTCCTAAGCAACACCGTATAACCCAGCTATTTAGGTAACACCATATAATAACCCAGCACAGACTGCTGGACTCTCTGAAATAAAATGAAACAAAATAAACTAGCATCGTACTAATGGACAAACATCATCTACTTAATAATACATACATATGTGTGAAATTATGCAAGTACATGCACTTAAATGACCATGTGTGTGTGTGTGTATGTGTGCGTGCGTGTGTGTGTGCGTGTGCGTGTGTTCATGCAAGTCTGCGTATGTATGTGTAATCAACAATAAACATATCTCAATCAACAACAATGCCTTCATACGCATATTAGATACTAACTCCATCATCACGCGAGATAAAACTTAAATGAAGCACTTCTATCTATGATGAAATATTCCACACAGCGCACTGGTCTAAATGACATCACTTTATAAGTATCTTAGAGGTCTAGCTGCTCTAAAGGAAAAGGGGATATATACTCTATTCTTACAGCTCTGTACTAAATGTAATAGGCATAGGCTACTCACGGAGCTAGAGGGTACGCTAATCTTTCTCACACAATAATCACTGATGTAACATTAACCACACTTACGGCTCACAAGAATGCAATATAACCATTATTTAACACTACACAACTAATAATAATAATGGTAATAAATACACACTTGTATACAGCGCAATGCGACACTAGAATTCCTCTTATAAATTCACTTAGTACTTTACACATTTAACACACAGTCTCACTGTTGAAAATAGCGATGAAATATACGTGAAATTACACTTAAATACACATAAATCGCCAGTCAGCTTCTATCAAGCTATAGATAGACAAACGCTACAAAGCATTAACTTTTAAACCTGAAAGTCTAATATTACTAAATCTAAAGTATTATAAAAATGTACTTATATGCAAGCATACCTCTATGTCGTTAGTTCTCTTAGCACAGACGCAACTATGCAAAAGCCCAAACCTCAGTTGGTTATCTTACGAGGGCGCATTTTGCACAAGAACGATCTTGCTACTTCTCAGCTCTCTCCTTGAAGCCTCTCACTGTTTCAGTTTAAATCTGCATCTCCAACCATGCACCACATGATAGCTACGTCAAAATGTCAGGTAAAACTCCACGCATCTCTCTAGGGAGCAAATCAGGAGTCCTATGCTCAGTTTGGATGACATGAGATCACATTTTAGTAAAGATTATCTTCCTAGACGTCCACAATAGGTCCGCCAACTAATGATTACATTCCCACGATATCACTTGCCTGGAGTCACACCTCACGGTTTTAGTGCTCAACAAGATGTTATCAGACCGCGCCAGGATGTCTAACAACCGATGTCTGTCTCCTGTTACATCTGCGTCTCACACGTTTGTATACTTCACGAATGGCAAAGGTGTGTTTCGTTTAAATCGCCCATTCCCGTGTGAGAATGCCAACATGAGCACAAATATACACCGTAGACAAGATCGACAACTATTACTGTCAAAAATTACACCTTTCTGGAAGTGGTCGACCTGCTCCAGGACCTATTCTCCCAGCTTAATCTGATGTTTTCTTTCTTCTCGTGATATCTGCCAGTATACAGTATTATGTATTCTACAAATATTCAGAAGATGATGGTAAGCTATATGCTTTAAATGATAGGCATAAGATAATGCCAGGATTGTAAATGAAGTAATACGGGATGATAATTCCCATGTGAAAGAAATGTGTTATAATAAAATTATATGAGTAAATATAATTGAACATTCGTTATACCGGGACGCCCCATTCCCCGAGGTCAAAAGGATTATTAAAAATTAATATTGGTTATACCGGGACGCCACATTCCCCGAAGTCAAAGGAGTAAAATAAATGAATATTTGTTATACCGGGACGCAACATACCCCGAAGTCAATGGATTGATATAAATATGATGTGAATATTTGATGCACCAGGACACTTAAATCCCCCGATGTTAATGGAAAAATATAGTGAACTTTTGTTATGCCGGGACGCTAAATACCGCGATGAAAAATGCAAATAATGAATGATATTACAAAGGTATAAATAATGGAAAAGTTGAATGACACTGTATGAAAATCGAACCAAGATAAAGCAAGACTGTATAACAGAGAGGTATCCTTCATGCCATATTCGTAATTGTGACGTTGTGAATTTGTACTTACTGATTATTAAACTGTTGCCAAATCGTCTAAGCCCAGAAGTTTATCCAATAAATCAAGGTTCGTTCAAAAAGTTGGTAACCTTATTCAATATTTGAAGTTTTGACATGAAAATGTTTAGATACGAAAGGTGGCTTCCATAATATTCAACAATATAAACCAAATCAAGATAAATGAACTTTCACATCTTTATTAACACCAATGGACCCTAGACAACGAAAGAATTCGGGCAATTTCTCTATCCCTTAACAATAATATTATGTGTCTTGGTCCCAAGTCATGAGAAGACACACCAAAATATATGAATATATCTCCCGTGTTTGTATCTGTCCACCAGACAAGGTCGCAGATAAAGGGTGCTGCCGTCTAGTGCTAACATAGAAAATTTTCATTGTGCAAGCTTCCAAAATTTCTTAAATTAAAGGGCTTCTTAAAACTGGAAGCCACTATGGACAAAGCGAGTAATGATCTTCCAAGTACTGCCGCCAGTTCATGCAGTTTTGCTGAAAACATCTCAGAGAGTAAAGAGAAGCACCCTCAATGTCAACCAAACGGCGACAAGGCTACATCTGGTGAAGAGTTTCAAGTGGACAGAAGTTTTGTTTGTACTGCACCGTCCAATGTCATAAGTTTTCAAAATAGTACAGTTATCATTGGCAATAATGCCAGCGTGACATATAACCAGTCCTAAAGAACCAAATCACGAAGCAAGTACTGTCCCATTTTCGCAAGGCTTGATGTCGAGTTTCAATACTTTGCCAATTAACAATACACAAAGTGTTCCTGCATATTTAAGATTTTTTTTAAAAGAGATTTTGCTAAGTGCAGCATCTGGAGCTTCTTTTATGTCTGAACCTCTTGCAATCAAATCTAATAGTTCTTCCTTCACATCTAGATCATGTGTTATAAAATGAACAAATGTGGATAGGAATTTCACTCCCGTCCAGATTATCTTCAGTCTGTATTTCACGCGTCTGACGACCCTCTGTTACATGCAGTTTTCATAACTGATAATGTAGTCTGTCTGTATACTTGTTATGTTTGAAAATATTTCGATTGAACCCTAATCTAAGGGTGAATACTCATTTTTGGCTTTGAGGGAAAGTAAATATGTAGTTACTCCCCTAAAAGGTTATACCAGCTGACTGCATAGGTCAGAGGATATGTGAACAGCGCATGCCCGAACTAGAGAGAATTTGATTAGATTTCCGGCGGGAGGCCGTTTTTGTTGAACTGGGTCTGTCAGACGAAATGTCTGGTTACGTCTCTGCATTGCCTCTGGGGATGGAAACTCTTCCACTGTTATTGAAAGTCCCCTGTGTTATTTCTGTTCGTCAGGAAGACGGCAGTTGCTTCTAAGTTGTGTTAGGAATTCGTAGCAAGGTAAAAAAAACGAAACTTTCACACTTCCTTTGTAAGGATCATATTTTGAGTCAACCGGTGACGAGAGCTCACGAATGGTTGGAAGGCAGAGTATTCTACTTGTTACGCTCGTTGGAGCCTAAGTCCGTTAGGTTTAGATTTACACACAGAGACCCATGAGAATAGATGTTATTCTAAAACCCGCATGATTAGCGGTATATATCTGTGAACTTAGACACTTATGTCTACAGATGAGGAATCCACAGTGTTTACTGTTTTATAGAGGCCTAATATATAATTATCTGGAGTGGAAGACCAGATGAATTATCAGTTATTGCGATTATAACTTTGAAAGTGAAAACTCGCCTGATGTACGAGGGAGTTATATAAGACTGTCTTCGAAAGGACAGCCTATCTTTGATACGTCCGATTAGAGGGATGGACTATGCTATTTTCGTCGCCCGCTATGTTTGGGGTTGACTTAAGAAGTGCGATTTAAGAAAAGTCAGAATGAAACTGTTGGATATTTATACAGTTATTTACCCGTTCTGTAATGCGGGGTTTTCTTCTGCTAGTTGTGGGATGAGAGTTAAATTTGAGTCTGCAACACTTTGATAATCATATATTTACTGGAACTTATGTACTTGCATTGTAGTGAACTGTCTTCATATCCGCCATGTTCCTGTGTCATGCTTACATGGATTTGTCTACGTCTTGTTGCTGTGACTATAATAAATGGTGAGAAAAACGTACACAGCTGTTCACCTATATTTTTGACTCCATACCTGTAACACGTACAACATTTGGTTCCATCAACCCTACATCTACACCTTTCCATGTGATGAATGCCACACACACTCTTGTATGTTACATGGTGTGATACAAGTCTGCACTGCTACACAGATGTCCACCTTGACGAACTTTCCAACACGCATTCGCGCTATGTCTACATCACCAGCCTTATTGCATCAGATTTACTGCATAAGCATTACTGCATCAGTGAACATTGTTTGCATCACCCTCCTTATCGTCTGAATCATTATGCCTCTTTATCCGTTATTCAAGAAGAGGAATCAACTTTCTCTGACGTACCTCTACCTCTTCCGATAGTCCCGTTACAATCGATGGAAACTTGGAAACATATCACAATTTCTCCTGAACTCTCTACTGACAGACAACAGCAAGTCTCTTTCTTGTTACATTCTTTTCACGGTGTCCTTACTGACATTCCCGGTCGGACATCTGTCATCACACGTGACATTATACTGACTGATGACAAACCTATTAGAGTTCGCCTTTATCCCATTCCACTCCACTTTCAAACTCAGGGGGAAAAAGAATTGGATCAAATTCTGCGGCTTAACATAATCGAGCCATCTACTTCAGCCTATGCTTCTTCTACAGTTATTGTTAGGAAAAAGGACAATAACATTCGTCTTTGCGTCGATTCTTCTTTCTTCTTTGATCCTTAGCCGCCGACCGTCAAAGCAGTCAGTGGCCATCACGCCTAGTGGCGTCTTGTAGGGCAACAACAAAATGATTCCACTTTGCTCGGTCGGTGGCCATCCTTCGTACAGTGCCCCAACTCTGGTTCATTCCCTGCATCTCAGCCTCCACAGTCCTCCGCCAGGTTGTTTTTGGTCGGCCTCTCTTTCGTTTTCCTTCAGGGGTCCAAAGCATAGCTGTTCTTGTGATGGCATCGGGGTCTCTTCTGAGGACATGACCAACCCAGCTCCAGCGTCTGCCAGCTATGATGGTGTGCATGTCCTCTTGCTTGCTACGAGTAAGCAGATCTTGGTTAGTGATGGTATTCGGCCAAAAGATTCGTTGAATTTTTCTTAGGCATGTTGTGTGAAAGGAGGACAATTTCGTCATTTCGAGATTATCGCAAATTAAATCAGGTCAAGATTTTTGACACAATGCCTTTGTTAGTAGATTTGCTTATCAAGTTATCCAACTCTATCTTCTTCACTAAGCTCGACTTATCAACAGGATATTGGCAAGTCCCTCTTACTAAACGTGCCAAGCCTCTTACTGCATTTTCTACACCTCGAGGTCTTTTCCAATAGAACTTCATGCCTTTTGGTCTTGTTAACGCATCTGCTACTTTCGTACGCATGATGCGTCGTATTCTGTCTCATTGTTCGGATGTTATTGCATATCTTGATGATATTTGCCTTTTTAGTGACTCTTGGGACGATCACTTTAGCAGTCTCTGTTCACTTTTGTCCACGCTTCGTTCTCACAACTTGACGGCTAAACCGTCTAAAGCCCACGTCGGTTTCAGTGAGATCTCATTTTTGGCCCATCGTGTCGGCCGTGGTCTCTTACAGACTGAAGACCATGATACTTCTAAAATCTTAAACATCACTCCTCCTAAAACTAACAGGTTCGTAACCTTCTTGGTTTGATCCAATTCTATGGACGGTTCATATCTAACTTATCTTCTATCTCTTTTTCTAGTCTGTTGAAGAAAGGGTCGCCTAACTTGGTTCAGTGGTCACATGAGTACCAGGCCACTTTAGATAGAATTAAGATGTTATTTTCCTCTACTCCTATCTTACGGTTACCAAACAAAAATATCTCTTTCATACTTCACAGTGACGCCTCATCGATGGGAATTGGAGCTGCTCTGATGCAAGATTATGCGGGAACTCTCCACCCAGTGCTCTACGTCTTCCGCAAGTTGACTGCAGCTGAACAACGCTACTCTGTGGTTGACCGCGAGCTGTTAGCCATGGTCTGGTCTATACTCAAACTTCAAAGGTTCCTGCTTGGGGCACATTTTATCGTTGATACTGACCAGCGTGCACTTACTGCACTAAAGAGTAAGAACTTAAGGAATTCTAAATCTGCGCGAAATGCTATAGCCTTGCAACCGTTCAATTTCTCAGTCCAAGCCATCCGGGGTTCCGAAAACGTAATGACGGACCTCCTGTCCCGTTGTCCACAAGAATCTTCCGAGACGCCGGATCACTACACTCAGTGACATTTGTACAACTTCACTTCTGGTACTTCTGAATGTGTTGGATGCCACCAATTACAACATTTTCTTTTGATGAACTCGCTGATGCATTATGACATATTTATATTCATTTTCAACTCGGAGAGACTTTTATTTCCACGCCATTCATTGACTAGATTTTAATGACATATTCTAATATTTTTTTATAGTGCTTTTTCCTCTCCTTATTGACTTATTAGCGGTGACTGACTTCTTAGTGTATCACTATAAGTGTATTGAACTGTCCGCCACGACATTTCTCCGCAAGTGATTGATTCATGACATTTTTGTTTGAACGGAACTTTATGACACTTTTCCGCGAGTGATTAATTACTGACATTTTTATTCGAACAGAACATTTAATTAAGGAACACTTAGTTAGCATATTTTTTCTATGCAATTATTTTTATATTGAGTTATTCACATGCCACATTTCCATTGTTTCACATGTTCACTTTAGCTGCACATGTGCTATACATTGCTTATGACGTCATTTTCGTATGGTAGTGCATCATTAGCACCTGATATATTTATTTTCTGCATATTTAATGACACCATACTTAGATTTTCTTCGTTTGAATCAGCTACCTAGGATTTATTCTCCTCTTTTCGGATGTGTTGCTTTCTTCTCGCGTTTTATTTCGGGAATTGATTTTTGTTTCATTTTGTTTTCCACACTTACGTTATACACGAACGATACACCTCATTTTTTTTTTTTACAATGTTGACATGTTTTATCATATTGGTTGATTTATTTCAATTGTTTCACCATTTATGCTCATTCTCCTTTTCATGTCCTTTCCTTTATTCATTTCACTTATCACTTATCATTTCATATTTAATACATAGTTGGTCTATGTCTCTTTACTTTTCAACTTTTGTTTGAATTAGGTGTTTTAATCTCCTTCCAGGGCACAATGGGCTAATCACCTGTTTGCCAAGTCACTTCGATTACATGTCCTGCCCATGGGCCTTGTGCACTTGGGTCCCCTCTACACCTCGTTTCACGGGGTAGAAGAGGTTCCGATTATGAGATGAGATGAGATCTCCTTCCACATGTATGTCCTTCTCTTATTACTTTTCCTTTATGATTACACTTATTATATTAATGATAGATATCTGTTTGATGGAACTTGATTGACCTCACTGTTTTTAATCTAAATAAATCTTCGATTTTTTTTAAGGGGTGTCGATGTAAACTGTTAAGTTCTTTTAACAGGGGGAGTAAAATGTTTGAGATCCTCACATGTGAGTCTAGTATTTTATAGACACACATTTGAGGGCATCTAAATTAATTGCATGTTTAAGTATTTGCGTACAACCGTACACTATTATTGAACGGTTATGACGCGATTTGTCGCGGTGATTTGTTGCTATTCAACATACATACTTGAGGCAGATCCGAAAATCCATTGTGGTGGACAGACGTTAGGTACCACAAACTGCTGCTTCGCCGCGGTCGAAAAATTCTGTGACGCGCAAGCGAGGCCCAGTTTGGGCCCTTTTCAACCTCGCTCTGCCTAGTAATTAATTTGCCTTTTCTAAATACAAATTATATCTTCTGGTTCCTTGATCTTTCTTCTTTCATAATATGTCAATTGTAACTTTCTGCATGTCATTGAAATTGAGTGAGACAACAAAATAAAACACCACTAAAACCGCTCTTGCCGTGCGCTGGCTGACTGGCGCTCAAGAGAGCGAAATTCCCTGAAAGGACCCCACCTCATTCAAAGCGTCGGCGCTATGTCCTCAAAAATGCTACACTAATACGGTTTTCACCAATGAGAAGAGCAAAAACTGAGGTTTACGCACATGTAACACAAGGCACAGATTTGTTATAGGAAGATATCGTAAATTCGAAGTGAATGAGAAAGTTTGGATTTTAATACACATCTGGGAGGCCTACCTACACTTGTGTTACATCAAACAAACGAGCAACCATTCTGCTAAAATCGTATCAAAGTTTTAAACATCAGAGTTATTTGAGCAAAGAGCGAACGAACGTTAAAAGACAGCACCTCCAACACATTTCGGCGTGTAAACATAATGGCGGATGTTCCATCTGACAAACCCGGACACGATGGGCCGACTGTACGAAACACAGCACGAAATGACTCAGGCGCTGAACTGAAAGTTTCACCAATGGAAGTCGACGCAATATGTGTTCTGAGTAAGTTTTGAACTTTGTTTTATTTCTATTCATTTCAGATCTATTTTGTTTATTTGCAATATAGCAACGGCAAGTGACGGAAGGTGGATGTATTAGTAAAAGAACAGCCAAATGTGACTGTTCGATTCACACATTTAGACAGAAAGTTTTTCATTTTTTAAGCAATTTTGGGGGTGGGGTATTGTTGTTTATGTAGCTATTTGGTTGTTTTATCGGACCATCACCATTTTCTAAACATTCGGTATCAGAATTAAGGTCTAACAGTTTGTAAAGCCGCTGACCTCCTTTCGATAAAGTTATGGATGTCAAAGGTCATGTTTAGAATTTAGCTTGCTACACATTTGTGAATGTTAATTTTTTTTTTAAATTGCCTCTCTTGCTTATGTAACCTTTTTTTCTCAATTATTTCAGGGGACGATCGTTATGATGCTCATTGCGAGCATATTTTTCAATGACGGGAAGAGGCAGACGTCCGGCTCTGCCACCGATTTCTACTGTAACAAACAGACTATTGGCACAGTTCTGTCTTCTGAAGGACTAGGAAAATGCAACATGGGAGCTAGTACGTCTTGTTGTGTAAAGTTTATATATCATATTATTTCCTCTCATTCTCTGATGTTAAAAATCATTAGGCTACTATGTAGTTGAAGCTTTCCTAGAAGCCTCTACAGGTTTTGAGTTTATTTTACAAATACAAACATAAAAGACAGATGACATAATCCATGTAAAAGAGAGACTTACAATCTGCTGTATAATTAATATAATTATTTAAATGGTAAATGCAGTAAAAATTAATGCCGCAATAAATGCTTAATGATTAACAAAGGGAAAGAAGAAAATAATTTGGCAGACATTTTTTGTATTAATAATAAAATAACACAATCATGCAATTTGTCCTCTTCCCGTCACTCCCAACAAAATTTCTCTCAGGTGACCTCTTGGTTTCTGACTGTGCTACCCGAACAGAATGTGAGTAAAGGACAGCTACAGTACAGGTGCCAGATGTCAGTACAACAAGCCAGTGCCCTGAGAGGAGATTCACTTGACGACTTTCTGAATACACAATTATCTTTTGATGCAGCTGACCTCAAGTGACAGTGAGTTGGACACGGACTAATAAGTAATGTTTCTTTGTTTCTAAAAATCAAATTTTAAGAAGTAAAGGTTGTTTCAATCAAGAAAATAACCATCAATTTGAATTGTACAACTCAAATTACATAAATATGGAAGTTTTCAGTTCTATAGCTGCAATATTCATGATTTTATGACAACATTTGGAATTTCGTGAGATTTTTCTTCCGAACTGCAAATTTTGCCTTTGATCCATTTTCAAATAATGCAGTTTTATATTATTCAGTATTTCATGTGGCTCAAAAAAATTAAGCATTAAGGATATAATGCTCTCTTTAAGCTCAATAAATCTTATAGCTTTCCTATGTGTAGTTTTTGATTTATGAGTGCATGAAAATGCATATTTGCACTTTGCGAGCACAACAGTGAGACTTGAAATTGTATTTTTTGTCAATTTTGATGAACCATAATTCATTTAACGGATTTGTTGTGCTTTCCATGTTTCTTTTCTGCAATAAGAACTGTATGACTTTTTACAAAAAGCATTATTAACTTGGTAAGTGTTTGTTGACTGTAGTTATGATTGTACAAAGTCGGGCAATTTGTTCGGTGCGAAGATGTTTGAAAAATTTTGTAATTCCCCACAATTTTGAAATGCTGTAACTCTGCTGTTTGATGTCCGATTTTTAAAAATTAAAAAGGAAATTTCACGGCTTAAAGAGATCCATTAAGATCTATAAATAAAGACACTGTAAAAACAAAATGAAAAATCAGTTTGTGGTACCTACAGACGTCTCAGATAAATAATATTTTGTGTCTTGGCCCCAAGTCATGGGAAGACACTCCAAAATATATGAATATATCTCCCTAGTTGGAGCATGAATCATTGGCTAGAACTGGCTCGTTAAGGTATCACCTTAGATACTTATTTCTCCTTCGCAAGTCTTTGGCAGAGCTTCAACAAGTCTAACTATGGCGTGGTGCTAGTGCGCCCAAATTCCTGCTGGGAATTATATCTGATCTTAATGGTGTTTTTATGGAAGACCTCCGAAATATTATACACGATGAATTGCCTCGTAACGAAAACTGAGATCATACGGACATGTTGCCACAGAGCTTCCGTCGCCCTTGAGATGGTGACGGTTAGTGAGATCGATCATTTGTTGATCATTTGTATTAACTATGTATTTTTTCCTGCCATTATAACAAATGATGATTGCCATGATGATTACCTGTACCACTCCGTCAAAGTATTCACGTCTATGCTCATTAAATAATGTCTCGTTGTAAACTACACCTTCACGAGTCCAGCGTCTACTTTCTCTTCAATTTGGGTCGTACAGTTTTGACCCATTGCAGTATTATATGCCAATACAATAACGGCCCACACATCATTCGCGTTAGCAAGTAATACGTCGGCCGCTGACAGTAAGCCCGACAGGCCAGTGACCACGAGAGAAAGCAGGCAACACTTAGGAACCACTGGTTCTGAAAACAAATTTCCATCAATTATATTCAAGGTCGACCCAGCCCTCAACCTCATGAATTGGATACCAGAACAACTCTGGGAAGGTTAATGCGGCCAGCATGATGCTGACCACATCACCCCTAGTGTGCCGATGGTCTAGAAAATACAGGCCTAACACTGTATTCCCAATATGCCTTAATAGGCGTGTAACGGGATCCTTTAACTTTTATATTCCCTGTGAGGGGAGCAAACCTGGTACCTTTAGAATTAGAGGTGGACACCATACTTCTTAGCCACTCCGACTCCCAAACTGGTGTACACTTACCTCCAAACGTAAAACTTTAATCAGTAGGGGTACACGGTACAAAACTGTGCTGCGGCAGATGATATCACTAACATCATATTGTTTGTCTTTACACTAATCAATTTCACCAATAATGTGCGTCAAATCGGCTATAAATATATTTTTTTAATTTGCTTTAAAAACTATGCTTCCATTGTGCACTCAATGTTAGCATTAATTTTGCACCTCGTCTATTTACATATACTGTAGTTACTAAATCACTGTGAAATCAACGATTTGTTTCATTTTTCCCAGGAACTACATTTAGTATGGTGTTTCATTATAGTGTACATTAAGTAATTTTTTTTTTTTTTTTAAGGCATAAATCTTTGGAAATGCATTTATTTATTTTTATTCAAACTAAAAAATTAAAACTTAACAAAACTTTTCTTTTTTTTTAAATTAAAAACTTTTCTTTAAATGTACCAATTTTTAAAAAACCGTATACATATTGCTATGGTCGGCCTTAGTAACTGCGGGTCCCAATTTGGATCATTCTGGTGGGGCCCCCTGGACCTAAGATTAGTTTTGTCATAACAAGTTTAACCGATAAATATTGATATTGCTTTACTTTTAATACAATGTAATAGTATAGATGGGGGTCGGAGTGGCTAAGAGGTATGGTGTTTGCCTCTAATTCTAAAGGTACTGGGTTTACTCCCGGTACATGGAATTTTTCAGAACCAGTGGTTCCTAATGATTTCATACTCCCTCCTGATCTCCTAGGTAGTGAGATTGGATGTCTAGCCTTCTCGGATAAGGGTGAAAAAAATAGGAGGTCCCGTGTGCAAGTTAAAAATCCCTCAGCAGTTGGAAATCGCCAAGAGTAGGCCACATGGCTGCTGCCCTGGCAAAATTTAAATATTAGAAAACCTACTCGCCACAAAAATATTTATAGAATATGTTATTCCTTTATTCACACATTGGGATCCTCACTGGTGCTGCAGAGTTAGTGCACTGTGCCCCCATCGAGGCCAGCTCCTTGACGTGGAGATGGGGCTCAAGTACAGCCATCAGCGGCTGAAAAAAAACCAAGACTGGCCAGGCCCTCCTACACTCGAGCAAGACCACAGTCTGCCCTAGCAAGGAGGCAACCAGCCAAGAGGCGCACCACAGCAATCAGGATGCCACGCACACGCGCTATGGAAGTATGCCTATATCTGCAAAACGTTATGGCACTTGCCCTGTGACGGACACCCAGGCAGGCGCAGTGCCGGGCCCTCTGCCTCGGAAGGGCCCAACCCCTACTACTGTGGGTCCTTCTCAATTGCCTCGTGGAGCCAGGAGGCATGAGAATAGAGCTACTGGCCAAGCAAAGAAAAGACCATTTAAAATAATGCACTGGAATGCTGAAGGCGTCAATAGTAAAAAAGACGGCTACAGCAAAAAATTAGAGCTCGAAAATATCTTGAATGAAGAGCAAGTAAATGTATGTTGCTTGCAAGAAACCCACCTCAACAAGGACATAGCCTTCAAAATCAGAGGCTACCAGTGCTACCGATCTGACCGAATAGACAGGCGAAAGGGTGGAATACTGACACTTGTGAGGAATAACATCAGTGCATGTCAGATTGAAACATATATGGAGGGGGCGGAATACCAGATGCTTCATCTCAGGACAGAAAGTTCAGAATTCCACCTGCTCAACTACTACTGTCCGAGTGACCGCCCACTGGCACTAGATACAATCCCAGTAAAAGAAAGACTGATTGTATGCGGAGACTTCAACAGCCACTCACAGAGCTGGGGCTATGATCACATGGACAGGAGAGGTGAGGAGCTTGAAAACTGGCAGGATGACAATGGGCTTATCCTGATTAACCAGCCAATCGACCCACCAACCTTCTACTCGAGATCATGGCACACCACCTCTACACCAGACTTGGCATTCCACTCACCCGGCCTGGAGTGGAACACCACACGCGTTGTAGGGAAACAACTTGGAGGCAGCGACCACCGGCCAGTCTTCCTAATTGTGGAAAATGAACTTGTCAAGGAGAGCAGCACTCTCTCTAGGTGGAACTACAAGAAGGCAGACTGGACAATGTACCAGCATCGTACTAGTATACTGGCTAGAGATCTGACTGTAGACAAAGACATCAATAAGCTAGTCGATGAATTCAGCAGATGCATATTACAGGCTGCTCGGGAAACAATACCTAGAGGGGCTCGTAAACACTACAAACCATATTGGAATAGTGAACTAGAGCAGCTGCACAACGACGTGGAAACATCTCGAAAGCAGGCAGAGACCAGTCCATGCCAAGAACACCACAATAACTACCAGCAAGCTAAGGCCAAATTCCAAAGGGCCAAGTTGCAGGCCAGGCGAAGAAGCTGGAAGGAGAAAACAGAGTCCTTGAACTTCGAAAGAGATACAAGGAAACTGTGAAAGCTGGTAAAACAACTTAATGATGAAGGTACAGGGATAAACTCAAGGATTGCTCTGTACAAAGATGGAAACATCCTCATGGGAAAACAGGCAGCTGATCACTTTGCAGACTCCTTTGCTAAAGACAACAACATCGAAGTTAGCCCAGAGAAGCAACAGGAGACTCGTGAGAAACAACAATATGCAGGACGAGATGGAACCATACCTGAAGTTATGGAGGCACCAATCACATTCAGAGAACTGGAGCTTGCAATATCCAAATTGAAAATGAGAAAGTCGCCAGGAGTTGATGGAGTGTCCAATGAAATGATTAAGAACTTGGGAACTGCAGCAAAAACAAAGCTGCTGCAGATCTTCAATATCTGTTGGAACTCAGGCAGAGTTCCACAGACCTGGAGGGAAACAATCATGATACCACTCCTAAAACCAGGAAAAGACAGTTCCACTGCCTCCAACTACAGACCAATCAGCCTTACAAGCTGCCTCTGCAAAACAATGGAACGTATCATCAACCTCAGGCTGCAGTGGTACCTTGAAAGTGAAAACCTTCTTGTACCACAGCAGGCGGGCTTTAGGCAGTGTTATTCTACCGAAGATCAGGCAACTTACCTTTCCCAAGAGATTGAGGATGCGTTCCAAGATAAGAAACTGGTACTAGCAGCATGGATAGATCTAAGGAAAGCATTTGACAAGGTTTGGAAAGAAGGGCTTCTGAAGAAACTGAGAAATTGTAGAGTGAATGGTAAGATGTACAAATGGGTGAAAGCATACTTGCATAACAGAAGAGCCCGAGTACAACTAGATGGCCTCAAGAGTAAGAAAATTCTACTGCGTCATGGCGTCCCTCAGGGAGGGGTTCTGTCCCCTACACTTTTCCTAGTCTACATCAACGACCTGGTTGCTAAACTACCGCATGGAATGAAAGTGGCAATGTACGCAGATGACCTGGTAATATGGTGCACAGATGAGCATGCAACAGTGGCCACCAAACTGCTGCAAAGAGCTATAGATGCCTTAACCTCATGGGCAAATAGATGGTGTGTCAGCATCAACACAGACAAGTGCAGCACTACGCTCTTCACCCTCTCTCCCAAACAAAAAGCTGGTGTCATCAAGATAAACGAAGAACTCCTGAGAGAAGATAAACAACCCACCTATCTTGGAGTTACATTCGATGATAGGCTGACATGGAAGCAGCACATCAACAAGGCAGCAACAAAGGCCAGGAGGAAGTTAGCCATCCTGAGAAAACTAAGTGGAACCACATGGGGAGCCAGCGGGAAAATACTTAGTTAAGTTTACCAGCAGGGCATACGACCACACCTGGAATATGGGTCAGCTGCGTGGTGTCCAGCATCAAACACCACATTACAAGAGCTAGATAAGGTGCAAAACCAGGCACTTAGGGTCATCATGGGGGCAATGAAATCAACGCCTATAGTGGAGATGGAGAAAATGGGGAGGATACAAGCACTGAGAGAACGCAGAGACACAAAAGTGCTAACACAGGCAGAAAAGTTCCTCTGTATGCCGAGCCATCCAATGAAGGACAGATTCCAAAACCTAGCAATGGGGCGACTGAAAAGAAGCAGCTTTATCCACCAGGCCAAGCGATTTCGTAGACAAACCTCAGACCTGCCTGAAGTTAAAGCCCCCTAAAGTCTGTGCCAGAACAAACCCCTTGGAGAGAGGAGCCTGGACTACCAGTACACATCCAGACAAAAGTGAAAGGAATATTCGACAGGGATGAACAGAACAGCGTGCAACGTAGGACAGTCACTCTCAGTTTCCTGGATGATGAATACCCACAGGACCTCTGGGTCCGAGTATACACGGATGGGTCAGCACAGAATGCAGTAAAGAATGGAGGAGCAGGAGTGTACATAGAATACCCAAACAACACTAGGGATACGGTTAGAGTACCAACGGGGAAATTCTGTAACAACTATGATGCAGAAGTCCAGGCAATCAAGGTGGCAACTGAGAAACTATTGAACACCAATCTCGGTCCACAGCCTGTAGTATTCCAGACAGATGCAAGATCAGCACTCCAAGCACTTCAGTCCAGAAAACTGCCAGGTATACAAGTCCTACTTTCTGAACTGTGCAACCAGCGCAGGGTCGCCATGCAGTGGATACCGTCTCATTGTGGAATACCAGGAAACGAGAGAGCAGACGGACTGGCTAAAGAAGGTGCTGCTGGCGAGCAACCAGATGTACCAGTTACGTACCATCAGAAGAAAAAGATGATCAAATCAATCAGAAAGCCACCAACACAGGATGACTACCAAGTTATGAACAGATCAGAACAAATTGTCATTCTGCGCCTCAGAACAGGACACAACCGCCTCCGCAGCCACATGTATACAAAATTCAAGATTGGCAATTCAGCCATGTGTACAGGCACCCCAGACTGCGGAGCACGTACTTCAAGATTGTCCCGAATATGATTTATTGAGGCAAACCCACTGGCCCAGAGAAACAACACTGGAAGCAAAACTATACGGACTTCTGTATGAACTACAAAAGACAGTGAAGTTTATACAAGAAACAACATTGCAGATATAGACAATATATTTCAAGCGAACGAAAGAAGAAGTGCACTGTGCTGACATCCTCCTTGTGTTATCTAAGGGAGGAGATCGGAGCACCGATGGAGTTGCAATGAAAATGGTGTTTAAAACCAAACCAATAGCATATATGTTGTTAAAAATCTTCATACCTTATTTTTCAAAGCTGGAGGTAAAGAACCAGAGTGTGGTGCCCCCTGTGAGCGCGGGGCTTGAGTGGTTTAAACCGACCTAAGGCCAACCCTGCATATTATCAAATTTTTGCTGTAGTGATTACCATGTATATGCAAATATACTGTGAATTTTCATTATCTTAATGTTTAACCAGATAATGGATAACACATACTTTAACAAGGAACACAAAATTTGGTACCACTTGCTTTGTTTGTGAAAAAATGTGTAACGCGACACAAGGGTGAAGGGACAGCTCGGTTGGTCTTGCTTTGAAGTTGACATTGGGCTAAAATATTTGCGTTTCGCCTAAGCCGTACAGCATTGGGAAAGTGTAGGAAGGAGCGAATATATGAAACATGGCAGACCTTAAAACTTGCATTGGCAGGAAAGAAAATCTAAAGCTACAAGCTCAAGTTTGGTGGAATGATATTAAAACTGTAATAATTCATATAAGGAGATAGAGAATGAGTGATTTCCAAAAGGATATTATTTAAATGTAAGTAGTTTTAAAAATAATTAATATTTTTCATAGTCATCACATCTGCTAATAGTTAGCTCATGATCTTTAAAAATTTATTATAAATTCATACCTCAACGGATTTCGATAAAACTTGGAAAGAATGAACGCTTCCTATTGGGAAAATGAAAGGATGCCTAGGAAGGAAGGAAAGATATAAGTGTGTAGTGAGAAGAAGAGAAAACAAGTACAGAAGAAGCACAGATCACCTCAAACCAAGAGATTTAACAAAAATCTAAGCGGACTCAAGACGGTGCTTTCTCGTACGGGAGAGTCACCAAGATATAAGAACAGAGTGGTCCGTTTAAAAACACACACACAAAATCCAGACGCCAGAGTGAGAGACTGGAAGACAGTATCTGCAAGAAAAGTTTTTTCACGCTGCATGCAGGGCAGATATACTTCAGCAAATACAGCCTCACCGTGCGCTTATTAATCCTAGAGGGTTTTATGATTGTTTCTGATCGAGCTCATGATCGAGTGTCTGATCATGATCAAGTACCAACTAAAGACTTGAGGACCTTTGATCCTGCTAACTGGAGCCTAGTGGTCAAACAATCTTCAACACCTTAGTCCCCCGTAGTTATAGGGCGGGCTGAAGGAAAGTCTTCTTGATTACCAGTGTGTCTCAGAAACCTCAAACAGATGTGACGTGATGCAAGTTGAGTTTACGTGTACTCAATCCTACAAACACTGTGTGAGTGTTCAAAAGCGATAGTCAATGATGAGAAATGCTAGAGACTAGACAGCAAGAGATACCAAAACTACTGTGACAGACTTCATAATTTCATTGGAAGATACATCCAAGACTTTTTACTATTATTTATTTTACTTTGTAAATATAAATAATCATACATTTTACCATCTTCCAACACCAATTTCTCAATACAAGGCTAGATAGATGTACATAATAAATTATGAAACTGCACTCATCTGACTTGTTAAATTTTTAACTGTTAAATTGTGAGTTACTTTTTCTAATTTAATTATATCCTTTAGCATGCTGCATTCTTTTCCAGAAAATTTGCCCTGCAGCTGCATTCTTTTTCACACAACCCCCATTTTTATAGTGGATGACTTGTAAATTCTATATTTATTTTGTTTTTTGGCCAATTTCTCTAATTTTTGGACTGTTTAGAGATAAATGGATGACGTCACTGATGACGTCATTTTGTTGATTTGATAGGAGAAGAAGACTGGTAAAAAAATAAAAAATAAAAATCAACAAAAAATAGACTTACCTCACTCCTTGTGCAGCCCTTCAGAGCAATCTGCCTTATAATTGAGCAGGGTGTGATAACGCTCAAGCAGGGATATGGACAGAGAGGTACCACACACCTACGGCACACGAATTGGGTCTGGTGGCGCTTCTTGCCCCTGACTCTCTGCTGGAACACACATCGCAGTCTGGCTGGGAAGGCCTGCCATTAGCCTGACGTTTAGGGTTAGGAATCATGTAGTGTTCCCCCATAACCAATCTGGCTGGTGCAGTGGCAGTGTCAGATACCCTTCCTCTGCGTTGTGTGACCCTAGACTGGTACCCTTCAAGCAGGCCATGAGCAATCCGCAGACGGAATGTTTCCGCCTTGATACGAGACGGATGCTTGGCCCTCCACAGGACTAGCGAATTGACAAAGCAAACTTCCAACAGATAGAAGAATATTTTCTTACACCATTTGCTGCTCCTGTGTAGAACCATGTAGTATGTCAACTGTTTATCCACACGATCAATACCTCCCATGTGACAGGAATAGGCTTGGATAGCGCATGGCTTGTCCACGATCCGCACATTGCCAGCATGATGTTTGGATCTGACCTCCTTCCTGAAGGTCTGTGCATCGTGTGCAGTTGTCATAAGATTCACTGGCCTCTTGTCAAACCATGACACACAGAGGATATTGCCATCTCTAAAAGTGATGGGAGGGTCACCAGCTTTGGGTTTTGCCAACTTGAGTTCTGGGGGGACCCCTCGGCGGTTGGTCCGCAGTGTGCCGCAAGCTCCTGTCTGATTATCCCCAAGCTCCTTGTACAGGGCAGGCGAAGAGAAAAAGTTGTCCATGTACACAACATGGCCATGCCCATACAGGGGAGCAACAAGGGAGGTGACAACGCGGTGAGCAACCCCTATAGTAGGGTCCACATTGTCTTCCTTCCCAAGGTAGAGCTGCCAATTCCAGAGGTAGCCTGTCTTGGAGTCAGCTAGGCCCCAGGCTTTCATACCCCACTTAGACGGTTTGTTGGGCATGTACTGCATAAGGCTGGTCCTACCTTTGAAAGCTATCATACTTTCATCAACACTTAGCTCTTTGGATGGTATGTAATGGCTTTGCCATTGAGGGAGAAGTGTGTCAACAAACGATTTGATTTTGAAGGCTTTGCTGTGGTCAGGGTGCCCTCGTGGTGCTGCAGTTGTATTGTCCATGAGGTGTAGAAAAGATAAGACAGCAAGAAACCTGTCCCTACTCATCACATTCCTGAACCCTGGCATCTCAAGGAAACGGTCATTTGATCAATACAAATCAAATGACGATCTTTTCGTTACACCCATCAACATAAGCAAAGCAAGAAACGCCCTCACCTCGTCAGCTGTGACATCGGTCCACAACTTCACACGGGATGAGGCACCCGCATCTTCCCCTTTCTTTTCGCTAACCTGGCTGGCATAACGATTAGTTTCTGTAACTAATGTGTCCACAACATCATCTGTGATAAACAAACGGAACACATCTACCTCAGAAATGTCATCGTCAACGCCCACAGGTCCCACAACTTGATCAAAGTTGCGGAGCCAGTCGTGTTTGTAACCATCAGGTGCCCTAACAATATTCAATTCTTCAAAATCATCATCAACACTCGACACATCACTATTTTCCCCATCATCTTCATCATCCCTATTCTGAGCACGAACCACATTAGCAGTACTAGGCCCAGCAATGTTGTCCTCATCAGAATCAGAATCCATGAAAATTTCAGCTAAAATGGCAGCTTGATCCATGCCGATTGATTTCGATTTGAAAATTGCACAGAAAAATTTCGCTAACACACCCGTTACAACTGAAAGTCAGAAAAGGTAGCTAAACTTCTTTCACAGAAGAGTCAATTTTAACATCCGGGGTTAAGATCACGTGCACACACATTATAAATTAGTTATCCGACAATATCCGCTTGTCGACATATGTCGACAACAGCTGGGAGAACATAGGTTGCCTTCGTCGACATATGTCGACGGCAGCGTGCTAAAGGATATTATCACATAGGGATACTATAGCGAAAGTGGCGCAGTATACTTCTGAAACCTAAATCTATTGTCCAGCTGAGAGTATTCACAGCCGTAACTCAATAGTGATACCAGTGTACTTCTCTGGCACTGGGACTTCATACTTTCTAGAGAGAAATTCTACTTCTTCCCTACCACTATCATAACACTAGAAAAACCTTTCGCTACACACATGGAGAAGAGAACTGGAGACAGACATGAAGATGATAAGACATGGAAAGACCTTGAACTGATGGCACAAGACAGAAAGACTTGGCATGAATCTGCTGAAGGCCTATGCTCCTTGGAGAGCTGAAAGGCGACGAAGAAAACATACTTTAACACATAATGACACGAACAATTAATGAGGTTTCTTCATCTTCCTACCTTAGAGAATGAGACATCGTTCAAAAGGTTTTATGACAATGGCATCAGTGTGCACCATCATAGCCAGTCGATGCTGGAATTGGGTTGGCCATAGCCTCAGAAAAGACCCTGGCAACACCACCAGAACTGCCATTCTATGGACTCCAGAAGGAAAATGAAGGTAGGCCCCGACCAAACCATTCTTGGCGGAGAACTAAGGAGGCAGAGATGCAAAGCATGATACCAAGAGCTGAGGCACCCCACAAAGGATGGCTGCTGACCGAGTAAGGTGGAGACAGTTTGTTGCTGCCCTGCAAGATGCCACCAGGCATGATTATCACTGATTACTTCTTCAGTCAGTGGCCAAGGACCAAAGAAGAATAAGACATCAATGTTAAGTAACTCACGAAGCTAGTTTTTGTTACACTGCACAAAATCATCAGTGAGAAGAGGTACTGTTGGGACTGTGAACTTCTAAAGTCGTTTTATTTTAAATCATATTCTAGTTTGAACAATGCTCTTTCACATGAACAACTTGTAACTGATAGACTTTAAAGTACTGAACACATGTGTTAAAGGTATCGATGTCCTTTACTAAAAATTCTAACCCACATGGCAGTGTGCAGGGCAGCATTAGTGCCAGGGAAAATACTCGTATTTAACAGGATCATCCTTTGAGAGGTTAAAAGATGCCTTATACAGACAACTGAGAGAAGAACAATCAGGTGTTTGACAGAACAGGTCCTGAACAAACCAGACAGCTATGCAGCATATAATAGTAGAAAAGGGCTTAAAAATTAACTCACCACTTTACATTGAAATCTGTGGACTATAAAGAGCTTTTCAACAGTTTAGATGACAGAGAATCATTTTGGAAACTCACGGGGCATTATGCAGTCCCCCATTAAGTTCATTAACCACATACAGAGAACATATGAAGATATGAAATGTAGAATTCTTAATGAAAAACAACTTACAGAGCCTCTGAGATAAGAACTGAAATGCAGTAGGGTGTACCTCTAGTCACCATTTCTCTTCCTACTAGCTGCAGGTTAGACTTTGAAAATAATTATATCAACCAATGGAACTGGAATTCAGTGGACTCTGACAAAACACCATGCCAAACTAGATTTTGCTGATGATAGGGCTCTTCTCTTTCATAGCTGTAACCAGACACAAGACACAATGAAAATACTTGAAGAGAATTCACAGCACTGGGTCTGAAAATACACAAAGAAAAGTAAAAATAAAAACTATGAGAATAAATGTGGCAATGATAGTGAGACTTGCATGAGAAGAAACATACTCTGTTACATAACTGTGTATTCTGGTTTGCAGCTTAGCTTTGGCATGTCTGAACAAAGAGATCAAGACAATATGTAACGTCTAAAAAATTTTCATTCACTATTTGGTTTAACTCCCTTACAGCTATAGTAGCTAACACTTCTTCCTGTATCAACTTCTTATCTTCAATAATTTATCATTTCACAGTAAACTGCAGACTGGGTCACCTTTATATGGGTCACCTTTATATAGTAGAAGCTTCTTACACTTGCTACCAGATAAGATACATCAGACAGAAACTCTGATCAAATGATCATCTTAATTAATCAATCAATACCCTTTAGCTTCCAACAGAGCACAGGACTTCAACTAACACATGCTAAGTCCTCCTGTTTCATGACATCAGTTAAGTTCTTTCCATGTCTTCCCCATCACGTTCATTTCTGTCACCAGCCCTTTTCTCCGCGTATTTTTTGGTCTACCTCAGCCTCTCTTTTCCTGGGGATTGCAAAAATTCCAAAGCCCAAGGCTCATGAAGTGTACAGAAAAAGCAAACAACTGATCATCTACCACTGTGGTTTTAACTGTTGTGGTTTCTGTCAGACAAAGCCAATTTAAACTAAAGTACATTAAAAACTATATCTGCAGCTCAGAAGCAGATATGAAAATCAAAATTACTATCAACCATTGGTACATGCTTGTCTGCACTCCTAGTCCACTGTGACCAAGCTAACTTAGTGATATATGAAAAACACTCATGCACTTACTTGTCTGTGGTCAGTATAGGCAAGCAAATAACTGTTAACCTGTAAAGTGTACACAAACTCTTCATCCCTCAGGATAACAAGTCTATTGTTCTGACCCATATTTTTGTTCCAACAACTGATATGAATTTGTTAGCATTCAACTTCCCACCTTACAAACAATTCTTCCTCATCTTCTGCATTCAGTTTGTTAGTCACACTACATCTACAGGCCTGTCACTAGGATGAAGTCCAGTCTTTTCCAGGTCTTGGAGGCAATCCCATTGCTTCTGCCTCAGCTCTGCACTCTCTGGCCAGGTCTAATGTCATTGATCATTGTGGGCTGGACAGTTTTGAAGAATGTGTTCAGGTGTCTGAATTTCAGTTCCATGTGTGAGATATCCTGAGGTGAAAACAATTCTTTTGAGAGAGGGAAAATGCCTAAACACAATTCTTTAGAAGGGGGAAAACTGTCTAAAAAGAATTCTTTAGAGAGGGGGAAAACTGCCTAAATACAATTCTTTAGAGAGGGGGAAAACTGTCTGCTTCAATACAGGTAGCTATGTCTATCATTTGTACACTTTAAGACCAAACCATCTTGACTATGATTATAAACACTTGAAAAAAGGTTCTGGTATCAGCTCACAAAGATAATGAAGCAAGATGTATCAATAAGCATCTACAACAATGAAATGTTGAGTTCATATATCAAACTGTATACAGTATCAAGTCACTGTACCAAACATTGCCAATTCTATTGCTAGCCAAAAGTCCTCTCAGTTCTATATTTACCAGACACTGAAGCAAGGAAGAATCCAGCTATTCAAGTTGTATCCTCATTAGAGCTGAAAAAAACATAAATAAATAAATCATTTTCCTTTTCACTCCCAATGGAGCATGGAAATGGAAAATAATGTCATTAACATAATTATTTAAATAGTAAAAACAAAAAGCTGTAGAAAAACACAAATGAAATCTCATCTGGTACAATGAAACACTAAATTATTCCGAAGACTTTCTCCAAAGAGAAATTTCATAAATTAAACTCTTTAAAAAAGACTAAATTAAAACAGTTAATAAATTTAAGTAAAAAAAAAACATAAATTAGTCTTAGTCTATAAAATATAACCTAACATGATAAAAATAAAAAATTCAATAATAAAGCACTCACTAGAAATAATAAACACATAAAAAAAATCAACAACCAGCTACAAACAAGACCCATATAATATGCTCCAAGTAACTAAGCATCCACGCCTTGGCTAAAACATGACAGACAAGTGAAGGCAGATTTTAAAAAAAGAACTTTCTCTGAATCTTATTATGTACAAAAATGTACACATCAGTTACAAATCTAATAATTCTAAATGGATGGACATACCGACAAATTCAACAGGGTCAGTTTTTTTTTTTCGTACGCCCGCTAATACTCGAGGCGAAATCTCAGGTTATTATTAATGTCTAACCTGACATTGATTTTACGTGAGTATCCCTTTTTTCTTGTACAGAGACAGGTGTCCCTCGCCATTCAGGCAGATACTCGCCGATTTCGGAGGTACCCATTAGAGCTGGGTCGGCTCAGGAGCCGCCAATCCCTGGTCGACAACACTCCTTCAAATGTTCTCGCCAGGTCTCGAGTTAATCCAGTCCAAATCCCGGTCGATGAAAAATCCTCAAATGCCGTCGCCCGGGTTTGATCCTGAATCACCCGGTCGCCAGAGCGGTGTGGTAACCACTACGCTAGCGCGGCTCCTAACAGGGTCAGTAATTTCTCTATTTGGTTGTGAAGAAAACTCCACCTATGCCGGTCCCAAGCCCGGATGAAAAAGGAGGAGGGCGGCCTGCATGGAGGTCGTAAGGAGGCAGCCCCTCCACCATGCAAAGGCACAACAGGCCAATCACCTGTTTGCTTTAAATCATGATTACACGAACTACAAGAGAGAAAACCGGACTGATTCTAAAGGCGTCGAACTGGAACGGACTACGGACTACGACTTATGGAACTTGGAACACAAGAAGTATAAATGGGAAGGAAGAGAAGCTGGTGGAAGAGATGAGGAAAGCAAAACTAGAAATCCTGGCTATAACGGAAACGAAGAAAAAAGGACAAGGAGTCATGGATCTCGATGGCAACACGTTGCTCTACAGTGGTGTACCCATATCTGAAAGAGCTAAAGGGGGCGTGAGTTGCATTGTGGCCCAAAACCAAAAGATAGTATCAAGGGATGGAACTTTGTCTCGGAGCGCATTATGGTTGTAAAACTAAAAGAAGGAGAAACCATAGTCAACCTGGTCATAGTGTATGGGCCAAATGAGGATGAGAGAGCAGAGGTCAAGGAGGAATTCTTTGAGCTGCTTCAAAGGACAGTGGATGACTGCCTAGATGAAGTTATTATGCTCGGAGATTTTAATGCCAGAGTTGGAAATGACCATGCTAGATGGGGTGGAGTTATCGGAAGATATGGAGAAGATACTCTCAATGACAATGGAAAGCGACTCCTTAGATTCTGCAGTGAGCAGAATCTGATCATTACAAACACAAAGTTCCCCCATAAGCGCATACATGCATATACTAGATGTGAACCAACCAAGAATGAGAAGTCAGTGATCGACTATGCCATTGTTCGGAGAAGCTCATTCAGATATGTCCGAGATGCAAGAGTCTGGAGGGGGCCAGAGATTGGAAGTGATCACTACCTGCTAACAATCAAACGAACAACTGAAAGAGTTGCTCAGCCTAGGAACTGCCCAACATCACGCAAGAAACCAAGTAAACGAGCAGGAGAAATGAGCATTAGGACCTACAAGCTGAGAGAGCCAGAAATTAAGACCAGATATCAGGGGCTTATTGCTACAGCAGTGAGCAACACAGAAGAACGACCTGATGATTTGGAAACCCTCTGGAATAAATTCAAGGATATCATAAAGACAGCTGCTGCAGAAGCATGCGGTGAAGTCCGACTTGGGAACCAGAGAAAGAGGACACCTTGGTGGACAGAGGAAGTCAAAGAGAAAATAAGAGAGAAGAAAATGGCATGAAAACAATACTTAGGAGCTAAAAACACAACAGGACAAATGGAAAAATATAGAGAATATGTGACACTCAGAACAGAAGCAAAGAACAAAGTGCTAGCAGCAAAACAGAAGTCCTGGGAAGAATTTGGAGAAAAGCTAGAAAAAGATGCACAAGAAAACCAGAAATTGTTCTATAAGACCCTAAAGAACATGAGGAAAGAAAAACAATGCCCTCTCAAATTTATAAAGGACAAGCAAGGCAAATTGCTTACTGCCCCGAAGGAAGTAATGGAAAGATGGAAAGAATATTTCTCAGAACTCCTGGATGGTGAGCATGGTGAAGCATCAGAAATGATAACCACTAGCACAGAAGAGAAAACCAATGATGGTGAAGATGACATAAAGATGGAAGAACTGAGGGCAGCACTAGAGAAAATCAAGATGGGCAAAGCAGCAGGGCATGATGGTATAACACCAGAAATGGTTAAGTACATGGGAGCATCAGGCGACCTATTACTCTTAAAGGTCCTACAGGCAGCATGGTGCAACAAGACCATACCAAAGGATTGGGAGATTGCCATCATAACACCAATGAGAAGAAAGAAAACATCAGATTAAGTTGGGAGAACAGGTCCTGGAGCAGGTCGACCACTTTAAATATCTCGGAGCTATTATAGACCGAAAGGGAGGCATCAAAGAAGAGTTGGCCACTCGAAAAGCAGCGGCTGGGAGACTTTTTCAGGCCATAAATCGTGGATTCCTCAGCAAGAAAGAGGTTGGTAAGAAAACGAAGATGGCTGTATACCGCTCCACCTATGTCCCAGTCTTGACATATGGATGCGAGTCGTGGGCAATGACTACAACCCACAAAAGCCAGATCCAAACCTCAGAAATGAGGTATCTGAGGAAAGTGGTTGAAGTAACAAGAAGAGACATGGTCCGCAACCAGACGATCCGTCAAGGCCTAAAATCCCATCCGCTGCAGACCCAAATAGAACAGTCCCAACTAAGATGGTTTGGCCATGTCTGCAGAATGGGAGAAGATCGGCTACCACGACAAGCATGGGAAACAAAGAGCCAGGGATCCAGACCTCCAGGACGACCCAGAGTCCGCTGGGAGGACAACATTAGACAATCTTTGAAGGACCGAGGACTAGAATGGAACCAGGCCAGGAAGAAGACAGCTGATAGAATGGTCTGGCGCTCTCTCTTCCAAACCTCTACACCTCACGGTAGAAGGGGAACGACTAAGTAAGTAAGGTTGTGAAGAATTTTTTTTTTTTCACTTTCCAGAACCACACCATCAAGAACATTGAAATACAGCATATGATGTTCTACAAACTCTACATGTACCCTATTCCTCTTTCTAATATCTTGACTGGTTAAGCTGTTAGAGCGCTTGTCTCTCACGGCATTGTGACAGGGTTCTGAGATCGAAACCTGGTAGCGTCACGCTAAAGCCTACCCTGCTGTAAATGGGTACCTGACACTCCTGAGTTAGGGAAGGCAAAGGTAGCAAGGACGGCAAGTGGTCACCCCACCCCACAAAACTGGACCTAGTATAGTGAAGCCTCTAACACATCACTCACCTTTGGCAGTATTGGCTATGGGACTATTGTTTTTTAATTCATGTTCTGTAATCTCAAAGATTAAATATTACTTTTATAATGAACTATTTTCTGTTAGACGGCTACAACTGATCTACATGCTTTGGTCATTATTCACCCAATGATTTGCACTACAGTATGCCACCATTTGCCCCATGTAGCCCCCGGGGCGTCTCTGAATAAACAAAGAAAGAATAAGACTTCTGCACCCTCTAGCATGATGTCCAAGGCTACAAATATGAGACTGGGGGTCGGAGTGGCTAAGAGGTATGGCGTCTGTCTCTAATTTTAAAGGTACAGGGTTCGCTCCCATTACAGGGAATATAATTGATGGAAATTTTTTTTTTTCAGAACCAGTGGTTGTTTGTTGTGGTTTAAAAAGGACAGCTGAGCTTTACGCTCTTTTGCAGTCAATACCAAGTTGAAGAGTCTTTGGTATTATCTACACTGTAGCTCTAGGCTTTTTCTGTGGCTTTTCTGCCATTCCTGAATGTGTTGAGTTGAAGTCATGAGCTACAGTTTCTCCAGCTTGGCTTGCATTTAAAGGATCATCACATCTAGTCCCAAGCTGGAGGAAGAAGCATGTGGCATACTGTGTATTCCTCGCCATCCAAGGGGCTCTCTAGATATGCAGAGCTAATATACTGTCCACTGGTTCTGGGCTCTCCTAAGGAATCATCACATCCTACACAGAGCCACTTCGCAGCTCCTCCTGCCTATCATGGGGTGCATAATGAGATCCTCCAGCATGCAGGCAACCAGGTAAAAGCCAGAGTTAGTCTGGGGCTCAAGTGACTCCTCCAAGCTTAGTGTGCAATGCTGGGTTCTCAACATGTTTCACCACATCGGGAATCCCTGCAAGTGTGTGGATGATTACAAGAGTCAATGAGGGTGTAACTGGCCGTGCAGACACAGGTTCACAATCCAAATCTACATACTATAGAATTGTGCATAGCTGGTGGTCATATAAGGATGACTCTTGATATGTCTCCATGCATAGAACAAGTGTTTCTAATAATGTCATACTCCCCCCCGATCTCCTGGGTAGTGAAATCGAATGCCTACCTTCTCGGATAAGGGTGAAAAAATAGGAGGTCCAGTGTGCAAGTTGTGCATGTTAAAAATCCCGTGGCAGTTGGAAATTGTAAAGAGTAGGCCATATGACCGCTGACCTGGCAAAATTTAAAGACATGGAAACCTACCCACAACAAAAATATTTATAGAATGTGTGATTCCTGTATACACACACTGGAATCCTAGCTGGTGCTACAGAGTTCAAGCACTGTGCTGAGATCCTCCTTGTGTGATCTAAGGAAGGAGATCAGAGCATCGATGTTGTCCATATGCAATGAAGATAGTCCGTCAAACCAAACCAAACTACATCACTTTTACTTTTCCGATCCCCTAGGTTACGAGTTTTCACTTTCTTTCCTAACCAAACTAATATGACGTAGCGCATGAGGCTGGCAACCTCATCATGGCAAAACAAACAGCCAAAGAAACCACTGCTGCAAGAGCATGTGAGTGCTTAGTGCTGGCTTCCTGCTGGGGGACCAGCTACACTGGTGCTCCACACTCAATAAGGAGCTCAAAGGAAAGTGATGATGATGATGATGATGATCCCATTTTTTTGCTTCATAAATGAAATGAGTACTTCTTGTAACTTAGCTTAAGTTGTGAGTTCCCGCCCACTGTCACAATAAACTCCAAAACATATGACAAACCTGAGCTTAAGACAAAGCAACTTTGTGAGACATTAAGGGAGTTATAAATGCTGAGGTCGGGGGGGGGGGGGGAACAGCAAGTAAGAATTGATTATAGGCAAAAATGATATAGGAAACGCATAAAAATATAGAGATCTTAGTCAACTCTGCGATTTCAATGAACAGTTTCATTTTTTTAATATTTACTTTCAGAAACCATCTTCCCACACGAGAATGTAAATATGGCCATACGAAAATTATTGGAAAGACCAAAAACCAAACTATTTAATCAAAGACATGAAGTAAAGATCTCCTCTACTGTGTCTCCAGCATAGCTACCAGCAGGGTCTCCCAAGCCGGACCAGGTAGTGGACAAAGGGTAGGGACTTGACCAGGGGTCGGGAACCCGCGGCTCACGAGCTGCATGCGGCTCTTTACTACTTAACTCTTAGTGAATGAGCGATACCATGTGACTTTTTTTTTTCATGCGGCTCTTCAATTTGTTAAAATGGAGACAAAATTAAATATTTGGCTCTTTGTCACGGAAAGGTTCCCGACCCCTGGACTAGACCAAGGGAGACACATACCGGCTGCTTTGCAGGTAGGCTGCGGGGCAGTCAAAGCCTAAGGAAGGAGACCCCCGGACATAAATGCCTGTTGAAATTAGATGCACTGGGCCACAGGCTTAATGAAACAGCGCAATGTACTTCGCTTGATGATGACTTCATGAATTAAAATTAAGCCGAGTGGTGCTCATCCCGCAAGCGGTGAGAGTGCCGGACTCCCCGCCTAGAAAGGGTCAAACCCATTCTACTGATTCAAAGGTGCCCAACATATGAGGAACAGAGAAAGCGCATATGGTCACCACCCGTACCACTCCTGGAAAAAAAGTCTATGGAGATGCAAATAGCCTGAAACTGTCCACTGCTTTTTTTTAACATATTCTTCTTCTTCTTCCTCGTTCGTCCTGAAAAGGATGTTGATTGCGTTGTGTCTGTTTACAGCGGAGCTGCGATATCTGCGCCTTTTGGCCGGCACATCCGACTTCAGCACGGCATTTTTTGGGACCGGGTTTGCCTTCCCTCTTCGATCCCTACTCTCTCAGCCAGACTGCAGTGATGCAGCCTGTTTCCAGGACCACCACGTGGAGGTGGAGTAGGGTCTTGGTCAGCTCTGGTTCGCTGACCCTGACGCAAGCAGTCAAGCTATGAGTCGCTGACTGCATTCTCTATTGCTGCGTCTTTGGGTCCCGAACATATTCAAGTTGACGTCTGAGAGTCGACGCAGAAGAAGATAAAGCAGAGATGCTGAATACAGATGTGAGGGTAAAATGAGAAGTAGATGGAGAATTCGGATTACAAGCGTCTTGTAGTGAGTCTAAAACATCAAACATCAAACATAAAACATCAAACTGAAAGCTTTCAGAGATAGCAGCAGGAAGAACAAGTCAACAAGACCAAACCACAAAACCTCACAAACACAAGACTACGTTCAAACAGATTTGAAGCCCTGATGAATCTCAATGGGGAAATTAGTTATCACAAGCCTGTGATGTTTCTGTTGTCATTGTGGTTTTAGCATTTTCGTAAAAATTGAAACACGTTTAAATCTACAAATAATGAAGGAATGTTCCTATCACATGAAGATTTTCTACAAAATGCTCCATTATTATTTCCAACAATGTAGATAAAGTTTAGGGAAGTGCATTTACAAAAACAGAGAGGTTTATTGAGATGTTCTATAGCTTTGTCTGATCTTACTTATGCATTTCCACATTCTTTGTCTTTCTACAGCTGTGGTTCTTAACCTGTCATTACCGTTTTCCTTTTTTTTTTTAAACTGAAAAACAAAAATGAAACTAAACATATTTACTAAAATATCAAGGAAAGCACATCATTTAGAAACAATTCCCTGTGTAAATCAAACTAATACACAAACTACCACTACAAGTGCACATAAAATACTTTAGTGCTGGCTTCCTTGGAAGCATAGGAGCTGCAGCAGCAGTGGCTATTACCTCTCAAAGGTGTTAAAAAAAAAAGGAAAGGTCGTTCACGTGAAAATTTTAAGAAATTAAGAAACATATTTCAAATATGACGTTTAGACCAATGAAAACAAGAACAAAATCATGGCCTTGAAATTGAATGCTACTGGTTTGGTTTTAAGGACCATCTTCACTGCATGTAGATAACTCCATCAGTGCTCCGATCTCCTCCCTTAGATAACACAAGGAGGATCTCAGCACAGTATACAAACTCTGTAGCACCAGAAAGGATCCCAGTGAGTATATATATAAGAATAACATTCTATAAATATTATTGTGGTGCACAGGTTTCCAAATTTTTAAATTTTGCCAGGGCAGCGTCCATATGGCCTACTCTTAACAATTTTCAACTGCCAAGGGATTTTTAACGTGTGCAACTTGTACATATGACTTCCTATTTTTTCGTCCCTATCCATGAAGATTAGGCATCGGATCTCACTACTCAGAACATCAGTAGGGAAATATGACATCATTCGGAACTACTGGTTGTGAACAAAATTTTCATCAATTATATTCCTTGTACTGGGAACGAACCCTGTACCTTCAGAATCAGAGGTGGATGCCATATCTCTTAGCCACTTCGACCCCCCTAAACGCTACTGAAAGTGGAGGAAAGAGATGGCTATAGCAGTGTTTCTCAAAGTGTGGTATTCATCCCTCTTAGGGTACACGAAAGGGGTTCAAGGGGTATGTAGCAGCATTTCTTATCTTACTTTATCAAACTTTTTCAACTGCAGAAAATCATTTATTTTTAAATGTGATGCATAAGAGGGGACCATCTATAAGACTAAACTCTCACAAGGGGTACATGATTACTGTTGGTTTGGAAAGAACTGGCCTACACGAAAAAGAAGAAAAAAACATTTAGGAACAAAAATAATTTTAAAAAAGTCTAGAATGTTAATCAGAATCGACGTCACTGCACTCCGGGCAAACCCATAGGTGCTCAGTCTCCCTCAGCAAATGTCTAAGAGTATGAATGCTAATTGTTCCTGGTTGTATACATGATGGATGCGTCCTCTCATAAGCCCATCCCTGCTGGTCTTTCGTTTGACGCCAAATTCCAGCAGTCTTAGCCTTGATGATTCATCGATTGCAGTGTCATTCTCTAATAGGCGATCATGAATTGCCTTCAGTATTTCTCTCTTATCCATGTTCAGTTCACCTTCTATGGGTGCTCTTGAAGCTAGTCTGTCAGCTCTTTCATTGCCGCGTACCTCTGCATGACCAGGACAGTAGATCCATATCAGTTCTTGAAGATTCGATGCTTCTATGGAGGTTTTCTATTCATGTCGGAGCCATCCATTTTGGACCTTTCGAAGCATGAATTGTGAGTCTGATACAACTGCCTTTGTTAATAAAGTCTCAGACAGCCATCTTAAGGCAGCAGTAACTGCCTCTACCTCCATTCTTATGCTGGAGGTTGTTATCATGTAAGCCCTGCTATGTTCAGCGACAGTTCTGCCCTTTACTCTAGCAGAGAAGCCCCACCCTGATTTATTATCACGGATTAAAGATCCATCAGTGTACACAATGGCATCATCATCCCCAGCATATACATTTAAAAGCTGATCAATTTCCAGCTCTGCTCTCCCATTGGCCCAAGTTCTGCACTCTCTACCAAGGCTGGTGCTGACTTGCTGGTAGTTCATGCAGCTCTCATCTGACTTATTCCACTCGTCTCCCTTAAATATATTTCCAACTGTGATCACCTGCCTAATAGTCTCCTCTGCCTGCGCCATCCATGACATCCCCCTCTTTATTCTTGCTCCTTTGATGTCAGCTACATTCCCATGCAGGGGATGCCTTTTGTCTGTGGTTACTCACATATACGCTTTTACCTGGGCCATCGTATATCTGGATCTAACTGACAGCAATCCAAGCATGTGCCCCATCATCACAATGGGGGTATCTCACGTACAGCCCAAGACTATATGCATCCCTTCGTTTTGATTGTGTTCCAGTCATTCACATTGTGATATTGACAGTGTGAGTATTCCCAGGCCATACTCCATTACAGACAAGACCAGCTGATGATACAGGCGAGGCAGTAGTCTCTGCTCCAGGTGCGCTGCAGCCATTGTTTTTAAGGCTGCCAGACTTCTCTTGCACTTCTGCATGATGTGATCAACATGGTGCTTATATGATAGCCAAGTCTAGATACCTTTGGCAAATTCAAACAAGTCTAGAATAAACTGGGCTAGTTTGTTCAACACATTTCCTAATATGGGGTACTACATCATTCATTAATAATCCTCTGTGTAAATCAAAATGAAGATGGCAGTATACCGCACCACCTATGTCCCAGTCTTGACACATGGATGTGAGTCATGGGCAATGACTACAACCCACAAAAACCAGATCCAAACCTCAGAAATGAGGTATCTGAGGAAGGTGATTGAAGTAACATGAAAGACATAGTCCGCAACCAGACGATACGTCAAGGCCTAAAATCCCACCCCCTGCAGACTCAAGTAGAACAGTCCCAACTAAGATGGTTTGGCCATGTCTGCAGAATGGGAGAAGATCGGCTACCACGACAAGCATGGGAAACAAAGAGCCAGGGATCTAGACCCCCACGATGACCCAGAGTCCGCTGGGAGGACAACATTAGACAATCTTTGAAGGACCGAGGACTAGAATGGAACCAGGCCAGGAGGAAGTCTGGCGCTCTCTCTTCCAAACCTCTACACCTCATGGTAGAAGGGGAACGACTAAGTAAGTAAATCAAACTGAAGCAGAAACTACCACTGGAAGTACATATAAAATAAAAAGGTGCTCAAGGGGTATGCAGCAGTACAGTCAATCCTCGCTATTTGCAAGGGTTAGGTTCCTTGAAAACCCAGCGAATGCGGAATCTGCGAGTACAGAACCATTTCTCCTACTGGGGAAAGGGGGGGGGGGGTGGGGGTGGAGGGGTTTAGGTTCTTGCAGGACCCTGTTCACCGTACACTCTTGCTACTGATCACCATAAACTCATCATTTTGTGTTCCCTTCTTGTAAAAAAACCTTATTTGTTACATTGTTCATTTTATAAATGTATTTTATACACTGTTTTCTTTGTAATAGTACAGTATGTACAATCTTTTGGTGTACCAATACTCACTCACTCACACTGTCACTACTTATACACTCATTCATATGCAAACACACACATTGATTATTACAAAATCCATTTAAAATTAAGAAATAATGAAAATTTTATACAGACATCCCAGAAAGAAGTTTATCTTATACACATACTTTATCACTGAGGCTCATCACAGCCTTCTATCACTTAGGCACCCTCGCCAACACACATGCACTACGCTTGGATGCCATTATTAACTCTAAAATTAACAAAAACGTGGATGAAAAGATGCTTGACAAAGACGTGTAAACACAACGAAAGCCGCAAGAACCATGAGCCAGCTTCTCCTTGCTGCGCGGTAGTCATCTCAAAATATTTTTGCCTACTGCACATGGCCGCAAATACCCACGAGGTGCTCGCGAATGGCAAAAAATGGGTTACACTATATCTCGCCTGAATGAGCGAATCCGCGAATACAGAACACACGAATAGTGAGGATTGACTATTTTTTATTTTATTTTATCACACTTTTTCAACTGCAGAAAATAATTTATTTCAAAATGTCCTGCATGAGAGCGGTACGCCAATAAGACTAAACTCTCAAGTACATGATTACTGTAGGTTTGAGAAACACTGTCCGGTAGCAACAAGGACAAACAACACCTGGGAAGAAAAATAAGCATTTTCAAATTTGGGGTACATATATCATTCAGAAATTACCCTCTGTGTAAATCAAACTGAAACAGACACTACCACTGCAAGTGCACATAAAATAATTTGATGCTGACTTCCTGGGAAACATGGGAGCTGCAGAAGTGGTGGCCGTAAGCTCTTGACGGTGCTAAAAAATTGAAGGATGACTGGGTCGTTCAAAAGTGAAAATTGTAAGAAATTAAGAAAAAGATTTCAAATTTAACATTAAGACCAATGAAAATATGAACCCAAATATGGCCTTCAAACTGAACGTTATTGAAAGTGGAGGAAAGTGATGGCTTACAGCAATGTTTCCCAAAGTGTGGTATGCATCCCTCTGAGGGTACACGAAACGTGCTCAAGGGGTGCGTAGTAATTTTTTTTTTTACTTCACTCTATCACACTTTTTCAACTGCAGAAAATAATTTATCTGTAATGCATGAGAGGGGTCTGCCGGTAAGACAAAACTCTCGTAGGGGGTACATGATTATTGTAGGTTTGAGAAACACTGTCCTATAGCAACCAGGAGGAGAAAAATACATCTGGGAACACATTTCTAAACAGAGAAACATGTATCAGTCCAGCATGATTCAGAGGGAAGTAGAAAAAAAAGAAGACAAAGAAACGTAAACTCTCACAACAACATATAGGTATATCTCTCAAATGCCCCGTACAGTTCTCGGGAGTGGTCTCTGAAGAGACAAAGAATAGGACTACTACATCCTCAGGCATGTCATACAAGGTAACTAATATCAGGCTGTACATGGTACTGGCAACCTCATCATGTTAAACAAAGTACCACAGAGATCATTGCTGGAAAATCATATGGTGCAAGCTTCCTGCACTGTGACCAGCTACACTGGTGGCTCCACGCTCCATAAGAAGCGCAAAGGAAAATAGTGTCGCTAATGATCCACAATTCTCATGAAAATGTGCAAAGTATCAACTGCAACAAGTGAATACTCACTCAAATGAACTGCTATGTGAGGGTGAAGTATGACTGTTGCCATGGTTATTGTTGTAGTGGGTGGCTGAAAGGGCAGCCAATTCTTGATGACTGAATTTGTAGTCTTCATTAGTTGAATCCCCCAGGTTTTCATCAACAGAATACTGAGAACAAACAAAATTGTCCTTTTCATCAATGTCCATAAAAATTCCCGATCCACTAACAGCAGGAGTTGACAGCTGAGATTTATCTGACTTGTGATGTCTGAAGAGTGACAAAAGGCTAGTCTGTACCACAGATTTCTTTTTTGTTTCAAAAAGTTGTCTATAACACTGCACATCTTCTGTCAGTTTGCGCCTGCACGCAGAACTTCTTTCCAAATTTGGATCATTCTCTTCAATGATATGCATGGCTTTTTCTAAAGTTGTGAAAAATTCAGACAAGGTTTTAATGTCTAATGTTTTCATCGGAACATCAACTGTTTCGTCATCATCCTCATCATCCTCCACTTTTAATTTCTCTGCTTCCAGCTGATTTAACTCTTCCTTAGTTAATTCCTCGGAATGAGATTCTAACAACTCCTGAACATCACTCTGGTCAACTTCATAGAACCCTGCATCCACTGCCTGCTTCACAATTTTTTGCTGAATGGATTTCACTTCGCTAACAAATCCTTGGAAATTACTAACATACTTTGGCAATAGATTTTTCCAAATTCCATTCAAGTTACTTTGAGTAATTTTGCTCCAGGCTGCTGCAATATTTTCTATAGCCATTTTTATATTATAGTCCTTCCACAAAGCCGCAACTGTTGGCCTGTTTTCTCCATCTGATGCTGAGGCAAGGTGCCGCATGACTAGGAGGAGATAGTAAGCTTTGAAAAGTGCTTTAACTCCTTGATCCATTGGCTGAAGAGCTGATGTGGTAGCCTGGGGTAAAAAGACAACTCTAATGTTATCAGCATAGTCTTCAACATCGATGTGGTGAGCAGGTGCTTTATCAATGATTAGAAGTGCCTTATTGTCAATTTTGTTTTTAGCAAAATATGAAGTGAGAAGGGGTGAAAGGTAACCTGTTATATAGTCTGCGAAGACCTCTTTCTGCACCCATGCCTTCTTATTGGATCGCCAGATCACAGGGAGTGAGGCTTTGTTCAAACCTTTAAGAGCTTTGGGATTTTCAAAATAATAGACAAGGAGAGGCTTCAGTTTACAGTCTCCATCGAGATTTCCACCCAGAAGAAGTGTCAGTCGCTCCTTCGAAACTTTGAAACCTGGTGCTGTTGTTTCTTCCCTAGCGATGAACGATCGAGATGGCAATCTCTTCCAGTAAAGACCCACCTCATCAACATTAAAAATCTGTTTTGGCACATACCCTCCTTCTTCAACAATTCTTTGTAACTCTTGTGGAAATGACTTGGCTGTGTACCTGTCAAAATCTGCACTTGTTTTGTCTTCTGCAAGACGCATGTTATGCAAATTTACACGGTTCTTGAAACGCTCAAACCAACCGTGACTTGCTTTAAATTCCATATCTTTAGCACTAACCGATCCTACATCTTCTGCTTCTTTCTTCAAATCCTCGAACAATGCAAGTGCTTGTTCTTGAATAATGCTAAAACTCAATGGAACATTTTGCTGGTTATGGCTGTCTATCCAGTGTGCTAACAAGCTTTCTAATTTACCCATTAATGAAGTCCTAGATTTGGTTACACGATGCAGCTTGACACCGCCGAAACAGGTTTCTGCCATTTTCAGTAGCTTGTCTTTTTGTTTATAAATCGTATGCACTGTGGACGAAGCTAAATTCAGCGCTGCGCAAACGGTCTTCGATCGTTCGCCGCGTTCAATTCTTTTTATCACATCCAGCTTTACAGCGAGGGACAGCGATTTCCTTAATTTCTTTGCTTTAGTACTACCTGCAGCAGATAATGCACGATTTGAGGACATGGCTTTACAAGATTGTCAGCTGCTTGAAGGACGCTTCGCCAAAACACAAGTATGTTAATCGAAGACTTTGCAGACGAGACCTTACGAGAAGCGGCGTGATTACGAGTTAAATCGGCTTCGTACTGCGAGAATTACACGCTTCGTTTCAACCAAATTTCGTAAAGCGAACTGCCGTATAGCGAGGAATTTTTAATTTTTTATACTTTATTTGGAAAAAAAGTAATAAATATAATGTGTATGTACATATGTGATAACAAGATAATTAAATATAAAGGTTACACCTGCACATGGAACGTTCAAAGCCTGAAAATAATGTAGTTCTATGAAAGTGTATTGTCGTAATGATTAAAAAAATAATTATTGATTCTGACATTCGATTCTTGATACAACGTTCAAAATTAAAAGTTGGTTTTGCAGTTCGTGATCAATTCCATTTTACGACAGAGACTGTGGTCTAAACAACCATGCCTGGGGAAGCGGGGTTCGTTTTGGCGTTTCTTTATCTTCTTTACTTGAATCCGGAGACAACAAAGATGGGAGCGATACACCCTATGCAAGGGTCTGCATTTAATTTATTAGGTAGCAGTTAATTTGCATGCCCTGAGTTGTTCCCTGGGGTCACTGAAGAAGGAAAGAAAGAAAGAATTGGCCTACTGCAACCTCAGTCGTGTCGTTCGATGCGACTAATGTGAGGTTTTTTTTAATCAGTGGCGTCCCTTGGGGGGGGGGGGGGGGGGGGTGAGGGGGGGGCTACGGAAGGTGCGGACCGCACCGGGTGACACCAAAATGACAGTCTATAAAATGTTATGCAGTGTTTCATGAAGAAGTTGAAAATACAATCAAGGACAAAACAAATACATCAGCAGGGCATGACATCTTGAGCTACGAAAGCTTGAAACACATATCAAAAGTACCATAGAAATTATAACATCCATTTTTAACCAAATTTGGAATACAGGGAAAATTCCCAAAACAGCAGTAATTATTCCAATACTAAAACCAGAAAAAGATGCCCATGATGCCAGTTCATACAGACCAATTTCTTTAACTTCCCATCTAGGTAAAATATTAGAAACCATAGTAAATAAAAGATTAAAGTTTTATTTTGAAAAGAATAATTTATATAATCAAACTCAGTCAGGATTTAGGAAGAACAGATGCACCATGGATCAGATAATTAAATTGGAACATGAAGTAAAATCAACATGCCTAAGAAAAATTCTCCGAATCTTTTGGCCGAATACCATCACCAACCAAGATCTTCTTACTCGGAGCAAGCAAGAGGACATGCACACCATCATAGCTGGCCGACGCTGGAGCTGGGTTGGCCATGTCCTCAGAAGAGACCCCGATGCCATCACAAGAACAGCTATGCTATGGACCCCTGAAGGAAAAGCAAAGAGAGGCCGACCAAAAACAACTTGACGGAGGACTGTGGAGGCTGAGATGCAAAGAATGAACCAGAGTTGGGGCACTGTACGAAGGATGGCCGCCGACCGAGCAAAGTGGAATCAATTTGTTGTTGCCCTACAAGACGCCACCTGGCGTGATGGCCACTGACTGCTTTGACGGTCGGCGGCTAAGGATCAAAGAAGATGAAGTAAAATCAGGATTTCAAAAGAAAGAAAAAACTGTGGTAGTATTTTTAGATATAGCTAGGGCTTATGATGAATGCTGGAGAGAGGGTGCTCTCTTTAAAATGAAGAAGATAGAAGTAACCGGTAAAATATATAATTATTTAGAGAATTTTCTGCAAGATAGATATTTCACTGTTCAGGTCAACAATGATAGATCAGAACTGTACGAACAACAAAATGGAATACCCCAAGGATCAGTAATGTCTCCTTCAATTTTTACAATAATGGTAAATGATTTAGGTGAAGAATTTAATGATATAACAAATAAATTGTCACAGTTTGCAGATGATGTTGCTATATGGAGGACTGTGAAACATCTGCCAAAATTATATAAGGATCTACAGAAGCAAATAAATAAAGTATGTAAATGGATGACAAAATGGGGTTTTCAGCTGAATACTAATAAAACATTGGGAATGATCTTCAGTAAAGGTAGGGTTGTTAAAAATAAAATTATAGACATAAATATCCAAGGGCAAAACATTAATACAGTGCAAACCACTCGATATCTAGGAATGATATTGGACCAACAGCTGAACTGGAATAAACACATAGATAAACTAGTGGAGTCTTGCAGAGGATTGACTAACTTATTAAGATATTTGAAAGGTAATGGATGGGGTGCAAGCACTAAGACAATGCTCACTTTTTATAAATCTTTTAATAGAGGAAAAATAGATTATGGAAGTATAATATATGACTCTGCTGCACACAGTAACAAGATTAAATTAGACAGAATTCAGCATCAGGCTTTATGTACAATAGCAGGTGCAATCAGATCAACATCAATGGGAGCTATAGAGGTGGCTTTAGGAATTCTACCCTTAGAATTACGGAGAAAGGAGTTAAGACTAAATTACATGAACAGAGTTATGTTAGATAAGTCTCACCCAGTACATACAGCTTTTACCAGATGCCAGCTAACATCTCAGGCCAATCCAATGAATACCACTAGATACCCTACAGGAGGGAAGTGTATGGAGGAAATTGTCCATCTGGGTACATTAATTACATCAATTAATAACAGTTGTGAATACAAGCCAGTGATTCCACTCCGGGAGATCAAGAAACCAGACACGGACTACCACCTAGCAGAAATACTTAAGAAAACAAATAATATAGAAAATATTTAAAACACAGCCAATAAATATATACAACAAATATCAAAAGGCAGCATTACTGTGTACACAGATAGATCCAAGGGAGAGGATGGCAAATTGGGGATAGGAATATATATTCCAATATGGAAAATGGCAAAAAAATATAGCATCACGGAAAATACATCCATTTTCACTGCAGAGATGGTGGCAATACTAAAAGTACTAGAAATATTCTCTAATAACCCTCCCAAAAAACTAAGTTTTAACTGACTCTCTTTCAACAATTAAAGCACTTAGAAACTTACGAGAATGTCTGTAGACCTGATATAGCAGAGGAGATATTTCTGGCTACTACATACTTATATTCCAGAGGATGTTCAGTCTTAATTGCTTGGATACATTCACATGTTTGCATAGAAGGAAATGAAAAGGTAGATAAAGAAGCCAAGAAAGATAGATCTGATAAAAATCTAATAAATGTAGGGACGAGTAATTCAGAGATTAAGAGCTTAATTAAAGATTTAATAACAGATGAATGGAAAGCAGAGTGGGATAAAAATCTGAAAGGAACACATGCATATAAGATGTTCAAGGATCCAACAAGAAAATGTCAGATATCTAGGGAATTGAAAATTCCCACTAATAAGAAACTTCTCAGACTACAGCTGGGAAAAGGCTATTTCAGAATAGAAGAACCTTACTGTGCAGGGTGTCTTCAAGACAATAATATAGAACATTTCTTGTTAAAATGTAAGAGGTATGAACAAATGAGAATACCAATATTAGATTATTTGCAAGCATCAAACTTACCTACACATATAGAAGAGGTGTTAAGAATAGACAGACCTAGGGAGCTGCATAATATAGTCAAACAATATTTAACACAAACAAATGTTAACATATAGTGGCTGGGAATGTGAAGTTCTGATGCTTTTCTTACAATGCATATGACTTTTAACAGATGAAAGTCAATTAAATATCTGTTAAAGTCAGTTATATAACTGGAACCACCAGGCCTTTACACTCCCTCCACTTTAATATTATTCTTGTTCAGAGTGTCTTCTTGATTTTGTTGGGGTTTTTTTTTTATAATTAATTTTTATTTTATTTTTAACGTATATGCATAATTGTGATTGTCCCTATTTATAATGATTTGACAAATGTGATGCCACTTTCTCATATCGGCAGTTGTTCATATTATTTGGAATTGAAAGCAATATATATTCTAATTATAACCCATCAGAGGTTGAACGGAATATTTGTCTTTAAAAGAAAATAAAATAAAATAAAAAGCAGAAATTTATTATTTCTATTCTTTTCTTACCGAATTTTCACTTTAACCACATGAAACTATGTAAATGTACATACATTTAGGCTGTGCGTATGATATTGAAATTTAAAGGTGTAATTTTAATTTTGCTAGTTGTTTATGTCACTACTATTATCATTACATTCAGTGATATACGGGAATTACGATTTACGAGTAACATTAGTACAAAAAACATTACTAAGGATTCTGTATGGTCTGGTACGGAGGAGGTCCATGGGGGTGACACCATGAGTTACCTCAGTGGGTGACACCAACCCTAGCGACGCCACTGTTTTTTATGGAGTCAGCAACTTAATCATGTCAAACAAATTGCATCTCTGTATTTCTCGGGAGCCTCTGAAAAGACAAATAAAAAATAGTCCCACTGCTCAATCAGGCAAAACGTAACGGGCTGTCATTATGAGGTTGTACACGGGACTGGACAACGTCATTATTTAAAACAAATAGATGTATAAACCATTAATGTAACAGCACAGAAAGCGTTTAAAGTGGACGCCAATTGCAGCGGCAGTCCTAAGTTCCTTAAAGAATGTAAAAAGAGAAAGAAGAAGAAGAACAAATTGATAATGTATAAAGTAAGATTGTCTTATATTTTATGTATTTTCTTCTACATTTTTGCATGACTTCTATCCTGTCCTACTTTTATTTAAAACGTATACTAATGTATGAACATTTCTTTATATATTTTATTTTCAGAGCTTAGCAGTGGGAAAAAACTTAAAACTTGGAAATACTTGCTAAGCAGCCCATAGTTTTTACACGCAATCGGTTTTCCAGACGCATAACTGTCACAATCTCTCTCTCTCTCTCTCTCTCTCTCTCTCTCTCTCTCTCTCTCTCTCTCTCTCTCTATATATATATATATATATATATATATATATATATATATATATATATATATATATATATATATATATATATATATATATATATATAGGGGATTGACATAAGTCTTGGGCCTGACCATGAAGGACATGTCACAGAAAGCTGAAATATTGTATAGTGTTTATTCCTTTTCAATATAGCCACCGTCTGAATTGACACACTTCTGCCATCTCTGCTTGTCCTTGAAAAGACCTTGAGAGTAGAACACCCTATTTTTCAAACTAAACCAGTCATCACATGCCAGTATAACCTCTTCATCTCTGTCAAAATGATTTCCTTTTATCTGTTTTAAGATTTGGGAATAGAAAAAAGTCTGATGGAGCCAAATCTGGAGAATATGGTGGGTGTGGAAGAATTTCAATATTCAAATCGTTGGCTGCTAGCTGCACAAGCCGTGCTTTGTGAGAGAGCGCGTTGTCTTGAAGCAAAGGAAGATTTTGAGTGCGCGTTATCCCTCGTTTCCTGGTCACAACCTTTCTTAGTTTTGTGAGAAGATCTGCATAGTACTGTCCATTAACTGTGTTGCCACGAGGCAGATAATCTTTCAAAAGGACACCTTTACTGTCCCAAAAAACAGTCAGCATCATTTTTCCTGCAGATTTCTGCGCCCTCGGCTTGACAGGTGTTGGGGAGCCCGGGGTTTTCCATTGCATGCTGGCAATTTTGGATTCGGGGTCATAATGGTGTACCCAAGTCTCATCTACTGTCACCATGGTCTCCAAAAAATTTTTTGACTGACACTTTTTGAGCAACTGTTGACAGCAATTTACCCTCTTTTTCTTTTGTTCCCGTGTCAACAATCGCGGAACCCAGCGTGCACACACTTTTCTCATGTTCAGTCTGTTGTGTAAAATTCTATAAACTGTTCTTTCATTTAGTTTTACTCTACTAGCTATCTCCACAATTGTCATTTTTCGATCCTGGTCAATGATTTTCTTCACTCTTGTTGCATTTTCATCGTTGCACTCTGAGGCTGGTCTACCAGATCTTGGCAGATCAGCAACATTTGAGCGGCCGCACTTAAACTGTTGACACCAGTTTTTTACTGAAGTATATGAAGGACAAGAATCACGAAACACTGGTTCCATCTCCCTGTGTATTTCTGTAGGTGTTTTTCCCTGAAACATCAGAAATTTTATCACAGCTCTGGCCTCCTTCTTTCCATTGTTTTGTCAAATCTTTGGAGCAGCAGATCCGGTCAATAGGGTGCATTGCGCCGTGCACCGTAGCGGGAAAACCCATTGAAGAAACAAACGCGTACTTCACACATTCAGAGTCTGGTTCATCTTTCTCCTGTGACTCCTTCATGGTCAGGCCCAAGACTTATGTCAATCCCCTTGTATATATATATATATATATATATATATATATATATATATATATATATATATATATATATATATATATATATTATATATATATATATATATATATATATATATATATATATATATATATATATATATATATATATATATATATATATATATATATATATATATATATATATATATATATATATATATATATTTATATATATATATATATATATATATATATATATATATATATATATTATACATATACATATATATATATATATATATATATATATATATAAATATATATATATATATCTATATATATATATATATATATATATATATATATATATATATATATATATTTATTTATTTATTTATTTATTTATTTATTTATTTATTTATTTATTTATTTTTTTTTTTATTTATTTATTTATTGATAAGTTCTTTTCGGAATACACGAACTTTCAGAAGCTTTAGTTGACCTTCTCAGATTAATGTATAAAAATGAAACCCATTCCTGTTTTCGTTCTTTTATTGTTGTAAACACATATAGATACAGCAAGTAGATCTTTACAACCAGCATATTATTTCCTTATATTGTCGACTCGAGTTATTCGACTCTGACTCAAGCCTCTTTAAGTCCCAACAGCGACTCGACTCGAGCCGAATTGCGGTTTAGGCATTAGCGACTCGACTCGACTCGCGACTTGCCAATTTTGGTGAACTGATTCGCCGTCCTCATTCATAATTCACTCTTAATTAAGGAGACACCAAAAAATGCTTTTATTTAAAGCGATATCCCCCAAACATCACCGCGTGTATATAATTCCATTGTGCAAAAACATTTTACTTCAGCTTATCAGTCATAATTGAAAACTGCTGCTAGGAAAACGTCTCGAGACACAGCGACTGTTAGAGCAATAATATTCCTCGGATGTAAACATAACCATCCCGACTGTGGGGGAAATATATTGTGCGCTGAAACAGAAATGTTTTCGGCGGGAAAAAAACTGGAGCACGTAACTAGGATTGTAAATTGACTTACTCGTAAGATTTAGTGCCGATCATGTGTATAATTTCATCCATTCTGCTGTAGGCGGGGGGGGGGGGGGGAGGGGTGGTAGTCTGCTTGAGATACTTCGTATTAAAATAGCGACAGTACTTAAAATACATAATATTATTTGTCATTATCATTTGTAGTGATCGATGCAAGAATTCGATAAAGTGCAATTGTGGCTATAAACCATGTTGGATAATAAAAAAAATGAGACTCGATTTGGGACTCGACTTGAAAGCCAGTGTTAGGCACATGCGACTCGACTTGAGACTTGTACTAAGAGACCTGAGATTTGACTTGAGAGACTCGTTAGGAAAGACTTGACGACAACTCTGTTATTTGCATGAACAGCTAAGTCTACATTGTCACCAGTTTTTTTTTTTTTTTTTTTTTTTTTTAATTAGTACTTTTCATTCCTCGTCCAACATAACGTAGGGCCCAAGAGGGGGGGGGGGGGGGCCACAGCATGACCACTGCTCCCTCATGTATGCCGTAAGAGGCGACGAATATTATCTTGTATATGTGCCTGTCAAACTTATCATGTTCATCGAATTCCTACTGAACCCACTCAGGTACATTACTTAAAGTAATTAGCACCCGGTCGGAGTGGCTAAGAGGTACGGCGTCCGCCTCGAGTTCTAGAAGTACCTGGTTCGATTCCTGGTTGAGGGAATATAATTTATGGAAAAAAAATTTCAAACCCAGTGGTCCTAATGATGTCATACTCCTCCCCTGGTCTTCTGGGTAGTGAGATCAGATGCCTAGTCTTCTCGGATAAGGGCAAAAAAATAGGAGATCTCGTGTGCACGTTGCGCACGTTAAAAATCCCACGGCAGTTGAAAATCGTAAAGAGTAGGCCTATCAGGCAACTGCCCTGGCAACATTTAAAAATTAGAAACCTACCCACAACAAAAATATTTATAGAAGGTGTGATTCCTATATACACACATGGGGATTCTCACCGGTGCTACGGAGTTTGTGCACTGTGCTGAGATCCTCCTTGTGTGATCTAAGGGAGGAGATCGGAGCACTGATGGAGTTATCCGTGAGCAATGAAGATAGTCCTTAAAACCAAACCCAAACCAAACCAATTAGCACCCAGGGCGAATCCTACCGTTGACACCCTCACCCTATAAGCATAATTTTATAAGAAGTACTACCATATTAGAGTGTCCGGTTGACAGGGTGGTTAAAGCGTTGGTCTCTCGCGGGTTCGAATCACGGTAACGATACGCTCCAGTCTACCCAGCTGTAAATGGTAACATGACTCTGCTGTTTGAGTTAGCGAAAGAAAAGGCAGCGAGGACGGGAAGTGGTCACCCCCCACCTCTCGATGCTGGACCTAGTATACGGAAGTCTCTAACACTTCACTCCTCTGCGGCAGCATCTGCTGTGTGACTACCTTTACCTTTAGTACAACCTTAATCATGTCCGATGACATCCCAACTTGGCTGTCACCCGGGGCGGATCTCCCCCCCCCCCCCTCCCCCGCCCTTAGTTATGCCACTGAACCCACTGCTTCATGTGGTGGCACTATGCCCCTTTCCTCTGTGTCTTTGCCTTCCCTAACTCAAGAGCAGAATCAGGTATCCATTTACAACTGGGTAGACTGACGCGTGACGCTATCAAATTTCGATCCCATCCCTCTGTAACTTTGCCGTCGACCGCTTTGGAACTTAAGTTAAGAGAAAAAATTTTGCTATTTTTGCTACAGTACTTTCGGATATCAATCGTTTATTTTGGACACTTTTCAAAATAATAGCGATCTTTCGGTTCTAACTCCTCTTTAGTGTTCAGTTCAGGGTAATCTACCTAGCAAATGAAAATAAATTGTACTGAATTCTGTCCCTTTAAAACAATTGTAACCATACAACTTCTGTAGTAGAATTTGTATTGTTATGTCCCCTACGTTACATTTTTAACATGCGTCCTCTCGGTCGTAATTACCGCCATTCCTGTTGCAATTGTGCGTTTTTAATTAATTTAGTCAGATTTTATTTCTTTTTAGCTCGATTTATAATGTCTGCAGTTTCTGCACATCTCAGTGTGCAAGGGTTAACTGCTGCGTTGTCTCTCGCTTCTTTATTCGCAGTTTTAATAATCGATTTAAAAGTTCTTTCACGGGATGTTCCTATATGGGTACTGTTGCGCACATATTTTTTGGCGCACGGATTACGCATACCATGTAAAATGTTTTAATTGTCTGATTCTTCTTCTTCTTGCGATCGCATCTTTGATGATTACACCGTCAGACGAGTTCTCATGATGAATTCGACTGTTGTTTGAAGTTCCTCTTTAACTCCATATAGCTTTGAATTTAGTGTTGAGTCATTGGGCCAGTATATCTTTCTTAACTGGTCATACAGAGGACAGTCCTGTAGAACATGCTCAGCAGTTTGTTCGTTTAATCCACATGTGCACAGTGGTGAAGCAGACAATCGTAGCTTGTGCATGTGTTTATTCAGTTTGTTATGCCCTGTCCTGAGTCGAAAAATAGTTATCTGTCCCTGCCGGTCGAGAGTGTGATAGTCGTCTTTGGGTTGGTTCTGTTCTCTTCTGATAGTCTGGATAGCTCTCTTTTTCTCAAAGTATGTGACTTCATTATCTTCTTGTTCACATTCTCCTCCCTTTTTTGCAAGTTTATCTGCCTTTTCATTTCCGGGTACACCACAATGAGATGGTACCCACTGAAGTATGGTTCTCTTTTTGGCAGCTACCTTGTTTAGTTCATTTCTCAGATGCGGGAGTTTACCACCCTTGAGAGCTTGCAGGACAGACAGTGCATCTGTGAGGATGACTACCTGGTGGCAGTCAGAGTTGGTGTTATAAATCATATTTGCAGCTTGCTCTAGAGCTTGAACCTCAGCTGTATAGTTGGAACAGAATTTACCAGTGGGAATGTGCCTAGTCTCATAGTGGTTGTCAGGATATGAGATAAAGATACCGGCACCTCCATTCCTAACAGCATTAGTTGCTGATCCATCTGTATAGGCATGTATCCATGATTGATCGGGGTAGCTTTCTTGGATCATACTCAATGTAGCAGTTCGTTTTTGCAGATCATTATACTCACATCCACTTGTGAGACCACTGACTGATGTATTAATTTGGAGGGCACTGCTGGCCAGCTCCCATGGTACAGGGTATAGGGTGGGCTTCAGTGGTGTTGTCTTCATGGATAGGTCTTCTTGATGCTGTCTTATAAGTCTTTTCCCCCGATGCACAAAGCTGCTACGCTTTAGACGTCCCAATGCCAGATCATCTAGTCTTGCCTTCATTGGGTGCATTGGCATACTGTTGTACTTTTCCATCTGGATCATGGTTTTTGTGTCTCTTCTATGCGACAGTGTCTGTAATCCAGCAACCTTCTGCATCTCTGTTATTGGTGTAGTTTTCATGGCTCCTGTAATGAGCCTGAGAGCTTGATTTTGCACCTTGTCCAAAGACTGCAGATGTGAGTTAGCAGCTGATGACCATGCTGCTGAGCTAAACTCTAAGTGTGGTCTTATTACTCCATTATAAATCTTCTTTAGATTTCGTTCATTTGCTCCCCAGTTGGTACCTGCTAATTTTCTGAGTATGCCTAGTCGTCTTCGGGCCTTTCCTTCTGCATTTTCAATATGCTTATTCCATGTAAGCCTTTGGTCAAATGTCACCCCAAGATAGGTGGGGTAGCTTTCTTCCTTGATCACGGTTGTCCCTAGGTGTATGTTAGCTGATTTGTCCTTGGGGGCGAGGGAGAACAGTGTTGTGGAGGTTTTGTCTGTGTTTATTGTGATAAGCCATTTCTCTGCCCACGACACTAGCATGTCGGCTGCCCGCTGCATTCTTTAATTTGCTGTGGTGACATTTTCATCAGCGCACCAGAGTACTAGGTCATCTGCATATAAGGCAGCTTTAACTCCTGCAGGGAGATCTTTCACCAGGTCATTGATGTAAACAAGGAAGAGTGTTGGGGAAATTACTCCTCCTTGAGGTACCCCCTGATGGAGCAAACACTTTTCTGCTCTGCAGACCGTCAAGAGTGACTCTAGTTCTCCTGTTATGCAAGTATGACTGGATCCATTTCATCATGTTGCCTTGGATTCCACTTCTCCTAAGTTTTGCAATGAGGCCATCTTTCCACACCTTGTCAAAGGCCTGCTTGAAGTCGACCCAGATCGTTAGGACCTTTTTCTTCTCCTGGAAGGCATCTTCTATTGCTTGAGACAAGTAAGTAACTTGGTCTTCTATACTGTAGCATTCTCTAAATCCAGCTTGTTCCGGCACCAGGATCTGCTCAGACTCTAAATACCATTTCAATCTGTGGTTGACTATTCGCTCCATAGTCTTCCCAACACAGCTTGTGAGACTGATTGGCCGGTAACTTGCAGCCTCTGTCTTACATTTCCCTTTCTTTAGTATGGGTATTGTGATGGCTTCTCTCCATACTTGGGGTACCGTTCCTTTCAACCAGCTGTGGTTGAATATCTCAAGCAGTTTTGTCTTTGCTGCTGAGCTCAGATTTACTAGCATTTCGTTGCTGATTTTGTCTGGGCCGGGTGACTTTTGAAACTTAAGCTTGGAAATAGCCTTCTGTAGTTCTCCTAGTGTGATGGGTTCCCTCATTGGGGCAGGAGTATCTGTCTGTCCCATGGTTGCCAGTATTTCTTTTCTTATCTCTCTTTGATGATCTATGTTAATGGGTAAGTTGCTTTCTGAACTGTATCTTCTAGCAAACAAGTCTGCAGCTTGTTTTCCTCTGAAAAGTTTGCCACCTTCATCCAATGTGATAGTCTGCCTAGGTGAGGAACGCTCTTCATTTAGAGACTTGACTAATCTCCAAAGTTTCCTGCCGTCTTTCTCAAGGTTCAGCGATGCCGTTTTAGTTCTCCAGCTTTTCCGTTTTTCTTCTAGCTTTGTTCTCTGAAACTCTGCTACAGCCTTTTTCCATTTGTTGTGAGTTTCAAGTGAAGGCTGAGACTCTGCGTCCTTTCTAGCCCTGTCCATAGCTTCCTGACGTTCTTGGAGTGTGCTGGACCAGTATGGTATGTAGTTACGCCGGCATCCTTTGGGAATGGTTTCTTTTGCAGCTTGTAGTATGCATCTGTTGAAGTCTTTTACCACTTCATTAATGTCTCTGTTCTGTACCTTGAGGGTAGACAGCAGCGTGTTCACCTGATGCCTGAATAAACCCCAGTTGGCTTTTTTTTAGTTCCATCTTGTAATGGCTGGGCCTGTACTGAGAGTTGCACTCTGGACAGTAAGAAAGATTGGGCGATGGTCGCTTCCCCCTAGTTGGTCTCCTACTTCTCTACTAATAGATCCAGCTATATCTGGTGTGGAGAAGGCAAGATCTGGTGTTGAAGTTGTGTGCCATCCTCTGGAGTAGAAGGTAGGAGTATCTGTGGCATTATTGACTAGGATTAGGGAGTGATCATCTTGCCAAGTTTCAACCTCTTCACCTCTGTGATCCAGATGGTTATAGCCCCAGCTCTGGGAGTGGCTATTAAAGTCTCCAACTGCTATAAAGTTGGTGGCTGGTACCTGTATAGAGCTGAGACTCAGGGGTTTGTTGTTCGGACAGTAATAGTTCAGGAGTTCTATTTCCATCTTGTCTACCTTTATCTGCAACAGCTGATATTCTGCTCCATCCATGAAAGTTTTCCTTTTGTGTGCAGGAATGTTATTCTTTACAAGAGTAAGTACTCCTCCTTTTCGTCTATCTTTTCTGTCGGATCTGAAGCATTGATATCCCCTTATTTTAAAGGTTTGATCTGCTTTCAAGTGAGTCTCTTGGATACAGCAAACACTGACTTGCTTCTCATACAAGATGTTTTCCAGCTCTGTCTTTTTGCTGTATCCAGCCTGCTTGCTGTTCACTCCCTCTGCATTCCAGTGCATCATGACAAGTGGCACTCTGGGTTTCTCTTTTTCTGTTTTGTTTTGGTCAGTAGTTCTCCTCCGCCGAATGCTGACTCCACAAGACGGTCTAGAGGGTCCTCCAGTAGCTGAGGGTGGGCTCTGTCGAGGCTCAGAGCCCGGCACTGCACCTGCCTGGTGGAGCTCCACAGGGCGAGCACCAGTACGAGATTTATTTGACGGTGTACTCTCCATAGAAAAAAAAGCGAGTTGCGTGATACTGTGGTTTCCGGTGCGCCTTCTGGCCCAGTATCTATGACTTTAGCACCTGTTCAACGGGAGAGTGGGCTCATCCCTAATCTGTTTATGTTCCCAGTAGTAGACTATTCGCAAGCAGCCTGTGGTGTCACTGCTCTGCGCGGACCTTGTTTACCGAGGCGGCGTCTGAGCTCGTATGATGAAAATATGGTTGCGTTATCTTCAAAATAGCCCTGTCTTTCCCATGGCTTTTCTGCCATCCTGCAGCTTTGAGTTAGGGAGTTCTGAGCTCCAGTCTCTTTCCCAGGCATTTTATCCTGGCCTGGCACGCATACAGAGGACCCCACTTCTGGTTCTAAGTTAGCAGTTGGGGATAGGTGGGGTAGCACACTGTGCATTCCCCGTCATCCAGGGGGCTCTCCAACTATGCAGAGCTTGCACAATGCTGTGCTCTGGTTCTGGGCTCTCCCAAGGAATCCTCACGTCCTGCACAGAGCCACTTCCAGATACCCACCACCTGCCAACCCTCCATTGTAGAAATCTCCTGCATGCGGCCATCCAGTCAAGAGCCAGTATTAAGTCTGGTGCCCAAGTGATCCCCCCAAGCTCAGTGTGCAATGCTTGGTTCTCATCATGCTGCAACACAGGGGGGATTGTGATGCTCAGCCATCTCTCTCAACTCTGCACCGATAAGTGACATCGGGGACTTTACTGTGCCTAAGTACTGGGAGGCCCCGTTTCCGGGTACACCACACACAGCCAATTGGGGCAACGGTCGCCGTGTGCGTGTCTTCAGTAGGGAAGTTGTGGAGTCTTCCTGTCCATGTTCTTGCACATCCTAACACTGCCCGCAAGACATCGGAGGTTTGGAGAGTGGCCTTCTCTGCTTTTTTGAGCCGGGGTGGGCTCCCCGGGCAAGTCTCGATGGGGATCGGGACGTGTCCACGCGCCAGTGGGCCCAGCATCGGCCGCATCTGATGGAGGACTTGCTCTGCCAGGTTTGATGTGGATTTCCTACCGCCCCGGGTAGAAGCCAGAAGTGTACTGTGCCAGCTCTGGGGGAGATAAAGGGGGTGTTTCTGCGTCTCCTTGTGATACGTAGCCAAGGTAGGGCTCACAGTGCTCTTTCCCCGCCACCAAATTGCCTGCTGGTTACGCCAAGTTCTCCGAGGCTCTAGGCATGTAACCAAGAGTTGAAGGCAATAGGATCGTCAAGTCCTGAGTCTCTGTGCCTGTACAATGGGTTCCGATCTTCAGGGAGCAGTCCACACTCGTTCCCACTCCCAAGACTTGTTCAGTATCCATCTGGCTCCTTCCCACCCATAGAGGGCGTGTACGGTGTAGTGCACCGGTTTTATTATCGAGGTTTGCTCCTCTAGATCCGTTGTGTTTAGCCTGAGGATTCGCACCCTCAGTTACCAGGACTACCTCGAGGAGGGTGTGGCTCTTCACCACGCACAACGATCTTGGGGTATGAGAGGTTTTGCTAGGCCAAGAGACTAACACCGCAATGGTCGCTCCTTTCATGAACAAGAATTCACTAGGCCTAGGGTGAAGCAAGGGGGGAAACCCACTACCCACAACACCAGCACATCATACCCCCTGTCTGTAAAAGACTTTGCCCCTAATAATTGTCTGATGAAGATATATTCATCTTTGAATGCATGTTTTGGTCTTGAGGGACGAAACTCAGATTGGGCAATAAGTAGTCATTCTGTGAGTTATCGCTCTTCGTAGCGTTCTTAAAAATAGAACTCGGCGGAGGAATTTAGACTTACTTGAATCTATTCTGTGTTTGGTTAGGAATAGATTGTTCTTGCTTCAGAATGTCTATGGTCCGAATCTATGTGTAGTGCTTGTCTATGTAGGACGAGTATGTCTTATATCTTGATATCTTAGTATGTTTAAGTGAAACTATTTGTTCTTGTACTGTACTGAAGGGTGTCAGGGGTTTTCGGCGGATGAAGAGAGTTGAGGGGGTTCTTCGGTTGTCTAGGCCTAGAGCGGGAAGTCATGTCGGAGAGATGCCCAAGAGTTTGTGATCTCTTTAAGTTATTCTGGGGACGAAGATAGTTTATTCCAGGATCGTTTAGTCCATGGGTTCCCCAGTTGTGATTCTATAACGCCGGGAGAGCGTTTTTGTGCTTGCTAGTGTATTTCTTATGTCCAGGTAAAAAAAACGTACTTTTGCTGACTTCGTTCATTTCTAGGCTTAAGATGGGCAGACGTTTACATGAACTTACCTATGAATATGTCGGGGCAACATATTCTCTAGCAGCACTAAATATGTTTATATGCAGCAACTATGAGGACGGAATATGCTGATCCTTGTATAATCATTTATTGTTGATGAACAAAGCTTCGATTGAAGATTTGGCTATACACCCGTATAGTAAGTGATGCTCAACCGGGAACCAGCAGCCATTGTGGAATTCGATTGATTTTGGAATTCTACTTATTGTAAATCATTAGCAGAGAACGGGAAAACTTCCTTATTATCAGGTGATGATTGAGAGATCACTATTATAAAGAAATTAACATTATCTTCACAGAGATTTGCTGTAATCTACCTAAAGGAATCTTCGCTAGAAAGAGATCCTGTTTAGGAGTCAAGTTTGAACAGTATTGCTTAATTGACATGCTCGGTCAGTAAGGTCTACTGACTGTATTTATAAACTATGGAAATCTTGGTGTTTACTGATGTTCCATTGCAAGATTATTCTTCATGAATGCTAATTTAGGACGGTAGTCCATTGATCAATATTATGCTGTCTATGTCGACTCATGTTCCTGTATATGTACCCAATCTGTCAAGTGTGTGCGTCCAATTAAACTATTGAAACGACTACAGTGGTCTGCATTGGTGACATAACGTAATGAGTGAATGAGTGCCTTATACGGGTCAACACACGAACAGTCCACCATTCGCCTAACTCACACTTCACACTCACACTCCATATTGGCATAACCCTGCGTCGGTTGAGTTGACCTTTGCAGCATGCCTGGTATACATAGTTACCCTCAAGAAGAAAAAGAGAGTTATCAACTTGGTAGGCCAGTTTCCTGGGTCCAGCCTTCGCAGTCTACAAAGTGGAAGTCACCTAGTGTTTCAAAAACATTTATTTTGGCCAAATGTGACACACATCAACACCTATAGGACAACTATCCAGTCGATGTCAGCTTGACCTGTTATGACAAGTGGAACTGTATCTAGGTCACCGCTGTTGACATTTTGCTTGGTACAGGCATTATTTCATATAACAGACAGCGTAGCACGGCAAGTTGTTTACAAGTGGACATCACAGCATTACACAGAACATTGGCAAGCAAATTAACTGTGTTAGCAGAAGTATTGAACTTAGAAACCTATTTTCATCGATGGATCTTCTTATGTTCTGCTATTGTGTTGAACTTTAATATTTAAGGCCAGAAATTGTAGTTCAATAAAGTGGCAGGTATTTATTTTGATTAAAATATCTGTGCCATTTCTATAAAACAGCCTTCTACACAACACTCTATCTACATCACAGTTTATTAATGATATATGCATTTATGCTATTGATGTTTACATGTTATTTGTATATATGTATTTATGTTTAATGTTTGCATATTATTCGTGTGTCTAATATAAGATTTCCCAAGTAACATAGGGCTTATATTAGCGTTCTATAGGGAGCAATTTCCTTTATTGGATATTTGCTGGCAACATCTGGTGCTATTTTTGTTAGTTGTGATGAGGTGTTCTTTTCTTCGTTGTTTTTGTTAATAATTTTGTGTTCCTTAGTTTGTTTGATTTGTTTGTATTTGTAGGTCTATCCTTTCGTATCTTTCAGTTTTATACACAATTTATGTTTATACACTGTGGCGTTATTTGTGTTGTTCATTCTATTGCAGATATCATCACAGATTCTGTGATCATTTTTCTTTGATTTTTCGTATTTGATTTATTTGATTTCTGCAAATGTTTCCTGTTCTCTTGTACAATTGTTTGGTTGTGTTCTTGATCGACATACACTATTTAAAATATATTTGATCATATGAATTTATAAGAAAAAGTCAACTGATGATTTTTAGTAATTGGTTGGTACACAGTTGATTATACAAGACCTTACTAAAGGCTTGTTTCCCCACATAGTTTGGGATAAGGAGCTGATTGATCAAATTATTAAGAGCTTGTGTTTACATTACTTTGAAATATAGATTACATTTTTGTGTCAACTGATTGCTATCATTATTAGACATCATGTCTACATTGGAACACTTTATTGAGTTAGGAAAATCTCTAGGCAAGACTGGAGATAAGTTGGAGGAGTATGCTACCAGTCAATATGATAAAGCACTTAAAGCTGAGGAAATGAAATAAAAAAGTGAGGAAATTAAACAAAAAAGTGAGGATAGAAAAATGGAAATAGAATTTGAACAAAAGAAACTGCAGATGCAGGTTGAGGAAAAGAGATTCCAAATGGAATTGGAAAAACAAAACAAAGAAGCTGATGCTGAGCAGAGAAGATTAGACAGAGAAGCTGAACAAAAGAGATTAGACAGAGAAGCTGAACAAAAGAGATTAGACAAAGAAGCTGAACAAAAGAGATTAGACAAAGAAGCTGAACAAAAGAGATTAGACAAAGAAGCTGAAGCTGAGGAGAAAAGAGCAATAAGAGAACATGAACATCAAAAAGAACTTTTAGCATTTGAGTTAGAAAAGTTGAAATTGACAAACATGAGTAATGTCAATCAGTCATCTAGTGGTAAACCCTTTACTTACAAGGTCAAGGTACCAGCGTTCAATTCTGCCAGCGATGATATAACATTCTGGCTTGATAGATTTGAACGTGCTTGTCGAGCTCATAATGTGGAGAAATCACAATATGCTAATCAGTTGTCTGAGAATTTAAAAGGTGATTCTCTGACGAGTTTAAGTTTGGTTGAAGAAACTGACAAGGATAATTATGAGGTTATTAGGGCAGCCTTGATAAAGAAATACCAGTTATCTGAGGAAGGTTACCGTATTTTGTTTAAAAGAATGGTACCTGAATCAGGGGTAGAATTCTCAGAATTCATTGCAAGGACACGTCTTACATTTAATCGTTGGATTGAACTGTCCAAAACAGAAAAGACTTATGAAGCACTTATGGATTTATTGCTCAGGGACAAGATTATGTCAAGCATTAGTAAACCATTCCTTGAATTCCTACATGAGCGGAAACCTAAAACACTAAAAGAAATGGAAGAATATTGTACCCAATACGTCACTGCACACCCAGATGTAGCTATTAGCAATACTAAGGTTAAGGAAGGTATGCCAGTTGCATCAGCAACACCATACAACCCTAATTACTCACACAAATTCCAAGGACCTCAAAACAGGTTTAATAAAAAGGGTAACCATAACAGTTATCAGAACCAAGGTAACCAATCATTTCAGGGTTCTTCTTCGAATATCTGGAGACGAGCCGACAGCCCTCGATTCAGGGGTGGTCATAATTATAGGAACTTCCGCAAAGGAAGTCATTATAGAAACTATCCTAGTTTTCCATCATGGAGACAACAAGATCATAATTACAGAGATACTCATTATAATGAATATGATAATAGTAACCAGGGGAATTATGACTCAAACCCAAATAGGGGTTACAATAGGGGAAACAATGATAATTACAGGAGTAATAATAACAGAGGTAGACCCCAACATAAAAAACAAAAATCTCATTATCATGCAAACTCTGCACAGCAAGAGTCCCATGATGCCTATAGACAAAACAAAGATAATGATGACTCTAACAATATGGCATGTGCCGCTTTTGATTTTGGGAGAGCATCTCAGTGCCCCCAATGCAAAACATTATTCGAACCAACTACGGTGTCCACTTTAAATTGTGGCCATCCTCTTCCCGCTCTTCCCGCGTCAATCGCGCATGATGGAAGAGGTTCTCTTGTCTTACACAAAGGTTTAGTAAATGACAATCCAGTTTCATTGCTTTTTGATTCTGGATGCACCACAATTGGTGTTAGGCAGTCACTCATAGATCCTTCTCGTGCTACAGGCAAAGTAGTCAAATGTGTAACATTTGGCGGCACCATAGATAAATACTCTACTGCTATCATTAGGATCGCTACTCCTTTCTTTACAAGAGATGTACACGCATGTCTTCTACCGAATCCGATCGCTGATCTTATCATCGGTCGTATTCACGGAGTCAAAGAATGCACTCCACAACAAATTTCCGTTTGGGAAAATCAAAATATTCAAACTGCTAATGCTGTAGTCACTAGAGCTCAAGCTCTCAATATGCCCGAAACTTCATATATTGAAGATAATGAAGTGCATAACCAAGATGATCCCTTGGTAATTTCGCGTGACTCATTTATAAAGCAGCAAGAAGAGGATCCGACTCTAAAGAAATTCTTCACTCTTGCAACAAAAGGTGATACGAATAAAGATTCAAAGGGCAAATCTTGGATTACAATGAAGAATGGCGTACGTGTACGTATGGTGCAAGACTCCAACAAGTCAAGTCATTCTCATATTCTTGTACCCAAGAATTTGAGAGTTAAAATATTGCAACACGCACACGACTCTCAGTGTGCTGGACATATGGGTTTTTCCCGTACAAAGTCAAGAGTTCTTGCGGCTTTCTTTTGGCCTTTTGTGAACAAGGACATACGGATCTATTGTCGATCTTGTAAAATATGTCAAGAAGTCAAATCCAAAGGTCCAAGCCATGCTGCACCTATTCAGGCTGCAGACATTCCTATTCGACCATTTCAGAAGATGGCGATAGACATCATTGGTCCATTTAAGATTAAATCTGCTAGAGGACATCAGTTTATCTTAACGTGTGTGGACATGTGCACACGTTGGCCAGAGGCTATCCCTCTGAAGAGCATTACTACTGCTGACATTGCAGATGCTCTTTGGCTTATATTTTCTCGTCTGGGATTTCCCGGAGAAATATTATCAGATCATGGCACCCAACTAATATCGGATACCATGTCTCAAGTAAAGTCTACTCTCCAGATAGAGAGATCTTTGAGCAGTAGCTATCACCCAATGTCGAATGGGATGGTAGAACGCCTTAATAGAACACTCAAAAACTTACTAGGGAAGATAACTGAGGATCATCCTCAAGATTGGGATGGGGTTTTACCCGCGGCCCTCTTCGCTTACAGAGAGGTACCCAATGAACATACAGGATTTTCTCCCTTTGAACTTGTCTTTGGCGCGCGACCGCGTGGCCCTATGTCTTTGCTTCATGATCTCATAACCGCTGATAATATTACCGATGACACAAAATCTTCTTACGAATAATTCATCGCGTTAAGACAAAAGATTATCGAAGCATGCAAAATGGCAACTTCTTCTTCTGAGTTTGCTAAGGAGAAAGCAAGACAATTTGCCAATAAGAAAAGAACCTTACGACAACTTTGTCCTGGTGACAAAGCATTTGTTTTGCTACCTTGTAGGGAAAACAGACTACTTATTTCTTGGAAAGGTCCGTACGATATAATCTCGAAAATTTCCGATGTTGACTACATTGTCGATATTGATGGGAAGCGTAAAACCTTCCACATCAATATGCTTACGGAATTCCATGAACGTCCGGATTATTTACAGCCTATTTTCCAGGCAACGGACGATTCACCAGTCCAACATGGTCATTACTCATCACTGTCTGTAATACAGGATGAGGAAACAAGTTTTTCGGATGTTAATCTTCCGCCTCCGATGATTCCACTTCATTCTAGTGAATCATGGAAAAATGTAACTGTTTCTCCCGATTTATCTCTAGGAGAACAGCGACAAGTTTCGTCTATGTTACAAACATTTCAGGATGTCCTTACTGACTTTCCTGGACAAACTCATGTCAATGAACATGATATTATTCTAACTGACCATAATCCTATTAGAGTCAGACATTATCCTATTCCTATACATTTTCAAGCACAAGTTGAAAAGGAGTTGGATGAGATGATAGATTTAAAAATAATTGAACCATCCACTTCTGCTTATTCTTCGCCGATGGTTATTGTCCGTAAAAAAGACAATAACATACGTCTTTGCGTTGACTATCGCAAATTGAATCAAGTCACGAAGTTTAATGCTGAACCTATGCCTTTACTAGAAGAGCTACTTACTAAGCTTTCTAAATCGCATTTTTTCACTAAACTAGATTTGTCTAAAGGATATTGGCAAGTTCCTCTATCTGAACGCGCCAAACCTTTTACTGCTTTTTCTACACCTAGAGGCCTTTTTCAATGGAATTTTATGCCTTTCGGCCTTATGAACGCACCAGCTACATTCGTACGCATGATGCGTAGAATTCTATCCTATCGGTCAGATGTCATTGCGTACATAGACGACATCTGTCTTTTCAGCAATACTTGGGAAGATCACTGTTCAGGGTTAGTTGAATTGCTATCTACTCTACGCGAGTATAACCTGACAGCGAAACCATCTAAAGCCTGCATTGGTTTTAGTGAAATTTCTTTTTTAGGTCACCGTGTCGGCCATGGTTTCCTAAAAACAGAGGACCATAATACAAGTAAAATACTTAACATTTCTATTCCTAAGACTAAAAAGCAAGTGCGAAGTCTCTTAGGTCTTATACAATTCTATGGTCGATTCATTCCGAATCTGTCCTCAATCATGGCACCTTTTTCTACCTTGCTAAAGAAAGGGTCTCCTAATATAGTCCATTGGACTCATGAATGTCAATCCTCTTTGGATAAGATTAAAACTATGTTTTCTACTGCACCTATTTTAGTGTTGCCTACTAAAGATAAGACATTTGTTCTTCGTAGTGACGCTTCAGCCACTGGGATTGGAGCGGCACTAATGCAAGATTACTCTGGAACTCTGCATCCTGTAATGTATATTTCCAGAAAGCTTAATGCTGCAGAAAGGAATTATTCGGTTTTAGACCGTGAACTGTTGGCTATGGTATGGTCAATTCTCAAATTACAAAGATTCCTTCTAGGCGCACATTTTATAGTAGAAACCGATCAGAAAGCTCTTACAGCTATCCAGAGTAAAAATTTGAAGAGTTCGAGGTCTACTCGATATGCAATTGCTCTTCAACCTTTTCATTTTTCGGTACGAGCTATCCGTGGATCAGATAATGTGATGGCAGACATTCTGTCTAGATGCCCACATGATTCCACTTAGCTGTTGAGTACTGGACGTCTTAACACTTCCAACTCGACAACAGATTTTTCTTTTCTATATCAAAATAGATACACATTGTAATTCGTAATGACACTACGTTCATTGATATATAGTCACCATTACTCGTTGATGATTTTTCTTTTTGTCAATCATGTACTTGGAATGCTTAAACTTAAATTGTTATATGCATTGTATCATTGTGTAGTAGTATGCGTTGGTGACACCTCCCTGGAAACACTTATGCTTAAGAGAAATGCTTTCTCTGGGGGATTGAGATTTTGCATTAATCTGGCTTAAATAATTCCAGATATTTCTCATCTGCGCAGTATTTATGCGTTGGGAGCCTATTGTATGTTGCTCTCAGATGAAAAAAAAAATGATTTTCATTTGTTTTCCCTGGGGGTGTGGTAATCTGTTGCGCACATATTTTTTGGCGCACGGATTACGCATACCATGTAAAATGTTTTAATTGTCTGATGAAGATATATTCATCTTTGAATGCATGTTTTGGTTTTGAGGGACGAAACTCAGATTGGGCAATAAGTAGTCATTCTGTGAGTTATCGCTCTTCGTAGCGTTCTTAAAAATAGAACTCGGCGGAGGAATTTAGACTTACTTGAATCTATTCTGTGTTTGGTTAGGAATAGATTGTTCTTGCTTCAGAATGTCTATGGTCCGAATCTATGTGTAGTGCTTGTCTATGTAGGACGAGTATGTCTTATATCTTGATATCTTAGTATGTTTAAGTGGAACTATTTGTTCTTGTACTGTACTGAAGGGTGTCAGGGGTTTTCGGCGGATGAAGAGAGTTGAGGGGGTTCTTCGGTTGTCTAGGCCTAGAGCGGGAAGTCATGTCGGAGAGATGCCCAAGAGTTTGTGATCTCTTTAAGTTATTCTGGGGACGAAGATAGTTTATTCCAGGATCGTTTAGTCCATGAGTTCCCCAGTTGTGATTCTATAACGCCGGGAGAGCGTTTTTGTGCTTGCTAGTGTATTTCTTATGTCCAGGTAAAAAAACGTACTTTTGCTGACTTCGTTCATTTCTACGCTTAAGATGGGCAGACGTTTACATGAACTTACCTATGAATATGTCGGGGCGACATATTCTCTAGCAGCACTAAATATGTTTATATGCAGCAACTATGAGGACGGAATATGCTGATCCTTGTAGAATCATTTATTGTTGATGAACAAAGCTTCGATTGAAGATTTGGCTATACACCCGTATAGTGAGTGATGCTCAACCGGGAACCAGCAGCCATTGTGGAATTCGATTGATTTTGGAATTCTACTTATTGTAAATCATTAGCAGAGAACGGGAAAACTTCCTTATTATCAGGTGATGATTGAGAGATCACTATTATAAAGAAATTAACATTATCTTCACAGAGATTTGCTGTAATCTACCTAAAGGAATCTTCGCTAGAAAGAGATCCTGTTTAGGAGTCAAGTTTGAACAGTATTGCTTAATTGACATGCTCGGTCAGTAAGGTCTACTGACTGTATTTATAAACTATGGAAATCTTGGTGTTTACAGATGTTCCATTGCAAGATTATTCTTCATGAATGCTAATTTAGGACGGTAGTCCATTGATCAATATTATGCTGTCTATGTCGACTCATGTTCCTGTATCTGTACCCAATCTGTCAAGTGTGTGCGTCCAATTAAACTATTGAAACGACTACAGTGGTCTGCATTGGTGACATAACGTAATGAGTGAATGAGTGCCTTATACGGGTCAACACACGAACAGTCCACCATTCGCCTAACTCACACTTCACACTCACACTCCATATTGGCATAACCCTGCGTCGGTTGAGTTGACCTTTGCTCCCCCTGGAGCCTCCATCATATTCACCACTGGTTTGCGTGAGGAGAATGAAAGCAGTACTTTACAGCATGCCTGGTACACACAGTTACCCTCAAGAAGAAAAAGGAGACTTATCAGGTACAATTGTATTAATCGCTTCACGAGGCCTGTGACAAATATAAAAAACAAAACAAACACAAAAAAAAGCTCAACAACAGTGACAGTTTAATGACTCGTGAATCGTTCAAATTAGAAGCACGTGAAAAAAAGGGGCAGTCGGCCAAATCGGGGTCCAACCTCTGACTGCGGTATTAACGATCCCGCGTTATACCGGGTACAGGATATATACCGTATATATAAAATGTACACTTACATATATACACACTGTCACGGGATGTACTCCCCTTGCTCGGCAGCAGTGGTCCAACAATGGCTAAACTTTAGCGTATCTACTGAGGATCTTCAAAAGTGTCTACCTTTCGCTCAGGAGATGTGAATTAAAGCATGGTGCTTTAGTTCTAGGGAGCCTCATGGGAATTTAAAGAAATCAAGTACTACAGCAGATAGGGTTCAGGCCGTGTAAATTGTTTATCTTTCTTGACCTTCTATGAGTGAGGATTTTGCTCGTTCTGATGAGCTCCTAACTGCTTTGACTCAGTAAAATATTACTTATATAGCTCTGTTATTCAAAAAATGACTAAATCAACTATACATGTGTACACTTACAGATAACAAATTTAATAATCAATTATCGTTAACAAATGTAAAACAAATAAGGGTGGGGTGAATTTAGATAGTCTTTAAAATTTCCTCACAGGTGATGGTCTGATTTGAAAAGTTTTTTATTAGAGAGTTAATAGCTTGGCAGCTTTGAATAGGTATATAGCTGCCAGTAAGATGTCGATTGGTTTCTGCTCCAGCCGATGCTTTTTCTTTGCAGGTTATGGACTGATTCACTTGTCACTGGTCACTGGTCAAGACTGGTGGCCGCAACACGTCCCTCGTAGTAGCGAAGGGTAATGTGAAAATGGTCCAGCATCTGTGAAGACCAGTTTGCTGTAAGTGTCTAGCTTTGACTGCAGGCCACTTATACCACTCACTTGTTCCGTAGATAGCACCACCAATTGGTACCACCGAATAGTATTATGAAATAAGAGAGAAAAACATATCCTCCTGAGTATTGGGTTTCCTGATACAAAATCAGGCGCCCCCCCCCCCCCTTTTTTTTCATTCCACCATCCCATTTGCCTCAGAACTTTACCCTCTCTGAGCATTAATGTTAATCCCAGTGGTTGGAAAGTGTCGTAGATTTTTTGATAGGGGAATTGAGACATAGATTGGTCCCTTCTGAATAGACTAGAACATGTGGTGACTCAGTGAGAGATAAGGTAAAGAAATAGATTTTCACGTGTGAGAGGGTGGAAAATAAGTAGTCTGTCCCTGAACTCGAGAAGCTTCTCTCATTCAGCCTATCTCTACAACAGAACTTTGTTAGTCAGACAGTCTACCAAAATATACATTAATATATATTCAACCACTCACCTCTACACACACACAGATACGTGACGACAATTAGACGCACAGACGTGAAAACTATATCTATGGAATAGGGATCTTTTGGGACGAGCTGACCAACACACGTAAATAAAGTTTATGTAAATTTTATTTATCATAAAGAAACTTCACAACAGCAATATTTTGAATATCAAATCAAATACAAATAAACTTAAGTTAATGAATTTATTTTAAAAAAAGAGTTAGACTCATAGGTGTAATCCTCCCTCCCTCTGTTGAGACAAGATCCCGTTAGACGAAAGTTATTAACCCCAAAGAGTCAAAGATTTATACGCTATGGTCTAGTATTTCCCTCTACAGTAAAGAACAGAGTTATACGTTAATCTCTTCTGAAAAGGGACAGCATTAGCAAAACTTGCATTAAAAAATACACAAAGTGAGTACATGGATTCTACAAGATATATATGAGAATTATTCATTCCTCATTTCTCTCTTCTCAGACAACCGTGGCCACGAGCATTCTTTCTTACCTAATACTTGGGTTGTATCTTCTGGAACAATCTTTAGGACACACACACACACAGCAAATCCAGTATTATATTTGGCAAAAAAGAACCCCAGCTCCTCAAAGACAGACTAACTTCAATTCTCCGGGGAGCGTTCCCTTTTGTTAGGTTTTATTTGGGATTACTGTTTATGTCACATTTAATTTGTCCATGTAAGAAAGTTAATAGCGCTCACAGTGTCAATAGCTTGAGATTTGAAGTACATAGAAATGACAGGTTGGTAACTTCTCTCAGTATAAAATTCTTGGTCACACCACAACTGGTCAAACGTCGGGAAATGGTAATGTTTGTTAAGTCACCGCAACGGGCTGACTGTAAATAAAATTTGCAAAAGAAATCTGGATCTATATGCCCAGTTTCAAAGTCACTCTTAATGTTCTTTGGGTGGTATTCTGTCTCTTTCTGTGTGTAAACACAACCTCAGAAAGTTGTACTTTGAAAAAAGACCCAGATACGAATTAAAATGTTCTTTTGTATGGTCACTCTCAGATTTACATGGAAGCCGCTGGTAAGGTTTAGGGTTTGACCCAATACTGTATAAAGGAGAAAAAAATACAAATACTTAACCATAATATAGTATTCACAATCCTATTCTTAACCCGCGTAAAATAGAATATATCTATCCACTTCGGTTATTTAACTTAAATTGAAACTACAAGCTTAGAGCTTGCCTCATCGTTTAAAACCTCCAGTGAAATAAATTCTAGTCATTAAAAAAAAATCAATCATCATGAATTAGAAATAAATTTTATATTTCGTCAATACTCATGATGAACAGTGCATTACTAGTTGGTTAAAATATTCTCTGACTGGTTACTAGCTATTAATTAAATTTACTTTATAGCAGGAATAGTTTAGCTAGAAATTATTATTTTCTGCTAGCCAATGTAACACAGTAAAACTTAGAGAAATATTAATGACGAACCTATCTACTCGTAGTAAATCACTCTGCACAAAAATCTAGTGAAATGTAATCGACGATTTTACCACTTAAATCACTCTATACTACTAGTATAGTATTTACCACAAGCACACAAAATGAACGATCTCCAAATCGAAAAACTAAGTAATTCTACTCTTATAAGAGATCTTAGAATCGAAGTTAGATGTTCTCTGAAATTCTGGCGGTAGTGGATAAATTTAGTTAGAATGCTGGGGTATATATATATATATATATATATATATATATATATATATATATATATGTATATATATATATATATATATATATATATATATATATATATATATATATATATATATATATATATATATATATATATATATATATATATATATATATATATATATATATATATATATATATATATATATATATATATATATATATATATATATATATATATATATATATATATATATATATATATATATATATATATATATATATATATATATATATATATATATATATATATATATATATATATATATATATATATATATATATATATATATATATATATATATATATATATATATATATATATATATATATATATATATATATATATATATATATATATATATATATATATATATATATATATATAGACTCTCTGCCAGATTTAGCACCTTTGAGGAAATCTCTGCTCAAATTCTGTTATCAAAAGGAATCTACACGCTATTACCGCTGCAAATTCGAGAACCGAGCAAACGGTCTCTCTTTAGATCAGGCGTAACGTAATTGACCAGACCGTGCGAGATTTCTTCGATCGAAAAAAAATCACACTATTACCGCCTGCAGACATGGTCATTGAACGAAATCGAGCGAAGCCCATCCTTTTGATCTGGCTATTCTCACCGTGTTTAATTACTTCCTAGCGAACGGATTTACAAGGGAGGTAATAGAAATTTGCCTCACCTTGGTTCACAATAATCTGCTCTGATCGCTGTCTGATCTATTACACGATTTTCAATCGTTGGCGTTAAAATAATTACAGCTCAACGTTAGCTAATAGTCTGCTCGAGAACATACATCAAAGAAAATAGCGAACAGCAATAAAATGCGTGCTAAATTAGAAAAAGGGACAGATCTCTGAGTGTTAGAATGGTTTTATGTTAACGAACAGGCGTAGGTGAAAACTAGGTAAAGAAAAGTGTAGATAGAGAAATAGATAGATGAAAGCTATTTTCATAATATGTCACAGACGTCCCCGCTTAAATATATGAAACCATTTCATGTCCAGTTTATGGAAATAGATTTCCTATATCAGTAGCTTCCGGGTGATTGTTATCTTCACTCTCATCATCCCCCTCCGTCTCTGTCCAATTCCTACTCATGAAGTCTGCTCCAACGTTTTCTTTTCCTGGAATGTATTCGACTTTAAAGGAATATACACTTAGCAGCAATGCCCAGCGCATTATTTTCGCATTAAATTCCTTATTTGCCCCAAAGAAACGCCAGTGGAGCATGATCGGTATGCACCGTGAATGTTACTCCGTATAGGTATTCATGGTGTCTCCTTATACCATGAACTAGTGCCAGACATGCTCTTTCCACTGTGGAATAGTTTTGTTCTGCTTTATTCAATTTCCGACTGCCGTATGCCACTGGGAATAGCTGGTTCGGATCATCGTCGCCTGCCTGAAGCAGAGTTGACCCGATGCCTTGACCCGATGCGTCGACTCGCAATATGAAGGGTTTGGTAATATCAGGTAGTCGTAAAATTGGATATTCAGACAACTGTTTCTTGAGCGTGACGTAAGCGTCTTCGCACTTGGAATCCCAGATAATTCTCTCAGGTCGCCCCTTCTTCGTAAGGTCAGTAAGGGGTGCAGTCAAACCATTGAAGTTTTTGATGAATTTCTGGTAATAAGCACACAGTGATAAGAACGATCGTGTTTCTTTCTTCGTCCTTGGCCTCTTTGCTGCACGTATCTTCTCTACGTTCTTAGCAACTGGCCACATGGCACCGTGAGCAATGGTATGCCCCAGGAAGTCAAACTTTTCGAAGCCGATTAAACATTTGCTAGTCGAGCTGTAAGACCAGTTTCCCGTAGTCTCCTGAGGAGCATCGCAACTGTAGCAATGGGTTCTTCATATATGTCCGTTGCAATTAGTATATCGTCCATAAAATTGTGGATATGTGGACTGTGCATGGTTCTAAAAGCTTTCTCATCATCCTTGTGAACATTCCTGGTGCGTTATGTAACCCGAATGGCATCACGTTAAACGTATAGTGTCCTTCACTGGTGCTGAAAGCTAGCAAAGGCTTAGTTTCCTCTTTGACTGGTATTTGATAGTAACCTTTACTCAGGTCAATCTTGGAGAAAATCCGTGCCTTGCTTAGCTTGCTAAACAGCTCAGAAGCGCTTTGGAGAGGTTCCGGCTGAAATTCAGTTACAGTGTTCAGTAGACGGTAATCGATGCACAGCCGAATTTCCTTATTGGGCTTCTGCAACAGCACTACGCTCGCACTATAAGGAGATGTAGACTGCCAGATTTAGAACCTATGGAGAAATCTCTGCTCAAATTCTATTATCAAAAGGAATCTACACGCTATTACCGCTGCAAATTCGAGAACCGAGCAAACGGTCTCTCTTTAGATCAGGCGTAACGCAATTGACCAGACCGTGCGAGATTTCTTCGATCGAAAAAAATCACACTATTACCGCCTGCAGACATGGTCATTGAACGAAATCGAGCGAAGCCCATCCTTTTGATCTGGCTATTCTCACCGTGTTTAATACTTCCTAGCGAACGGATTTACAAGGGAGGTAATAGAAATTTGCCTCACCGTGGTTCACAATAATCTGCTCTGATCGCTGTCTGATCTATTACACGATTTTCAATCGTTGGCGTTAACATAATTACAGCTCAACGTTAGCTAATAGTCTGCTCGAGAACATACATCAAAGAAAATAGCGAACAGCAATAAAATGCGTGCTAAATTAGAAAAAAGGGACAGATCTCTGAGTATTAGAATGGTTTTATGTTAACGAACAGGCGTAGGTGAAAACTAGGTAAAGAAAAGTGTAGATAGAGAAATAGATAGATGAAAGCTATTTTCATAATATTTCACAGAAAGCATCCATTGCATTTATATTGAACATGTTTACATTTACATTTGCACTGGTTGAAAAGGTTAAAATAATAAGTATGTATATCAGTTCTATTTTCATCAACTCCCTGCCCCGTCTGGAACTTGGGACTACCTCTACTTCTGGTTCTCTATGAGAAACCCGCATAAAGCAGTCACCAGCTCTTGCAGTGGTGATTCATTAAATCATCATCCGTTATGCTGAGGTTGCCAATCTCGTAGGATTTGGACATCTACTAGCAATTTTCACATGGTACTAATGCAAAATATATAATTTAAAATGTACAACTCACCCCAAATAAATTTTTGGGCAACTCAGACTTCTGGCTCAGTGAAATAGTTTCGGCAACTTGATTAAGATGCCTCTTACACGTGGTCTGGGGTGTTACATTACAATATACTCCCACTAGGACTTAGTGTTCAGGTTCCTAGGATTCCGGACTTTCTGTATTAATAAAGGTAGAGTTGTCGTTGTGTAAATACACAAGATGCTCAAACACGTTGTCCGGTCCGTTAAAGTGGAATCCTGATCCTATTCCTTACTCTAGATTGTCTGGCTGTCTACTAGGTGTTGAATTTCACAGTGCGGTAAATCCACAAGGCGCTAAATTATAAGGCAGAATTCGGCCCATGTCCAGATTGCTACTATATGACAAGGTTCCAATGAGTAAACATTGTATTTTTGTATCTCAAATGCCAAGCCAATAGCATGCAAGATGCATATATTTCCTCTTGTCTCACGAAAAATTCCTGCGTAACAAACGCAATAATATATGTGTTGTTTACATTTCACCATATATGGTATGTCAGCTTCCGTCTATTATCGATCATGTGTATATTCATGACTCCATAATCTCTTTCACGATAATTAATTATTCGCCGACCCGTTTTGTCTTGGTTATCTCATTTACCCGGTCTTTTCTACACACGGTCTGCTCGTAAATGGTTACAACATTTCACTCCACAGATTCAGGTGTCAGTATGGGTTCAAACGAAAGTGATTGATTTCCATAATCAGCAAAAGATTGTCGCTGAAGTCCTGACATGACAAGAATTGAGGGACGGGAGTGTAAACAGTAATTAAGTGCAGAAAATGAGACGTAGCGTTAAAATGCCGGAGATAAACATGAATGCTAGGAACAGATATTATATAATTTTGTCACACACACACATACATTTGGCACACCTCTTCCTGAAAATATTTCATTGATATTACAGTAGAACTCCATTTATCCGAACCCCATGGGACCGAGCATCGTTCGGATAATCAAATGTTCGGATAATTGGATTACATAATGTATCGAGTACATGTACACATATTTCTAAAAATAATTAACCATCACAAGGAAATTACACTATAAAACATATTTACTTGTACTGTAATAATAATACCCACACTGTATTAGATCACTGTATCACCAAAATCTTTCATTACATTTTGCAGTGCATGTACTACTTGTATTAATTATTTTTTTTTAAGAAAGAGAAATGTTTTCAAAATAACATTACAAACGATTCAAAACCAGGCGCAACTTACGTATACATGTACTTGCACAGATGTAACCCACTATTTAAATTAATGAGGAATCCTCTTTTGCACCAAACTGGATAGTCTCCTTTTGGCTGCTAAGTCCCGCATTCTCTTCAACAGCAGAAGCTGTATAGGACAGCTGTCATCTTCTTGCTCGTACCAAGCCATGGCTGTTTCTAGTGCTATAAAGGCCTCTTCAGGACTTGGTCGACGTTTTGGGTTTTCTTCATAATCTACAAGTACATCATGTACTTCTGAGGAGTCTTCATCATCGGTCACTACATGTATTTGGTTTTCTTCTTGCACAAAAGACAAAATTTCTTCGTCATTCAAAAACTGAAAACCAGAATCATTATCATCTTCTAGCCACATGTGTGCATCATCTTTGTCACAGGCCGAAAATCCGGGCATTGCTTGAAACAGTTCCACAACTTCATTTATACAATCATCATTTGTGTCCACTACAGTAGTTTCATTTCCTCCTTTTTTCCCAAGCAATCTATTCCAAGCCTTGTTGAGATTATCTTGTGACAGGGTGGTCCAAGCATCAGCTAACATATATCAGCAGTCTTTGAGATTAAGCTTTTTGGAAAACGCCACCACACTTTCTTCATCTTCAGCCAACAATAAACGACGCATGACTTCCTTCTTGTACATCGTTTTAAGCTTTGCTATAACACCCTGATCCATTGGTTGAATCAGTGCTGTTACATTGGGAGGCAGAAAAATTACTTTAAAATTTGCATCAACTGCATTCAATGTATCCGTCTCTGGATGAGATGGTGCATTGTCCAGTAGAAGAATTACTTTTCCAGTTTTCTTTTCTTGTTCTCTCAACCTCTTCACATTTGGGATGAACTGATTTGTATACCAATCAAGAAATATTTCACTATTCATCCAAGCACTCTTCTGTGCTTTGTAGCACAATGGGAGACATGTCACATTCTTTAAACAACGTGGTTTTTTGGCTTTACCGATCATTAGCACCGGTAAACGATGACTTCCACTGGCATTCGCGGCTACCAAAATTGTTACTCTCTCTTTGCACTTTTTAAACACAGGGGAAGCTGCTTCGCGCTGAGATGCAAGTGATTTTTGAGGCAATGATTTCCAGCATAAGCCAGTCTCATCGGCATTATACACATCGAGTGAATAATCTTCTTCTTCCAAAAAAGCCAAGAATGTTTCTTTAAAATTTTCAGCGGCAGTTGCATCTCCAATTCTCGTATGCCATGACGAGATTTAAAGTTTCTTAACCATCTCTGGCTAGCCTTAAAGTCAGGAGGACAGTCAAGTTGATTGTTGAACTGAAGTGCCTTTTCACACAATAGAGAACCAGAGATAGTTTCCCCTTTGCTTCTTCTTTGCACAAACCATATATACAAAGCCTCTTCCAATTTCAAATCTTTCGCATGTCTCATGGTTTACGTTTCTTCGACCCATTTTCACTATTCAATTTCGGTGCAAAACTCATAATTTTATCCTTGTTACTTTTGATGTCAGAGACGGTAGCTTTCCCAACATTGGAAATCCTCGCAAGTGAAGACACAGTTTCACCTTTTCCTAGTCTCTTGATAATTTCTGTTTTCGTTTCAATTGACAAAACATTGCGGTTCCTTTTATATGCTTTAGGCCTTCTGGAAGATTCCATATCGCACAGAGAAATACTTGCACACCAAAATTATTCTGCTGTAGTAGCAGACACAATTATTTTAAGTTGAACTGTCTGTTTAGCCAGTGTTCTGCCTAGAACGCATACGTACACTAGATTGGTAAACCAGATATTAACTGACTTTATGATCTGACTGACTTCCTGTACGTAAGCGACTGACCATTAGCCCATTCCATCCTCTACAAATTGTTCGCACACATTTGAAGCTTGCAGCATCAAAAGATTCAAAAATAAAGTCTAACATGACTGGTGGCGCCTGATTTTTTTTTTTTCTCGAAAAAGTGTTCGGATAATTGGATGTTCGGATAATTGGGGTTCGGATAAATGGAGTTCTACTGTACTTGAATAGTAACTGCAGTTCTGTTTCCGCTATCAATAAATGAATAAATCTTGGGTATGTAATTAGTAAGAATTAATGCTGTTTCCTTAATACTGTTCAATTTTCGCTAACTCACAATCATCAACACAGTACGTGTGGCATTTATGAGTTCATGGAGTCTCGTGGATAATTGAGGGAAATAACTACGTACACCAAGGCGAGTCGGTAGTTTAGTGGTTAAAATGGTTGTCTGCCAAGCAGAAGCGGCTTGACCATGATATGGGCACTCGGGAAATAAGGATCATTGGCTCCTTGGGGGTTAATTAAGCTAGATGGAAGCTAAGGAACAGTGGGCCGACTACTGATATGGGCCCTTTGATATTGTCCGATTGTCCGACCTTGCTTCCAAGCAAACGTCCGTGTTTGATTACCGGCAGAGTTACGGTTATAAAAAAATCAGACATCCGTCTGTCATCGATTTGTAAATGTGCGTGATGCCTGGCTTACGTGCTTAGTGACAGGAGGAAGAAAATGAGAAGGAAGAAACTGAATCCTCATGACATGAGACAGAAATCGCAAAAACAACTGTTTTCCATCAGTTGCTTGAGGTGTTACTTGCTATTCTATGAGTGTGCATATACATGTGTATAGGTGTGTGTAGCGAAACGGGGAAAAGTACTCTGGTAAGTGCACCATAACGATTATTTATCTTTGAGATTTGGATTGTTATTACCATTCTCATGTGATTTTAGCCATGGAAATTAATTATCTTTGGGATTTGACGGGATATTACGATTCTATCTGAGATCTTACACAATGGAATTGCATTTCGCACTGGAGTTTCAAAAAATAAAAGTAGATCACAGGAAATCTGCTTTTACGCAATTGGTAGAAAGTCACCCTGAAAAAATATCATTGGTTGAAGAGCGGGCGTCTCGGACAGCATTGAAGTCATGGCCAGCACTGACAAAACGACTGAAAAAAAGGTGTATAAAGCCGTTTCTGACACAATTCTACACTTCCAGAATTCAGTTCAAGATCTTATAGCCGAGAAGACGTCGTACTGACTGACCGACCCATGTAAGAAGCCACGACATACCGCTGATAAGAAGTCAAGCTGACTTGCTCTTGTGAAATCATTTGCTTAGCGATAAACCAGAAACATTGTGTCTGAGGGTATGTTAACAATATCTATAGATCATTAAGTTAATCCTGTATCTTAGTGTCATGTAAATTGATGTAATATTTTAAATTAGTGCTATCACTGATTTAGATTTACATGCTTGTGTTTTGTCTTGGCATCTCCAAAAACTACACTGACAACTGAAGTTGGTCTTCAGCGCTGAATATAACCTCAATCCTGATCAGCATTGACTCAGATAGAGTCCTTATCAGGACTTCACAATGAGAGCAATAAAAGCATAAAATCTTTTTTTTAGGGTTTAGCTTTTAAATGCTGTATGCTCATAGTTCTACTTTTTCTTCTTTTCTTCGTTAAATTTCTATATACTGTGCACAATTTTATAAAGGGAAACAGCTTTGGCATAACTCTAGACCAAAGGGAATTAATTATGATATAATTTATTTTAAAAAATTTAATAACGTTTATAGTATTTCGATGTATTTTATTCTTTGTATGACGTACTCTTTTGACCGACATAACCACAGCCTTATGACAATGTTGTCAAAATGAGGATTCTGATCGATAGTGACCAGTCATCGTCGGAGGCGCATCTTAGTTGTAGACAACAGAAACCATAGCCTTGTTCATATTTTGCAGGTTCCGATACCAGTGGGAAGCTAAAACAAAACTTCTGGTGAAGAGAATGAGCCAACCACAAATACTGCATGCCTAGCAGTCGTATGGTGACTACCTGTCCAGGTGAATAAAGTCCCTCGGGAAGGCTGCACCGTATCAAGCTACAGAAGTCACTGTGGAGACAAAACTGAAGAAGATAAGTGCATATTGGTATCGAGAAACAAAATTAAACGTCACCAACGGCCATACTGTGTTCTAGATGATGATATAATACATGACAGTGACACTATTTTTGTTTTGTTTTTTTATTTTGTGAATTTGTGTACAATATTTATATATCCGTCTGCAAATGTTTACGACACTTACCTTAATTATTAAAGTGTATTGATAATTTATAAACTGCAGTTATTAATTTAATTCCAGTTATAATTTCTTACTTTTTACTTATTTATTTTTTGTGCGTGGATTATTAAAGAATAATCAACATTGTTGTTGTTTAACTAAGGCTGCTGAGCTTCTCGCTCTTAGCAGCCAATACCAAGTTGAAGACTCCTTGGTACTATCTACACTGTAGATCTAGGCTTTTCCTGTGGCTTTTCTGCCATTCCGAAACGTGTTGAGCTGAAGTCATGAGCTCCAGTTTCTCTAGCTTGGCTTGCATTTAAAGGATCGTCACATCTGGTCCCAAGCTAGCAGTAAGAAGTGTGTGGCATAATGTGCATTCTTCGCCATCCAATGAGGCTCTCCAACTATGCAGAGCTAAAAGACTATACTCTGGTTCTGGGCTTTCCTAAGGAATTGTCACGTCCTGCACAGGGTTCTCAACAAGTTTCACCACAAGGGGAATCCCTGGAAGTGTGTGGATGATTTCAAGAGTCAATGAGGATGTAATTAGCCTCACAGATACTGGTTCACTTCCACGTACATATATTTTACCATTGTGCATAGCTAGTGGTCATATAAGGATGACTCCAGACAAGCCTCCATGCATAAACCAATGTTAAAACGGGTAGGGAATAATTAACGAGCTGCATTCATATCAACTACTAATAAAGACACCCTTGAAACATAGGATAAGTCTAACGAGAAGGTGACTTATTTCACATCTCTCTTCTACAGCTACCATATAGAACTGAGCAATTATCAACCTGATTTGTCCTGTACCATCCCTACCTCTAGTTCACCATTTCTTTTTCCCGTTCCAGGGAACTATTTAATTATCTAACATCCATCTCGCCACAATATCCAACCCGCACACACATCACACGCCTACGATGATCCTTATGAAAGCTATTTGTGACGTTTAACCCCAGCTCGAACCATTTATGTTATAGATAATTCACCGAGATTATGAAAATAAAGAATCGCCAGTGGACTGCAAAAAATATGACCAGCGGAGGCAAAAAACTAAGACATACTGCAAAAACCCCAGATAGAAAAGAGTGTAGAAAATTGTATAGGCATTAAGACCTCACCAGAAATACAAAAGTTTATAAAACACTATATTACAAAAACAAAAGCTAGCAAATAAAAAAAAAACAACAAATAAATAAATAAAGATGCTAGCCAGTAGTCTACAGTGGTAGATCGCCCCCCCCCCCCCCCCTCTTCCCCGATAAATATAGATAGAACTATAAATAAAACTCCAATCAACATTAAATGCATACCAATATAGACACTACAATTTTTCTGAACAATAAAATAATATGAACAAATACATACGAGAGAAATAATACAGCAAAGAGCATAAAATAAATACAAACAAGAAAATATTACAATAAATGAAACACGCCCTGATATAACAAACAGTCTCATGTATACGTTTGAAAGACGCGTGCTACAAAGAAAAGTAGTAAACACCTCAATTTTTAAAAAAAAAGTCGCGTCAACCCTGGTGTGCACACAAGCCAGCCGCTCCGTGAAGTCAGTCCAACACTTCACGCTCTGCTGCACGCCGTCGCCATCTTGCCTCAGAAGCACAAGACGTTCACGATGACCTCTAGGGTCAGTGTTATTTCGGTATGACCATATATTACACAAAGGCCAACATCCAATCTGACACCGGGGACATCGCGTCCGCCTCCTTCTGAAAGCATTGTCCACGGGGACTGAATCGACCAGCACTTTCTCACCCAAGGGAAAATAAGCCGATGTTGACTGCAAGAGAAAGGTATATTCAGGCAAGACCAGGGTTTCTTAACATGTGGTCCACGGACCCTTTTGCCGATAGAAGGAAGATTTCAGGACTGGCATGTTTCAGGGTTTCATTATGCTTGCCGATAGAAAGAAGATTTCAGGACTGGCATGTTTCAGGGTTTCGTCATGCTTGCCGATAGAAAGAAGAATTCAGGACTGGCATGTATCAGGGTTTCGTCATGCTTGCCAATAGAAAGAAGATTTCAGGACTGGCATGTTTCAGGGTTTCGTCACGCTTGCCGATTTTTTTTTTTCCCCCTTAACCAGCGGCACTTGGGCTTTCATCCCTTCGGCCCAATGACATGTCATTGCGAGGCTGGGGAACCTGAGGACTTTCCTTCCAACCCGGTCAGGAGCTTCGCTCCTTCCCATCCACAGAGGGTTTATCACAGGAGCCGTTCAGGCTATTCAGTCAAATTTCCGGCCGTAAACATTTCTTCAAACGCCGACGCCCGGGTTTGAACCATGAACACCTGGTCGCCAGTACAACGCCGAAGCCATTACACCAGCGCGGCTCCCCACGCTTGCCGATAGAAAGAAGATTTCAGGACTGGCATGTTTCAGGGTTTCGTCATGCTTGCCGATTTTTTTTTTCCTTAACCAGCGGCACTTGGGCTTTCAGCCCTTCGGCCCAATGACATGTCTCAGGAGCCGTTCAGGTTATTCAGTCAAAATCCCGCTCGTTGACACTTCTTCAAATGCTGACGCCCGGACTTGAACCTTGAACACCTGATCGCCAGCGCAAGGTTGTAACCATTACACCAGCGCGGCTCCCGTCATGCTTGCCGATGGAAGGAAGATTTCAGGACTGGCATGTTTCAGGGTTTCATTATGCTTGCCGATAAAAGGAAGATTTTAGGACTGGCATGTTTCAGGGTTTCATTATGCTTGCCAATAGAAGGAAGATTTCAGGACTGGCATGTTTCACGGTTTCATTATGCTTGCCTATAGAAAGAAGATTTCAGGACTGGCATGTTTCTGGATTTCGTTGTGCTTGCCGATAAAAGGAAGATTTCAGGACTGGCATGTTTCAGGGTTTCGTTATGCTTGCTGATAGAAGGAAGATTTCTTGACTGGCATGTTTCAGGGTTTCATTATGCTTGCCGATAGAAGGAAGATTTCAGGACTGGCATGTTTCAGGGTTTTGTTATGCTTGCCAATAACAGAAAGAAAAAACACTTGAAAAAGGGCACTGAAGACAGTCATGAAAGGAATAAAGATAAAATTAGGAAAGAACCCTGTATAGATGGCACAGGACAAGAAGGTTTGGGGTGTATTTGTTGAAGACCTATGATCCACGGGGAGCTTCAGAGCAACAACGATAATGTAAAAGCATTGCTATAGTTCAATAAAATACGACAACAAACTTGTATTACCAAGACATGCCAAATCTCACTCACTCACTTAATCGTTCCCCTTCTACCGTGAGGTGTAGAGGTTTGGAAGAGAGAGCGCCAGACTATCCTATCGGCTGTCTTCTTCCTGGCCTGGTTCCATTCTAGTCCTCGGTCCTTCAAAGATTGTCTAATGTTGTCCTCCCAGTGGACTCTGGGTCGTCCTCGGGGTCTGGATCCTTGGCTCTTTGTTTCCCATGCTTGTCGTGGTAGCCGATCTTCTCCCATTCTGCAGACATGGCCAAACCATCTTAATTGGGACTGTTCTACTTGGGTCTGCAGGGGGTACGATTTAAGGCCTTGACGTATCGTCTGGTTGCGTACCATGTCTCTTCTTGTTACTTCAACCACCTTCCTCAGATACCTCATTTCTGAGGTTTGGATCTGGCTTTTGTGGGTTGTAGTCATTGCCCATGACTCGCATCCATATGTCAAGACTGTGACATAGGTGGAGCGGTATACGGCCATCTTCGTTTTCTTACCAACCTCTCTCTTGCTGAGGAATCCTCGATTTATGGCCTGAAAAAGTCTCCCAGCTGCTGCTTTTCGAGTGGCCTTTGATGCCTCCCTTTCGGTCTATAATAGCTCCGAGGTATTTAAAGGGGTCGACCTGCTCCAGGACCTGTTCTCCCAGCTTAATCTGATGTCTTCTTTCTTCTCGTGATATCACCATGGATTTTGTTTTAGAGCTGCTTATGACCATCCCTCTCTTCTCCAGCTCTTCCTTCCAGATTTGCAGGTTGGATTGGAGATGTGCCTCTGATTTAGCCATCAGGGCAACATCATCAGCAAATTCCAGCTCATGCCAAATCTCAACCCTCGAAAACCATTAACTTCTGTAGCTTGGTTTCTCAACTGGGGTTCCGCGGAACCCTAGCGTTCCGTGAAAGGTCGCAAGGGGTTCCGCGAGAGATCGTGATTGAAAAAAAAAATCAACGTCTTTTTTTAAACTTCGCGCGCCGGGCGATGTTAGCGCTCGCGGTGGTGGGCAGTGGCCGAGCAGCCCGGTATGGCAGTCGAAATAGGAAAGTGTTCAGTCTTGCACATACCATATTTCATTAACATCTTGTAGAGTAAAAAATTGTGATAAGGCTTTTAGGCCTACTTGGAATCATTTAGAGAATTTCTAAAAGGGGGATAAATTGAAGTTTCTTCTACCTTCACTACTGACTTGCATTGGAGCAGATATCCTTTGTCTGGAGGAGGAACCACACACAAGAAGTAAGCTAATAAGTTGGTCAAATTAAACAGATTCACATTCTCTGCTCAAAAGGGCATTGACAATTTTTATTGGACTATTATACTTACAACTTACTGATCACGATAACGTACCATGAGCTGTTAATATAATAATTCTTATGCAGGGGTTCCCCCGAGACCTGAAAATGATTTCAAGGGTTCCCCCAGGATATAAAGGTTGAGAAAGGCTGGTAAAGAGCAACAGATACAGCTTTTGTTTACATTAATCATCACTGAAATGAGCGTCCGACCGGCTAAGTGGTTAGAGGGGTTTCCTCTAGCGACATAGTAACCGGGTTCCGGAATAAAAACCTGGTAGCGTGTCGCTCTAGCCTACCCAGCTGTAAATGGGTACCTGGCTCTGCTCTTGAGTAAGGGAAGGCAAAGACAGCGGCAACTGTAACTGGTCACCCCACCTCATTAAAAACTAGATCTATTATGGTGACGTCTTTAACATTTCACTCCCCTACTGTAGTATCTTTTTTGGAACTACCTTTACATTTGTTTGACTTAAATAAGATTTCATTATTTGATTAAATAACAGAAAAAATATATGTCAACTGAAATTATTCTAACTAACGAAACTCTGCATGCCAAGAACGCTCCCTGAATTTTAAAGTATTTTGTTATTTTGTATGCAGATATCACAATATTGCATTGGCACTTCTGGGATACGAGTCACACACAAGAATTCAGGATCTCGTTGTATCCTCGAGTTCAGGATGCCTGGTACTTGAGGGCAATCTTGCCAGTCCACGAGTCAGTTTCGCCGTCTAGATTTTAGTGCATGCTTACTTGCCCGCTGTCTGCTTAACTGCAGAAGAAGAAAAAACATGAATAAAAAGAACTGATGAAAGAAACACATGTGAAATTAAGGTAGATGACATAACAAAACAACAACAAAAAAACACGTGTCCTTTGCAGCAGACGCAGGAAGGAAGTAAAAAAACCAAAACAAAACTCCTATCTTTTTTTTATGCGGCTGTTTGTGTACATTCTGGCAACTGCATTTGGTAGATTGAAGCGTATCGATACACTGAATCGAAACTGGCACCTTTGCCGCGAAAAACCAGAGCTCTAACCGCTCTGTCAATCGGATCTACCATTTTCTCATTGACTTTCTATTTTGCCAATATTTTTTTTTCTATTTGTGGCAGTGGCTGATGAAGGTTAACTCTGAAACGTCCTGTGTTTTTACTGTATTGTTCTTTTGTAAAAAAGACGCCAATACATTTTATTCTGGTAACTTTCTGTTATCAGTTTACAGCAGCCCCTTCCTTATTTACTCATACTGTATTACTGACTCCAAGGGTTCCCAGCCTTTTTCGGTCCCAGCACCTTGGCTTTTAGTAAACCTTGCCGTACCCCTTAGGTTGTCAGTAAACCTTCCCTGCCTTCATATTCATTATGAGATTAAATAAATTCTAAAGCTTACCAAGCATGTGTACATAAGAAAAAAAAATGAACATATTAATTTATTTTTCAGAAAGAAAACTTTATTAGGTATGTTACAATTTTTGTTAGTATCATAAAGTTGTTAGGAGCGTTCGATTGGTGGAGTGGTTAGAGCTCTGGTCTCTGGCGGCAAAGATGCCGGGTTGGAATCACGGTACCGACACGCTCCAGTCTACCCAGCTATTAATGGGTACATGACTGCTTTTTGAGTTAGGAAAGGAAAATGCAGAGAGGAAGGGAACTGGTTCCCCCCCCCCCCCAGCTCTCAATGCTGGACCTAGTATAGTGAAGTCTCAAACACGTCACTCCCCAACGTCAGTATTTGCTGTAGGACTACCGTTAACTTTACCTTAAAGTTGTTAGATCTTTATCAGAACACAGTCGACAAATTTTGTGAGACGATGCAGTTTCATTCTTGATATAGGATTTAAAAGAGATACCTGGCTATCATGTTCAGCTTGTTTCATTTGCCTGGATTTGATTTCTTCTTCTTCTTCTGCGTTCATCCTGAAAAGGACGTTGGTTGCGTTGTGTCGCCGTTTACAGCAAAGCTGCGATATCTGCGCCTTTCGGCCCGACACATCCGACTTCGGCAAGGCATTTTTTAGGACCGGGTTTGCCTTCCCACTTCGATCCATACTCACTCAGCCAGACTGCACTGATGCAGCCTGTTTCCAGGATCACCACTTGGAGGTGGGGTAGGGTCTTGGTCAGCTCTGGTTCGCTGACCCTGATGCAAGCAGTCAGCTATGGGTCGCTGACTGCATTCCTCACTTTTGACGCGTCTTAGGTCCCGCATTTGATTTGAGAACAGGGCTTTTCGCTCTCTCTCTCTCTCTCTCTCTCGCTCTCTCGCTCTCTCGCTCTCGCTCTCTCTCTCTCTCTCTCTCTCTCTCTCTCTCTCTCTCTCTCTCTCTCTCTCTCTCTCTCTCTCTCTCTTTGGAATCCGCAATTTTTGTCACTAGCACTATTACATTTGAAATATTTCAGTAGAATAATACAGTTATTGTATTTACCAGATATTCCTTCTTCCTCCTTGACAAACTTTTTACCCTGGGTTGAGAACCACTGATCTATATTCTATAAACTGTTCTTCCTCACATTGAAGGATGATCGTGTTCTCTCTTTTTATTTCATCTTCTACAGATCTTCTTGTACTCCCAAAGAAAATAAGCCACCGAGGATGTTGTAATGAAATTTGAATATTTCTGTAAGGAAACGCTGAAGTTCAAAAACTGCTGCTGAGTTTAATCGACGAAATCGGAATCGCTGAAAAAGCTTGTTCCCGCCCCCCAAACTGGTCGCGAGCACTTCAATGAGAGAACCAGTGGGCCGCTTGAGGGTCTTTGAGACCGGCTGGTTAATTTTCAATCAACACGTTGAAAACACCGATTACAGCATGGCAGATGGGCTGGTGCTACGTTACAGTAACTTTTGGAGTCAGTGGTGAAGGAGTATGATGAAACGAGGTGTGGATCAGAGTGGGGAGGCTAGGGCTAAATGAAAAGACGGGGAGGGAAGCAGAAATAAAATAGAATACAGCACGTGAAAGTTTGGATGGAGCGAGGGGGAAAAAAAGAAGAGGATTATGGAACATAATGCACAAAATATACACAAATAACATGGTTGTAATGGGGGGGGGAAACAAAAATAGAAATCGAGGCGAGGTTTGATTATAAAAAAAAGTAAAGAAAAAATTATGCCGTGTAGTTTGCGGGGGAAATGGGGGGGGGGCCCTCTGATAAGACAAAGAATGAACAAGGCCACTGCTCACTCACAAGTCGTACAAGGCGACTAATAAAAGGTTATGCCTGGCAGGGCCGTCTTAACAACATTGTAGGCCCCGGGCAAAGCAATGCACTGGGGCCCCTACCAGCCCTACCCACTCACGGGAATAAAAATGTAAACGGTCTATAAAATTAAACCTATAGATTTATAATTTAACGGTACTTTCAACACAAATTTCGTCAACTTACCCACGTCATGTTTGATTTGAATCCCAGGCCTTTCCAGTAAGAGATGGAGTAATTATCCACTCTGCCAAGAGATGTCTTATGAACAATATGGCAGCATCCCAGCATGGGGCCCCTAGAATCGTGGGGCCCCTGAGCACTGCCCAGTGTGCCCATGCCTTTAAGACGGCACTGTTGCCTGGGGCTGGCAACCACGTCATGTAAAACATATTGCTACAGGAACCACGACTGTCAGAGCATGAGATTGCTTGGTGTACGCTTCCAACTGCAGTGGCGGCTCCACGCTCCCGTAAGAAGTGAAGAGGAAGATGATGACAGGAAAGATGATGGGTTGTTAAGTAAGTACCCACCTTCAGTCATGATTGACTAAGGGAATGCGCTCCTGATGTGATCGCCTTACGCAACTTTTTTTTCCTGGTGTTCCTTTCTGCGTGTTCTCTTGCTCTTCTCTTCAGCATGTTATGAGAGCTTATTTTCGCCCAATCTGAGGTGGCGCCTTAGGAATCGTCACCACTTGGTGAGATCGGCAGCTTCATCCTCCCAGGCGGCTGGATTAAAGTCCAGTGCTCTCATGTCTCTCTTGTACACATCTTTGAACCTCAGCTGTGGTCGCACAACCGTTCTTTTGCCATCTGCCAGTTGTCCGTAGAAGATATATTCGTATTGAGGGATGCAACCATCTTCCATGCGGCGGACATGGCGTAATCTGAGATGTCTAAGCAGTGTAAAAAGTACAGGTAAAGGTAGTCCCATAGCAGATACTGTCGTAGGGGAGTAAAGTGTTAGAGACTTCGCCTTACTAGGTCAAGCATCGAGAGGTGGGGGTGATCAGTTCCCTTCCTCACTGCCTTTTCCCTCTCTAACTGAAAGAACCAGGTAACCATTTACAGCTGGGTAGACTGGAGCGTGTTGACAAGCGCTCTAACCAGTCAATCGGACCTAAGCAGTGTATACATGCTTTAAAAGGCAGCAGTGATGGCTTGGTAACATCATAATTTGTGAAGACCTTAGCAGCAAAAAGAAGACATACTTTGTATGAGTATGTAGTAAAGTAACTGCGTGTAACACCCCGCTCAAATTTCCCCGATTCAAAAATCTAGTAACGTAAATTCACAACCTATAAACCACTACTACTATATTTGAAAAATTGCCAAGGGCAAGGTCAAACTTACAGCTAAAAATTGGACAAAATAATTTGAATTTTCCACTATTACAGTTAAAAATCTATAAATAAATTCCATACTGCTGTCTCTACTACATTATAATACATAATACGGACAGACCAAAAAATTGAGGTTACACCGGAGGGGTTAAATAAAAAAAAAAATTATCTAACACCGTATGTGCTGCGAACGATTTCAGCTCAAGTGACCTTGACCTCTTATAAGCGAATGCTTGTCATACACACAGCTAGAGACGAATTACGATTGGTTTGAATTTTTTATCATGAGCTGCAACGGATCGCAGCTCGTGTAAATTATCTCTAATTAAAGGGAAGTTACAATGAAAATTTTAAACACGAGAAATAGTGCATACAAGTCTGTGTAACCGATTTGAGACTCGGGAAGAGTTGTCCTGGTCTGTAAGTCCCCAAGATGCTCAAACAAGGTCCGGGCTTGTAAATGAAATCTGCTGCTATTCTTAACTCTCGCAAGGTCTTCTCGGCGCGAGGTGAATTTTCGCAGTGCTTTCAACCGACTAAAGTGTCAGGTTATATTGCCCCTTTCGTTCCTAGCACGTGTTGTTTACTATTAGACCAGGCCCCCAATCAGAAATGTGGTTATTCCTACATCTCGAATGCCGGCCAATAGTTACAATCATGCGTGGGTTGATGGCGACAATTCAGAAAATTTTCTTGTTGGAAAATTCTGCATGTTATTTAACAGGTCATTTCTCCCAAATATGGGCGTGAAACCTCCGAATATCCTTGTCAGTGATTACAAATAACTTCTTACTTTTATCTCAAGTAATAGCTTCGTAATACTTCTATACGGATGCTATTACCTCATTCCGTCTTCCAGGTACATGTCTGTAATATTTCCGCTGACGGGTAATTTATCTCCCCGTCCATGTGTAACCACCGACCCTTGTGTAACCATCTGGGCGGTGACTCTTCACGACAGTAATTTAAAAATCTCAATCGCCATATCGGCGCTAAATAAACTGGCTGGGCGTACGTCGTGCTAATCCGGGGCGGCTAAGGTTTGGTACACGAGAATTTTACGATAATTGTCTGTCAATATTGCATAACCTGTCTACTCTCTCAGCAGGGATGGTCAGGTAAACAGACAAGACGAATTATTACTGAAAGGAATGTAAGGTGATTAGAAAATAGCTAATATGTGCTTGATAGCAGGGAAAGAAAATATGCCGACAGCTGAAAATTCACGTAATTAGTACTCACAACAAATGTAACTAAATACGGCCGGAGAAGACAAGAGATCGACCCAAAATTATGTGACAGTGTTGAAGATTCATGTTTTTGTGTTGAACTTAACTTTAATTAACTTCCAAAAATTTCACAATGCAATGAAAACTGCTCTTGTTCTTTTGTATTATTTTTCTTTTATGTCTTTATCTTCTCTTCTCTTTCAACTTTGTTTATACTTCTTCTTTTTCTTCTTCTTGGATCCTTAGCCCTTGACTGACAAAGCAGTCAGTGGTCATCACGCCTAATGGCGTCTTGTAGGGCAGCAACAAACTGTCCCCATATTGCTCGGTTGGTGGACATCCTTCGTGCCGTGCCCTAACTCTGGTTCATGCTTTGCATCTCAGCCTCTACTGTTGTCTGCCTGGTTGTCTTTGTCTGTTTATACTGCTACCAAGTTATAATACATGTTTCTCCAAGCTGATAAAAGCTTTTTCAGAAATCTATTACACTAAGAAAGATTTGCAGTTTTTTTTTTTTTAAATCGGTTTCCTCATGTTTGTCGTCTTTGTATTTTTGTTAACCGACGAAGGTATTTTTTTTTTTTTTCCTTAACCAGCGGCACTTGGGCTTTCAGCCCTTCGGCCCAATGACATGTCATTGCGAGGCTGGGGAACCTGAGGACTTTCCTTCCAACCCGGTCAGGAGCTTCGCTCCTTCCCATCCACAGAGGGTTTATCACAGGAGCCGTTCAGGTTATTCAGTCAAATTTCAGGCAGGAAACATTTCTTCAAACGCTGACGCCCGGGTTTGAACCATGAACACCTGGTCGCCAGTACAACGCCGAAGCCATTACACCAGCGCGGCTCCCGACGAAGGTATTTCAGCCGATCCTCTGGAACTGTCCTGTAATTTCGTGCTGTAACACGCATACTTATTCTTTTCTGTTCGAAACGTTTCACATATGTTTACGCAAATTTCATGTTGCAATATGTCATCAGACCTAAAGGTTTTTATTTTTGGACAAGCGCCCTAATATAACCGACTAGGCTGAACGGGATGCGCCTCGCCAAAACGAGGCAATTTTTTTTTTTAAATATATGTTTACGAATTCTGATACAGTCTTTGAGCTTCCGCTTGGCTAAGAGGTTAGAAGCTTGCTTTTCGCGACAAAGTTACCTGGTTCTGGGATCGAAACCCGGTAGTGTCCCATTCCAGACTACCTAGCTGTAAATGGGTTCCTGGCTCTGCTCTTGAGTAATGAAAGGCAAAGGCAGCTAGGAAGGGAACTGGTCACTCCACCTCATAAAGCTGAGACCAAGTATTGTGAAGTCGCTAATACTTCACTCCTTACGGCAGTATCCGCTATACGGCTACCTTTGCCTTTTATTTGGTATGCTCCCTTTATAAGTATTCTAGAGTTTGTCATATGCGATCTGTAAGTCTTCATTATCGCCTACATGACAAGACCTAGTCAAGCAATTAAACAGCCTAAGTCACGAATATGGATTGGACATTAACATTGAGAATTAAATCTATGATAATTAGCAAAACAGACGATGAGCCCACATTAAAGTTAAGCATAAATGGGAAAATCCTGGGAAAAGTCAAAAGCTTCTCATGTCTTTGTCACATAATAACAGAAAGTGGCAGATGTGAAACAGAAATGAGGACGAGAATAGGAATGGCCAAAGCTACATTCAACAGCGTGAAACAAATACTGACATTTAAACAGTTAACTCACCAATTAAAACTGAGAATGATAAAGTGATTTATATATTCCTTATTACTGAATGGATTATAAACATGGACAATGAATAAGCAATTGGAAGAAAGAACTGAGGCTCTCGAGATGAAGGTATATAGAAGAATGGCGCATCTCATGGAAAGAGAAGAAAACAAATAAGGGGTCTTAGAAAACCCAGGTATGAAAAGAGAACCTAATGAAGGAGATCAAAATTAAGCAGCTAAAATATTTTGGCCACATAAAAAGACATAACACCTTGCAGAAGACCATAATTGAAGGGAGATTCGACGCTAGACGTGAAAGGGGAAGACAACGCTATAAGTGAGAATACAACTTCACGAGATGGACAAGAAATAGTCTATCAGAATGTACCATCAAGAAAAGAGACAAGACGTTGGAGATCCATTATAGCCAACCTTCGTTGTGGAGATGGCAGCTAGTGATGATGATGATGGTTTAAACCTCCACTTCCTGAAATTATAGATTTTAAAAAACTGGAAATCAGCGAACTTAACACTGGTGACGCTTTGCCGAGAATACAAAAAAACGTGCCCGTATTGGAAGTCCAATTTGCATAACTGTTTAGAGATCTTGCTCCTTGAGGCAAAAGGCATGGTTCAAAACCAGGTCGCGTCACGCTCCAGTCTACTAAACTGAAGAAAAAAATAGGTACCTGACTTTGCTCTGAATTTGGGAAGGTAAAGTCAGCGAGTAACGGACCTGGTCCCCCCCCCCCCCCCCCTCTCCCCCGTCTAAGAAAACTGAGACCTAGCAGATGTTAGTCCCTTAACACTTCACTGCCCAACAGCATTATCTGACATTGGACTACCTTTACCATTCATTCATTCATAACCCTCCACTCCCAAAGGAGCATAGGCCTTCAACAAACACATGCCAAGTCCTCCTGTCACGTGCCATCATCTCTAGTTCTTTCCACGTTCTCCTCATAATTTTCACCTCTGTTTCCAGCTCTCTTCTCCATGTGCTTCTTGGTCTACCTCTGCCTCTCTTGCCCTGGGGGTTCCAGAACAAGGACTGCCTTGTAATGCTATCAACAGGTTTCCTCAGTGTGTGTCCTATCCATCGTCTTCTTCTCATCTCTTGTTCCACTGGCACTTGTCTAGTTCTTGTCCTCAGTTCCACGTTGGTAACCTTGTCATACCCTTTTAATCCCTCTATTCTACGCAAGCACCCATTAATGAAAGTCTGTAGCTTTTTGGTTGCTGTCTTTGTTGTTCTCCATGTCTCAGAGCCATACAATGGCACTGGCTTCACATTTGAGTTGAAGATTCTTATTTTCGTGTTGGATCCGATTTCTCTTGATCTCCATATAAGGACAGCTTACCTTTACCATTACCTGTGAATTTTAGCGTCGCTATAGAACGGATGCTTCAGCTACCGGCCAGCGTACATCAAGGAGATCTTATGATTAATTTAGCAACAGTGGGATCAGAATATTGTAAAACGACATGATCGCTTACTCGTGACAGAACGTCACTGGAAGATTTTAAAGAGAGCATGTAATCTGGTCATCAGAATGGGTTAAGCGATTGTTTCGAGTCCTTACATTCTTTCAAACCTACTGCTCTGACAGTAAAGAACGCAAGTTTCTAACGCGCACCATTCATGTGATTTCTATTTAGCTTATCAACAAATCAGTTTTCTTCGCATCCTATAAATACAGGGTTGTCTGTTGTAGATTAAAGAACAAACATCCTTCCCTACTCATTTTTATTTTGCAACCTCCAAAGTCCAAAGATTAAATCAGAATCCGAATTTTATGTAATTTGGTCCTAGCACGCCCACTTGAGCCATATCACCTCGAGACGCGGCCAAACGATGCTGGCGCGAGGGGACAACTCTATCCCTTCCCAAGGACATAAGGGAACCTCATTCACGTCAAAGGGATGTCCCTGCGTGAAAGCCACGAGCAATGTTTACGAGAAGTTGCACTACAAAGAAGGGATAATTATGGAGCTCTTTCATCGGGCGCTTCCGATTGTATCTAGGAGACACCGAATGGCGCATTAGAAGGAAGGATTTGCAAAAGGCAACCAAAATGTCACCGTCACCTTGAATACGAGAGTAGTTACTTTTATGAATGGGTCACCGCCTCGGACAAATATTTGTTCACGGCGTGTAGAACGACTTCTAGACAGAAGAAAATATTGTTCTACCGTGGGTGAGAGTAGGACACACGCCGGAAGAAAAAAAACGTCATTTAGTATTGTGTTTTCACCGAAACTGAGAATCAGGACATGTGTTTAGATAGCCGTGTTTTTGGACATAAAGCTACAAATTTTGAATGGATGATTGCTCCAGTTTAGATTTGCTCAACGACGGGGGCAAAATGTCACTTTAATTTATAACTGTGTGCGCAAAAAGAGGAAGGGTTGTAGATGCACCAAAGAATACAACCTTCAGATTAGACCAAGTGCCTTCTCCTCATTGAATGTCCACTGAAAACGTTTTCTGTTTCCTTCACCGATGGTAGGCTCTGAAAGGCCATATTCAATCTTTCGATCTGATCTTCCCGCTGTCGTACTCCTGCCCACCTGCCATTGACCTTTCCTTCTATCGTGGTTTTCTCTTTCCGTCCAAAATATTTCAATCTTGATTTGCTTCATCTATTCTCTTTTCTCTCACTCTCACAGGATTTCCATGAGATGTGCCCGTTTCCTTCACGCACCCATACATCTCAAGGGTTTCAATTCTTTATTTTTATAATCCTATATCCCACTCTTTCTCAATCGGCGGTCTCTTGGACCCCATGCGAAGGAGTCTCTTTTAATGGGTCCGAGCAGAGCTGTGATTAATATTAATGTAAAAACATATCAGAAGACAAGAGATGGTTTGTTTAGTGACTTATTTCTCTATATCTGAATGTGTTTATGGTTTAATCAATTGCTGTCTTCTACATATATGAATGTTTGATTGTTTAGTTAAAAGGCTTACTTCTACATGTCTGAATTTTTTATGGTTTAGTTAATGGCTGACTTCCTAATATCTGAATGTTCGAAGGTTTAGTGTGTGGCTTACTTCTTAATATTTAAATGTATGATGTTTTATAAATGGCTGACTTCTCCATATCTGAATGTGTTTATAGTTTAGTTAATGGCTGACTTCTCCATATCTGAATGTGTTTATAGTTTAGCTAATGGCCGACTTCTCCATATCTGAATGTCTTTATAGTTTAGTTCGTGGCTGACTTTTCCATATCTGAATGTGTTTATAGTTTAGCTAATGGCTAACTTCTCCATATCTGAATGTCTTTATAGTTTAGTTCGTGGCTGACTTTTTCATATCTGTTTATAGTTTAGTTGATGGCTGATGTGATAAGAGGTTTTGATGTTATTAATTAGAGGATATTCTGGACAAATAGATGTATCAGAAGATACCAGGATAGTGCTAGATAAGAGTCTGGTCTTATGAGAAATACCCTCTTCTCTGAAAAGAGCAAGGGTGTATAGACAATCAAGGTGAGGTCCAGCTATGTAAGTTCCCAGAGTAAGGAATGATGATGATGAAGTTCTCTGGGTCCCTATCTGCTACCTCTTGAGATCTCACCAAGAGTATGTTAACTGTGTGTGGTTATTTGGCAAAGTGTCTAGGGTAATTTATTATCACAGTTATGAATTTCAAAACAAAACTTTAACTTTAATGAAATTTAAGCAAGACTGTTTGGAAATAGATATATTTACAATTTATTATTCCTGTACCTCAATCTTGTTGAGACAGGAATTCTCAAACTTAAGAAAAGGTTATTTACATGCTAAAATAAATATTTTTGGAAACTCTGTCCATTTGTGTACAACAACAAAAAAGTCACTGGAATGAATATACCCACAGTTCTTGATATTATCATTAATTCTATACTGTAAGGTCTGTTATTTTCATCACGCCCAGATAGGATACTGTTAATGGTGAAATTATGTTTTAGGATGAGGTATCAGTTCTTGTATAAAGGACTTATCTGTAAATGGATTATTGCAGCTGTTTTGTCAATCTTAGGCCTGTACACCAACGTTGTGACTCATGACTGAAGAAAAGGAGCTAGCTTCAAAATGTAGCATGAGTGCTCACTCCAACATGTTCTTCCTTTCAGGCTACTGCAGCAACGAGGTACTTTGTAATACAACCCTCAAGTAAAGAATCTTCGCACACACAAGCTGCCCGACAGTAAAGAGCTATAGCACTAAGCTTTTCAGTAGAGACGGCAAAGGCTTGTCTTTCTGTCTCTTTTACTAATGTCAGCTTGGTATGGAAGCTTTGTCGACAATGGCGGACTTTACAATAAGTTGTTAATTTTTATCCCACTACACCCAACCAATCAGATGACGAATAATAAAAAAATAACTATTTCCTAGGCTATAGAATTGAGCAGTTTAAAGCGCGTTTGTCTAATCTGACCGAATTTGTTTATTTTATATCATAGTTATTTGTGAACCGATTTTAATTATCAAAAGTGATAATTAAACGGCCAATTATTTTCTATCGTTCTATATAGCTTTCATTTAGTTATTCCTTTGCATTCAAATGGGGTTAATTTTTTTGTAATTAAATTTGATTTTAACCTGATGTGAAAATATTACAAAATTAAATTTTTCTAAGTTAAGATAATTTTTCTATGAGGGAATCTCTATGGGTATATGTTAAGCAATATCAGCGCTATAATTTGAGATATCCCTTGCATTTTAAATACCTTTAGTTACCAAGAAATAAATTATCTAAGTTCGGTCAAAAACCCAAAATAGGCATTATTTCCACTTCAACCAAAATTTCTTGTCCCTACAAAAGAGAGGTAACGATTTGATTGGTTGTTAATTTTGTACTATGCTCTTCGATGAATATTGGGGTGGGTGGTAAATTTGTACTTGTTTCTTAGAAAAATTCAAATCTCTAGTTAAATTGTTGGCCGTAAATTTGACTAGCTCTTCAGACAAATTTCAAATACTGTAGTTATTTATAGATTTAAAAATACGATGGCAGTTTGTTTCGAGCGGGGAATTTGAGCGTGTTGTCATACGGATTCACTTCCCTACATATCTCCCCCGTTAGAAAAGCGTGAACCACTAGTGCAGCTTTCATACCCGTATACAATCATGTTCAAATTATGTCAAATTTATTCTACTCTGCTTTAGTGTGATCCTGAATTACTGCAGGTGGGTTATTCAAAGTAGGCACTACTCAAGAAATCTGCCTCAGACCTCTGCAATCCAGGTATCTATTGCAGGTTATGTTAATAAAACAGCTCCAGGTGCTACTGCCGGGCAAATGCTGATTATCAATCAATATTCACCGTTTATCTTCTCTGAGTCCGCTCAATGACATGTCCAGAGTTTTTAGATGTTCCTCAAGTTTGCAATATTTATGAGGAGAGAATCTATATAATTGGTGATAGCAGAGCTATGTAGGGGATACAGTAATTTCTCATCAGCCTGGATAAAACACTCGGAGTATTTTCAATCCCAAAAAGCAACATATGAATTCAATGTGCCCCTCCGAAATTATCACAGCCAACAATTGGTCTGAGCTCAGGCTTGATTTGAATTTGGAAAAACCCCTTTTTCTAATATTCATATATGATTCTATAATTTGCCACTCAAGTAGAGGCCATATTCACCAGCTGTCTTCTTAGCCCAACGGCACTGGTGATATAATATATAATGTGGGGAAATGAATTTTTCTGCACCAGAAATCAATTCTCCCTTTTGCATTCGCTATAATATTCTCAGTCCATGTCCGTGTCAATACTTCCAATTGGACTGTATAGGGTCCGTCAACTGTTGCCGGTGCCCTTCATAAGGCTACTTAATAGCCGTAGTGTGAGGCGAGTGGAACATTTTCCCAATGGGCCAAACGCTCACTCCCAACTTTTCTAGGGAAATCCCTCACTTTCGTTTTCAATGTTGGCCGATTAACCTCATTGCTATTTTTAGCCAGTTCCAAGAATCCCGATCTATCGTGTGTCGGGTGAAACTGGTCTGTGTTTATTTTTTCTCTTTGTGCCATACGCAGAGTTGCCATTGTAAATGTTTTATTGGAAGACTGTTTGTGAAAAAGTGCCATCTTATCCACTACATCTACCTTATCATTTTTATTTCCCTTTTTTTTTAGGCCCATGTTTTCCACAATGCTTTTCTAGCATCTGATTATTATTTTCTTTCCAACGTGTGGAATGTACCTTGCTACACTGGTCACAACTTTATACATACTGGGCAATGTCCCCAGCTACATTTGGCCAGTAAAATTTCACATATGTCCTTTGTCGGGTGGTACCCATCTTCTGATATCCACCGTCTGGATCAACATTTGCTTGTGCCATAACTTTTTCCCTATAACTCCATGGCAGTACTAACTGTCCATATCCTTTGGGTCCTGCTCCAGCTTTCCTGTAGAGCAGTCCCTCCTTCAAATAAAAGTCTCCTTTCTTAGGTATGTTATGGCTATGTGGCAATTTGCCAAAGCAAGGTTTCAATGATTTGTCTTTTGCCTGGGCCTTTCTCATCTGTTTGGTATGAATATTTAGTGGTGGTTCCTCCTCCTTACTAGGGGTCGACCTGACCTGGAGCGTTGCCATGATCACAGGTTTTATAGGGCTCCCTAGAACCACATATCTACTTCCTAACACCAGCGGGTAATTAGGTTCGTCACACACTGCTGCTCTAATCACTCCTTCCACATACCTAGTCTTGACATTGATCTGGGCTACGGGAAGTGTCATGGTGGCTGTATCCTTCAATGCCCCTTGTATCTCCACTTTGTCTGTGGTATACTTGTCAGGGTGCACCAGGGTTGCACTTACAACTGAGTCATATTCCAAACCTGAATCGTATTGGCACTTGACTCTCGTACCATTACAAACTGCTTCTTCACAGATGGGGGATGATGGAGATCTATCTGACTGTCTGTCAGTTTCTTCCTTCCCTTGTCCATTGTTATCATGCATGCAGCGTGATATGGAGGAACTTTCCTACCACATTCAATTGTATTATGATTGTTCCTCCTACATATTTTACACCATTTTCCTTCTGGTCTGTAGGGTTTCTTTTCATTTACTTGAGGGTTTCTGTCTCTAGGATCAAATCTAGTCCTATCATAACTTGGTTTAAATCTAGATGGTCGATCCCTAGTATTATAATCATCCTGGTCTGGTGGGGTTCTATTACTATCTGTTTGTTTCTTTCTAATACCAGCTACTTCTTTCTGTGCTGCCTGATATATCTCGGCAACATTGAGAATCTCCCCTAATCTCTCTGCACCTTGTTCCATGAGAAATTTTCTCAAGTCTGGAGCCATGTACTCTCTTAACTGCTCCATCATAATCATTTCCTTTAAGTCTGTAGTAAAATCTGCGAGAATAATCGCTCATTTCAGTAAGAGTTTAGTCATAAAATGATAAGAAATAAACCAGCCCTATTGTGTCTGACGGTGATACTCTCACACGCCAGCAACACTGCCTTTTGTGCAGTGCTAAAGACTATAGAACGATCCCACGGTAAAAATCTAACACGCGTTTTAGTTTCGAAAACGTACTACCAATATTTAACATTTTGCCAGATCTGCTGCATACACACTGCAGCCAAGACTTATAATTAACGATTTTGCGGAAGTGTGCCGTAAATAACTATCTGAATTAACGTAAAATTTTGACTTTAACGCTGGTAATAAGTAGTAATCCTTACATTTTTTTGGTAGTGTTACACGATACAATACAAATATTTAACGCCTATTCAAATACCCACCGCTCAAAACCCCGCTTCGCTTGACACATTCTGCCATGCATGTATATACGCTGCGACAAAGCCAACAGAGGCAAACACGCAGACAATTTTTTTTCTTCTCGCGGAAGTATTTCTGACGTCAATAAAACAAGTAGTTATTTGAAAATACATGCTGGCGAGATGAAAGAGAGGGAAAGATGGCGGTCTTGTGTAAAATATTTATTTGACGATCGACTATGACAAAAATTGAAAATCGAAACCAATATCAATCTGACCATAAAAATCATATGGTAGTATAGCTTAGATTCCACTGAACCAGAAGGTGTTTTAAATAATATGGTATTCCAAGAATTAGCCAAGTTATTGAGTGAATACTAAATGTCTACGGACGCTCGACCAGACAGACTGTCGTTCCTGCTTGTTTTTTATAACGGTAGTGGGGACGCGAGCTTAGAAGAGAGGTATTGAGGAAATTCAAATTCGCTTGGATAAAAAGAGTATAATAAGAAAAGGGGAGCGGTAGGAAAAATGTAATCCAAAACGAAACATCTTTTTGTATTGGGCATAACTAAAGCAGACTGGCCAATAGACTACCAGACGCAGAGTTGTTTGGAATAATTTTTGTTTTTTTCAAAAACTGCATTTGAATTCTGGTAGTCGCAAGCTTTCGATTGGCCAGTGCTAGTAAATATTAGCAAAAGGCTTTCATTATTCATTGCCAGTTGAACAAAACTTTTATTCAGATACGCTGAGAACAGCTGTGATAAATTTAAAAGTAAATTAAATAACTAAATAAGTATTTCCCAGTCTGGACGGAGCAGTAGAAACTGAGGCCACTTCTTTGCAAGTCAGCGTCATTTGTTTATATCTGTGAGGTTTTATATCCTGTTGCCAGCTGGTAATAGGAAACCTGAGGAGTGACGATAACGCCAAGAAGTCTCCGACAATTCATGTATGCTGTCAAGAGATAACAGCAGGAGCTTGGGCGTGTGATGTGATATCGATATTTCTGCAACTACACACTATCTTATCATTCAACAAGAAACCCCAGGTGATATGTTAAGGCCCTGGGTATATCTGACAGTTTCGTTTTAATAAACACTGGTATTTCAAATCATACTCAGGAAGTTTATGGGGTATGATGATAATACAGCCCCGCATACACAGTGACTCTCCCTCTTAGATAAATAAAGTGTAAGCTGTGAACATTCCAACAGGAAAGACAGATATTAACTTATAGTTATTGGGCAGATTGTCCACACAATTTTAGTTGATTTTTCTGTAAACTATCTTGTCCTCATTTTCAAAGACCTGTCCAAAAGATATGATTGGACAGGCAAAAAAAATTGTACAAAAAAATATCAAATTTAAAGAAAAACTTAACCACTGGTTTTTATTCACTTCCTCGTAGAAACTTAAAGTGTTTTGTGTTGTGTACCATCATTTCATTTCTCCCCTAGACACTAGGTACATCATACACCAGACACTAGAGCCAAAATAGTGACCGTGTGAGATCTAGGGAGGTAGCTGTAAAAAGTTCTTTCCTTCTTTCCACTCTGTAAAGTGTCAGTCTGTATGCTCTGTAAGGAAGAGTGGTGTGTTGTTGAGATCAGGCATGCTCCAGTCTACCCAGCTGTAAATGGGTAACTCACCCTAGTCCTGAGTTAGGGAAGGCAAAGGCTCCAGGGGAAGCAGGCCCTAAACTTGGTCACTTCAACCGACGCAGGATGGTGTATGTATGGAGTAGAAGTGTAGAGTGTGATTACCGCGAATGGTGTACTGTTCGTGTGCTGACCAATATAACCACTCATACACTTGTGTCTACAAGGCACCAATGCAGACTGCTGGAATCTTTGTTTACTCAATTTATTCAGACGTACACACTGGGACATACGAGTACATCATGGTATGTTGACATATCAATTTGTAGGTATACATAACAGATCTGAAGTCATGACACATTCAGATATAATGGGCAGTACATCAAAAGTTCAATGTCATGATACATTATGGCCGCATCCCCTATCTGACTAAACGCGTCAGTGAAGGCAGATCGGTAAATAACTAAAGTTACTTGACGTCCATAGTTTGTAGTATATATTATGAAACCACGAAAGGGGGGTTTCTAGCAAGATTGAGATCTCCCTGTCACTGTCCGATAATAGGATAAATAATCTGTTCTCTTGGCAGTGATCAAAACATATGATGACCGAAATCTAACATGGCCGCCTCCCTGAGTTGTCGTTCACTCATTCATAGTAAGGAGAATATAAGCCAGAGTTAATTTATAATGGATATATAAATGATTTCATAAATGTTTCCATACAGCTCTACGGTGATCAGGTTAATTCACGTAGCCATAACCGCTGTAGGAAAGTCTGTCATCTTCGTCGATACAAAACACGACCCTAGCGATACGAAGCAAAATGTTCCATCTAGGTCGAATCGACATGAGATCATCAAAATAGGGTCTGGCAATACATGGAGTCCGAATTATACATTGTACCGTACCTTAGGAGAGTCTCTAACATAAACTATAGTAGAGATACCATCTCCTTTAGAAGAAAACCACTTCATGAATCATATTTCCTTAAGAATCTACCAGCCCTTTGAAAAGTGCGTACCCGCCATTATCACGGTACATCGGAACTCATCACGACTTGTCAACACAACTCATACTTCCGCTAGAGCGGAATAATAAGAATCTAGTCCCGCCTACCCATCCAAAATATACAATATAGGACTGATTCTACTTGTACTAATAATATGTAATACATATGAATTCAGGCCATAAACATAATAAGCAAATTAATCTATTTTCTGGCCCTAAAAATAAGTACAAATATAAGAGCAATATCCGTGCGCCGGATCAATATCAAGAACGATTACTCCTATAATCAAAAGTGTGAATCAAACATGGATTATCTCGCTTTCCCCATAGACAGCATTTTCATACACAAATGAATGAATGTCTATATCTTTTCCATATTAAATAGCCATATCGATTTTTGTAATATGTGCGTCAAAATATGCACGCAACAGTAGCGTTAGGTTCCCTGCACATAATTCATCATCATCATTTATAGAGTCAGGGGCCTACATGTGCTTGACCTCACATGGTTAATACATACACGGATTTCATTCTTTTAGGATACCATCATAACCTGCCCAGCAAAATCTAACTTTGCTACAAAGTCTTGGGTTTTCCCCAGAGCAGTCCATTTCTCCAAATAGGTTTCTAGTCTTGCAGAGAACTGGGGGTAGGTTTCTCCAGACAGCAGCTTACTATTTCTAAATTTCTTCCTATAAAATTCAGCATTCTTCTCATATCTGACTAACAATGCTTGTTTTAGGAGGTCATAGTTTTCCTGATCTTCTCTGCTTAATTTAGAGAAAACTTCATAGGAAGTTCCCCTCAATCCTTGTGATAGTTTTAAACTCCATTTTTCTTTCTCTAGCCCATAGTTAGTAGCTAGTCTCTCATATCTATTTAGGTATGACTCAATGTCATCGTCTTTCTCTACAAAAGGATCTAAATGAAAGTTCATGGCTGAGTTTAAGGCTCCCTGACTGGCACTGGAGTCAGAGGTAGTTGGGCTGCTTCCATAATCGGTAGCATGTCCTTGAAGTTCCATTTATTTCAGCCTCAACTCAGGTTCTCTTTTGCCGCCTGCACTGCAGCAGATCTAAATTTTGCAAAGTTTGCCATTCTCTCACTTGTACACAAATTATTAACAACTTAGCAAATATTATTAACTTAATTAACTATAGGCAATGACAGCTCATCCAATTTCACCACAAGTTGTTTAATTGTATTTTATATTTATTTATCTATTATTCCCTCCAGTAAAAGTCCCAGGGTATGGTGGAAAAATAATCCCGGACGAGCCCCCACTATGTGATAAGAGGTTTTGATGTTATTAATTAGAGGATATTCTGGACAAATAGATGTATCAGAAGATACCAGGATAGTGCCAGATAAGAGTCTGGTCTTATGAGAAATACCCCCTTCTCTGAAAAGAGCAAGGGTGTATAGACAATCAAGGTGAGGTCCAGCTATGTAAGTTCCCAGAGTAAGGAATGATGATGATGAAGTTCTCTGGGTCCCTATCTGCTACCTCTTGAGATCTCACCAAGAGTATGTTAACTGTGTGTGGTTATTTGGCAAAGTGTCTAGGGTAATTTATTATCACAGTTATGAATTTCAAAACAGAACTTTAACTTTAATGAAATTTAAGCAAGACTGTTTGGAAATAGATATATTTAAAATTTATTATTCCTGTACCTCAATCTTGTTGGGACAGGAATTCCCAAACTTAAGAAGAGGTTATTTACATGCTGAAATAAATATTTTTGGAAACTCTGTCCATTTGTGTACAACAACAAAAAAGTCACTGGAATGAATATACCCACAGTTCTTGATATTATCATTAATTCTATACTGTAAGGTCTGTTATTTTCATCACGCCCAGATAGGATACTGTTAATGGTGAAATTATGTTTTAGGATGAGGTATCAGTGCCTGTATAAAGGACTTATCTGTAAATGGATTATTGCAGCTGTTTTGTCAATCTTAGGCCTGTACACCAACGTTGTGACTCCTGACTGAAGAAAAGGAGCTAGCTTCAAATTGTAGCATGAGCGCTCACTCCAACATGTTCTTCCTTTAAGGCTACTGCAGCAACGAGGTACTTTGTAATACAACCCTCAAGTAAAGAATCTTCGCACACACAAGCTGCCCGACAGTAAAAGGCTATAGCACTAAGCTTTTTAGTACAGACGGCAAAGGCTTGTCCTTCTGTCTCTTTTACTAATGTCAGCTTGGTATGGAAGCTTTGTCGTCAATGGCGGATTTTACAATAAGTTGTTAATTTTTATCCCACTACACCCAACCAATCAAAAAAATTAACTATTTCCTAGGCTATAGAATTGAGCAGTTTAAAGCGCGTTTGTCTAATCTTTATTTTATATCATAGTTATTTGTGAACCGATTTTAATTATCAAAAGTGATAATTAAACGGCCAATTTTTCTCTATCGTTCTATATAGCTTTCCTTTAGTTATTCCTTTGCATTCAAATGGGGTTAATTTTTTTGTAATTAAATTTGATCTTAACCTGATGTGAAAATATTACTAAATTAAATTTTTCTAAGTTAAGATAATTTTTCTATGAGGGAATCTCTATGGGTATATGTTAAGCAATATCAGCGCTATAATTTGAGATATCCCTTGCATTTTAAATACCTTTAGTTACCAAGAAATAAATTATCTAAGTTCGGTCAAAAACCCAAAATAGGCATTATTTCCACTTCAACCAAAATTTCTTGTCCCTACAAAAGAGAGGTAACGATTTGATTGGTTGTTAATTTTGTACTATGCTCTTCGATAAATATTGGGGTGGGTGGTAAATTTTTGCTTGTTTCTTAGAAAAATTCAAATCTCTAGTTAAATTGTTGGCGGTAAATTTGACTTGCCCCTCAGACAAATTTCAAATACTGTAGTTATTTATAGATTTAAAAATACGATAGCAGTTTGTTTCGAGCGGGGAATTTGAGCGTGTTGTCATACGGATTCACTTCACTACAGCTGACTTCTCTATATCTGAATGTGTTTATAGTTTAGTTAATGGCTAACTTATCCATATCTGAATGTGTTTATAGTTTAATGAATGTCTGACTTCTCCATGTCTGAATGTGTTTATAGTTTAGATAATGGCTGACTTCTCCATATCTGAATGTGTTTATAATTTAGTTAATGACTGACTTTTCCATATCTGAGTGTGTTTATAGTTTACTTAATGGCTGACTTCTCCATATCTGAATGTGTTTATAGTTTAGTTAATGGCTGACTTATCCATATCTGAATGTGTTTATAGTTTAATGAATGGCTGACTTCTCCATATCTGAATGTGTTTATAGTTTAGTTAGTGGCTGACTTATGTATATCTCAATGTGTTTATAGTTTAGTTAATGGCTGACTTCTCCATATCTGAATGTGTTTATAGTTTAGTTAATGGCTGACTTCTCTATATATAAATTTGTAATGGTTTAGTTAATGACTGACTTCTCCATATCTGAATGTGTGATAGTTTAGTTATTGGCTGACTTCTCCATATCTGAATGTCTTTATAGTTTAGTTAATGACTGACTTCTCTATATCTGAATGTGTTTATAGTTAATGGCTGACTTCTATTTACCTGAATGTGTTTATAGTTTAGTTAATGGCTGACTTCTACATATCTGAATGTATTTATAGTTTAGTTAATGGCTGACTTCTCCATATCTGAATGTGTGATGGTTTAGTTAATGGCTGACTTCTCCATATCTGAATGTGTGATGGTTTAGTTAATGGCTGACTTCTTCATATCTGAAGGTGTTTATAGTTTAGTAAAAGGCTGACTTTTCAAATTGTGAATATTTGATGGTATGTGTTGTGCCTTACTGTTCCTTATCTTTATATTATGCCTTATTGGCTCGTTTATTGTTTCCTGTTTCTTGTTATGCTCCTTAATGAGCGTGTAGCTGGCAATCTCATTATGTAAAACACACAAGAGGACCAGCTGTAGTGGTGGTTTCATGCTCTATAAGGAGCGCAAAGGAACATGATGATGATGGTGATGATTATGATGATGATTATGGTGATGATGATGGTGATGGTGAAGATTATGATGATTATGATGATTATTGTGATGATAATTATGATGATGATGATTATGAATATGATGATGATTCTGGTGATGATTATGATGATGATTTGATGATAATTATAATAATGATGATGATGATGATGATTATGATGATAATTATGATGATGATGATTATGACGATGATGATGATTATAACAACGATGATGATGGTTATTATTAGGACGACGATGATATGATTATGATGACGACGATTATAACGATGATGATGGTGATTATGACGATTATAACGATAATGATGGTTATGATGATGATGGTTATACCGATGATGATAATTATGACGATGATGGCGATTATGACGATGCTGATGCTGACGATTATGATGATTGTGACGATGGTGATGAAAAAGCGTGAGGCTACCCTTGCAGGAAACTTGCTCCAAGACATTTTCAGAATGTTTGCTGTGAGGGTTTCTGTATCAATTTGTTTTGCACGATGAGGTTGCAGCCCCAAGGACAACCTCTTGTTGGTCAGCTCTTACGAAATGTATGATACATACAAGAATATAATGGTTCTATTATTTCACTGTACAGGCTGGAACTCTGTGATATCATATCAATCAATCAATCAATCAATCAATACCGTTTAGCTTCCCTAGGAGCAAAGGCATTTCGTTCTCTCTGGATATAGCTGAGGAGTTCCATATTGGTCGAAGGGCATTAAAAGAGCATCTGGCTTTATTTATTTTAGAACAGACGTCACCATCGGTTCCCCCTTCTTTGTCAATGTTACTCCTTAGATATATAAAGCTTTCTACTTCTTCAATAATGTTACCATTGATCTTCATAGAGTCCGTCTGCCTATTTGTTGCGGTCGTTTGTAGAATAATAATATTTGGAGTAAATTTAGTATTACTCTGGCCAAAGTCACCTAGGGGATGTCTAGCAGACCCTCACACAGACTAACAACTCCACATCTTCATATTAACGTTAATGCAGCAATAGAGAATGCAGTCAGCGACCCATAGCTTGACTGCTTGCATCAGGGTCAGCGAACCAGAGCTGACCAAGACCGTATTCCACCTCCACGTAGTGGTCCTGGAAACAGTCTGCAGCAGTGCAGTCTGGCTGAGCGAGTACGGATCGAAGAGGGAAGGCAAACCCGGTCCCAAAAAATGCCGTGCTGAAGTCGGATGTGTCAACCGAAAGGTGCAGATATCACAGCTACGGCGTAAACAGACACAACGCAACCACCGTCCTTTTCAGGGCGAACGAGGAAGAAGAAGAAGAGGCAGCATGGACAAGTTCAACAATATTTATTTGACGAGACGAAGCTCCATAGACACATTCTTGACATGCGTATACAGTAGTTTATGGCGTCAACTCTACAGTCTTTAGTATCGATCAGTAACGTCTGCTAGTAGAACAATGTCGAGGACATTTTCATGCATTTTTATTAAAATTCAAAACACTCACATTCAGCAGATAAAGCATCATTCCTTTTACAAATAAACTAGCCTCGCCTCACGGAGTTATATGGGCGAGCTAGTGATGGCACATATTAGGAATATATCTTGACACATTATAATATTAAAGAGCTCATAAAACACACGTCCATCTGCCAAGAAAGACACACACCGAAGAGGTAGATTGGCCGCTCACTTCTGCTAAAACGCAACCGTAGACTTTTGCTACTCGGCCCAAAAGGCAATGACGTACTTCCTGTAACCCATGGTCACTGGTCATCAACACATTATGACAACTAATCGAGCTGTATTAGAATCGACAGATATGTTATGAATTTTACTCATAACACTATTATTTATCCTAATTTCGTTTGTTTTATTTAGTCTCATCTTTGCTGCTTCTGTCACTAATCTATTTGTTTTCTCGTGCATATCTTGCTGTCTATGTGATAGAAGGCACAAATCATCTGCAAAGTCAAGATCCTCCAGCTGTTTGTTGAATGTCCACTCTATTCCTGTTTTCTCTACTTCTGTTGTTTATCTCATAACCCAGTCTATGACCATGAGAAAAAGTGTTGGTGATAGCAGACATCCCGGTCTTACTCTGCTGTGTGATGTGAAGGGCTCTGATAGTTTTCCGTTATGCACTACTTTCCATAAGGGCTCCTTGTAGAAATCTTGATTTTAATGAATTTCCTTGGGATTCAATAATGTCTCAGGATTTTCCATATCACAGTAGGGTCTATACTATCGACAGCCCTTTCGAAGTTCACAAAATTTATAAATAAGGGGGTCTGCCATTCGTTTGATTGTTCTATGATGGTTCTGAGTTTTGCTATCTGGTCTGTACATTCTTCCTGCGCGAAATCCTGCCTGTTCTTCTCTGAGTGTGTCATCCACCGCCTGATTAATACGGTCCAACAAACTCTCGTCAAAATTTTTCCAGCCACTGCTAGCAGTGTTATACCCCTCCAGTTGCCACATACAGTCAAGTTTCCTTTCTTTGGCAGCTTGATAATGTGACCTTCCTTCCAGCTTTTTGGGATGGCCTCTGTAGCGTGAGGTTTTATTTTGGCTCTAGGATCAGTGTAGTACTGACGATTACAGAAATAGACTTTCTGCAGAAAAGGGTGAAGTCCCAGTGTCTGAGAGAACTACTGGTATCACAAATTAGTTACGGCTGTGAATGATCTGATCTCGAAAAATTAGTAGAGAGGAGACCGACATAAATTGCCACCTCCGTTGTGTAACTAACTGTGATATTAATACAAGGAAACAGATTTTACTTAACAATGATAAAATTGACAAGTCTTCAAATACAATTTCCGTATTATTTATTTAGTATATACACTATCTACTCTTGTGCTGAAGGGTGGATGTTGAAACAATGGAATGTAATGGATTTGTAAGTTTACAAATGATTCACATATATTTATATATATTACAAGTCTTCCAATTATAGGAAACAAATTTATATCAGCTGGGCTGTTAATCACTTATAGTACATGTATCAGCTGTGCTGTTAATTAAGTATATAAAATTTATCAGCTATGCTGTTATTTTTGTCTCTTGCTATGCTAACTCGCTTTCTCGTCACTGACAGTTACTTTGCTCACAATGCTAACAGAATGTGTACTCATCTCTAAAAAGTTATGTCCTTCTTAGTTTCTTGCACACAGCACCCGCTGATGGTCGTTTCGTTAGCTCACCCAAGACTGAGGAGGACTAAAGAGGTAGATCCTGCGCAATCACTGTGCTCCTGCGACGTTCCAGGCAACTGGATTGACACGACATACGACCTCAGGTTTGATGACACGAATAAAACCTGTAACAAGTAAAAATAGGGGCTAATTTCTGTCATCAAGCCCACCTATTTCCATTGTGTATGAAATGAGCGTGTGTCTCAGGTGTCTGCATGTAGGATGAATGACAACATGGTTCAGTATGATTTAGCAATAGCGAGACAAGACAGGTGTCTACTTGCAAAACATTCTTTCTGATAAATTAATACATGAATATATCCAATAATATAAATTCAATTCATGAATACATCCAATAATATAAATTCAATACATGAATACATCCAATAATATGTACACCTAGGTGTGATACAACCCTCTCCTTCCCCCTATAATACACAAGGCCCTCTCTGACAAGTGCTATACTAGCTGGTAACATATATCCTTGATGATGATGATTATATTGTGATGTGTGATCACTCTCTTTTCACACTCGCACCGACCCGAACAACAATAAAACTCTTGATTCTAGAGGCAGGGGCTGTATTTATTTTTACAACCCATTCAGTGACTAAGCAAACATAAAACAAATAAACCAACGAACATAACAAAACACCCAGCTAGTGCTCAGTTCCTAATAATCCTGAAACACAAACAAAGCACGGGCTAGTTAAAATCATTGTTGAAAAACGATACTCTCACCTGTCAAACAGTCCTTCCATGCCACCTGACATCCTCAACTATCACACACGCCCACACTCATGCGTGTTGTCCAATGCGACTGGTAAGGTGTTGTGCATGAGGCTGGCAATCTCACCGTGTAACATCGGTTGCTACCAAAACCACTACTGCAAGAGTACACACTCAGCTATCACACACTCATGCATGTCCTCCAATGAGACCAGTATGGTGTTGTGCATGGGGCTGGCAATCTCACCATGTAGCACAGATTGTTACCAAAACCACTACTGCAAGAAAACACACTCAACTATCACACACACACACTCATGCATGTTGTCCAATGCGACTAGTAAGGTGTTGTGCATGAGGCTGGCAACTTCACCGTGTAACATCGGTTGCTACCAAAACCACTACTGCAAGAGTACACACTCAGCTATCACACACTCATGCATGTCGTCCAATGAGACTAGTACGGTGTTGTGCATGAGGCTGGCAATCTCACCATGTAACACAGATTGCTACTGAAACCACTACTGCACGAGCATATGAATACTTCATGCGGAGGCAAACCACACTAGTGGCCCCATGCTCCTTCAGGAGCGGAGAAGAGAAATATATATCTCCAAGTGAGCCCACGTGCTCTCACAAACCATTCTTCACATTACAATAATTAAATAATAATCAACTGGACATAAAATAATATTCTTCTATATGTACAACAAATACTCTCCTTAGTGAGAATAAACCACCACCTCGCAACTGGTCCATCTCAATATTCATTACTGCATTCTGAACATGTCGTAAGTGACGACTGGTGCGCCTGGTAACAAGCGTGTCGTATACGACCCCTGATGAGATTGGGAACTCATCACATGAAACACATCGTTACCGTCACCAAAACAACCACAGCAATAGCATCAAAATGCTTATTGTGGGCCTGTAATGGACACCAGCTGCATTGGTGTTTCCATGCTCCGCCGGGAGTAAACAGAGAAACAGCTGTCTCAACGTGCCTTACGCCTTACGCACGCTCTCCAGAAATCTAAATATATATTCTCACCTCAAAGTAACCCACCAAAGAAATACAGTAGAATCATCAATAAACGTGAAATACCAAAGAATAAAATATAATTATTCTTGACTTAACAACTAGAACTAGTCATCACGTAAAGGAAATTTACCACGAAAACTCTCTCTTCTATTACTGGGGAAAATTACATTTTACCTACTTTCACCCACGTGTCGATTCACGCGATATAAAACTGCGTAACATTAAGTGATAACTTAGCGTGTTAAATGCAGACTCCTTGGCGTCTTCTTTTACGCACGGTCATCAACACGTGGTCCTCCCGGTTGCCATCTTCCCAACTAGTTAATATTATCTAAATTCCAGTTTCTGATAACATTTCTGTCCAGTTTCATGTACAAAATACTTTCATACTATCTTCGCCTTTCTTGCCCGGTCTGATGACTGAAATAATCGCTCTTACAGCCGCAATCTGGATTTAGCATGCCTAATAAAACCTATCAAACATTATTTTCACTCATCTATCATTTCGAGACTAAATCATAATGCCCTAAAAAACATTTCCTTTGGGAACACATCTATCTATTTATTTCACTAAACATAAAAACAGCCTCACGCTGAATATAACTTCAAAAGCTACAGGGAAATAATGGTAATTTCACTAGGAAATAATATAATCTGCTTTTAAATCAAACTCACGTGTCATATCTTCGTTCCTCTTCTACCGACACAGGGCTAGCCTAACTTCGTTTCTTCTCTCTGGGCAGTTCTTGCAAAATAGGCCCGTCCGCCGGCCGCTATCTCTTTTATAAGCCTAGGTCGAATCACTCAATTTACTGCGCGCTAGGCGTATTGATTTGGCCGCATACATAACACTCGCGATATTGCTTTAGAAGGCCCGAAAACAGAAATATACACAACTATTTCTACAGCAAAAACACTATTCTACACCACAACTTAATTTTTAGGCATTATTATGGCCTTTTCATCAATCTTGAAGACTTTTTACATCCCAGCATGCTTCGCGCACATCGAAAATATGGGCGATAAATGTGCCACTCACAATGAAGGGAAAAGCTGGGGTGTCTTCCCGTGAAGGGGTAAGCCGGGTGTCTTTCCGGCCCTATCACACTAACAAGGACTGTTTTGGTTATATTGCAGTTGGTTTTAAATGAGACAATAGATTGAAGTATGAATCCTATTAGTCTTCGTCTATTCAATCATATCAGGAAATACAATCATTATACCTAATTCCCCCAAGATACAATCAGTAACCTGATACGTTCATATTGAAACAATTTATATAAAATATATACAGGTGTAGGTAGTATAAATGACACACAACCAATACAAACATTATATATCTGCTGTAGGCCTATTTGCCTACAATTAGTAAATTATATTTACCCTCCAAGATTTAAACAGGCCAGGTTTTGACTCGACTAGTGAAGCAGGCTGCAGGTCAATGCACTCCGGTAAGCAATACATCAAGGTTGACAGCTTCTCTTCTTCAGTCGGTCGGTATCTGGCTTCGTGTTGGTGTTGCGTGTTTTTGCATAAAATCTCGCCCGATTATATAGGCAGGGGAAGTAACTTCTACTGCTTAAGGAAAGCGTTTGGTTGGTTCCTGGCGGGGCAAGCTGATTGGTTGTCTGCAGTTTTGTACCATGCCTCGTACCGTCCTTGACCTAGACGAGTCCTGAACAAAACAGGGCTTATGGCTAATTTTATTCTGTTTTTTCCGCCATATTGGATGACAAGATGGCCGCGACCGAGATCCGAAAAACAGGGCTTAAGCCTAATTTTATTCGGTCTCAGAGACTGGTGAACGTTGCTCGTTGATTGGTTGGGCTATCGACATAGGGATTTAACTAAGAAGTGGGTTTACACACACTCGTTTCACGACAGCCTCTTTTTCCCAGATTTTCTTGAAGAGCTGGTGTAGCAACTCTGTAATGTATGGTTTATCTGCCTTCAGAGCTTCTGGTGGTATTCCATCTGGTCCTGCAGCCTTCCCATTCTTTAGCTGTTTTATTGCCCGAGAGATTTCTTGTTTAGTGAGTGGGTTCATGTTGCACTGTAGTGGCTCTTCTGCTGGTTCTATGATGGGTTGCTGTATTGGTTGGTTTCTGTTTAGGATTTCCTTAAAATATTCAGCTCATCGGGCCCTTTGTTACTCTTCATTGCTAATGTTATGTCCTTCTCTACTCTTCACTGTTATATTGTGGTTTAGCTGTTTCTTAGATAAAGTTCTAGTGATATTATATAATGTTTTAAAGTCTCATTGTTTTTTTTGTTTTTTTGTTGTTGCAATCTCGGCTTCCTCTGTTAGTTTTTCAATAAATTCTCTTTTATCTTGCCTGGCACTCTTTTTCACTTTCCTGTTTAGCTCCCAATATATTGTGAGCAGTTGTGTTTTCTGTTTTGCATCTTTACAGTTGTTTACTTGTTGTTTGATGTCTCTTCTTTCTCTTATGAGGTTCCATGTGTTTTCTGTGAGCCATTCCTTCTGTTGTTTATTTCTTTTGCCAAGAACTTCTTCACACGTATTCCTGTATGATGGCTGAATTGTGCACCAATGATTATCTATACTTTCCTCTTCAATGTTCTCCAGTGCTTCAAATCTATTTCTCAACTTTAGGTTGAATTGAACTCTTGTGTCTTTGTTCATAAGGTTCTGGGTATTATAGTTCGGGCTTGCTCTTTCTGCTCTGTCTTTGTGCGCCCTCAATTTTATCCTTAGTGATGATAGGAGAAGGTGGTGGTCTGACGTGGTCAGCTCCTCTCTTTACTCTAACATCTTGTAGGCAGCGTCTCCATTTTTTTTTCTGTGGTGAAGTGGTCTATCTGATTTAGTGTGTGCCCATCTGGGAAGTTCCATGTGGTCTTGTGTATGTCTTTGTATGAGAAGATAGTCCCTCCGATGATCAGGTCATTTAAATCACAAGAGTTTACAAAGAGTTCTCCATTTTCATTTCGGTTTCCAATGCCATTCTTTCCCATGATTAGTTCACAGTTTTTGTTGTCTACTTCTTTTGCATTTAAATCTCCCATTACTATCTTAATTGGGGGGGGGGGGGGGGGGAACCCCTTGATCCATTTTATCAGGTCGTTGCGAATAATCCCGTTGCTCTCTGCAGCCTCTTTCACTTCATTCTTCCAACAGGGAATGCCTTTTCTTATGTCATTTCGTAGCATTTTTCTTGTTTTTTTTTTCAACGTCTCCAGGGATTGTTATTTTGACAAGTTTCCCTTGTCTACATAAGTTATTTTACTTGGGTGTCAGAGTTCAAAATATATGGATCTGCTTCTCCATCACTACACTTGTGACGCACACCAATGTAAAAAATAAAAAATAAAAACTAGGCCATGCTACTTCCCTCTGGCATCCCCAGAGTAAGAGAGGTTGGGTAAGATCATAGAACACACGGAGAAGGGAACTGTAGACAGGAGTGAGGAGGTGAAGAAGACATGGAAAAACATTTGAGCTGATGGCACGGGACAAGAAGACTTGGCATTATTTTATTGGGAAGCTGAAAGAGTGATGCTGATGCCGACGATGATGCTGAAGCTTCCCAAACAATATTTAGCGCATTTCGGGTTTTTTTTAAAAACAGATCCTAATCCACAATACATAAGAAGGTGACACCCATGTTCTCAGGTAGCGTATGTTATATGTTGAATAATAACATTTAAAATTTGTCTAAGGGTCTTCATGATGACCAGCAGCGGCACCTGTCTTTGTTGTGGTCTAGCAATAATGTCAGGGTGTCCGTTGATCGGATCAACTGACAGTGTTTAATTTCCGCTGTCCGGGCATATCTGGCCAAAAATTACTGCCCTCGCGAGGCGAGTATGTCGTCGTTACCGCCGGCGCATGCGCACGGTGTCAAAGACAGGAAATTACATCACGGATCTGAACAATATTAGCGCCGAATTTCAGATCAAAGATGGCGTTTGAAGAAAGGCGATGACAACGGCGGTAATTGACGGTAACGATGATGAAGGTGTTGTTGCGAATATTGTGACACATTGGCGGAGGTCAGTATTGGGTGATCTTTAAGAAAGAACCCGGTGTTTAGGAGGTGGACACGAATATAACAATCTGTAGTTTCTTCTCCTCTAACACGGTACGCCCTCGAGGGCAAAGCCTTTCTTCACCTTTCTATGTTCGAAAGACGTTGGCGAGTACGTCTCTCCACAGATTTCGTATTAGATGTTTGTCGTCAGTTCTGTTGTTGACTTCTTCCACGCCCAGGGTCGGCGCAACCATTAGGCAAACTAGACGGTTGCCAAGGGTGGCAAAATTTGTGTGGACGAGGTAGCAAAATTGAATGAACTGAAGAATTCGTATAATGAAAAAGAATCGTAATCTGAGAATTACAACAAAAAAATCGTAGTCCGAGAATTAAACAAAAATGTTATTGCCTGTGGTCGTTCTCATCATCATCAGGTGCCATCTCCACATCGAAGGTCTGCTGCAGTGGATCTCCAACGTGTTTTGTCTGTTGTCTTGATGGTGCATTCTGATAAGACTCTTTCCTATCCATTTCTTGATGTTATCTTTCCACTCATACACTGTTGTTAATAAGCGTGCATACAGACATTTGTATGATCACGTTGAACTGTATGTTTTATGAGCTTGAGTGAGTGAGTGGGAGAGAGAGAGAGAGAGAGAGAGAGAGAGAGAACTACGTGGGGCGCAACATAAGCTGCTTGTCTTGTGCGACAAAATCCTTGTTTTCCTAGGGCGGCAAATACTGTTTTACCCTAGATTCGGCCCTGTTCCCGCCATTATGTCAACCTTTCCATTATGTTTTGTTTTTGCCTGGCTAAATCTTTTTCTATTATCCCAGTTTTGTAAACTCTTTGCCTTTCTTCTTTGTTTAATACAAATAATAATAATAATATTGGAGTCAAGTTTAGAAATGAATAATACACTAGAAACACGGCACGTTTAGGGATTACCATTCGTCAGGCACATTGAAATAGAACGAAGCAAGAATATGGTAGCAACAATGGGTGTAAGAAAACATAAGTGAATCATAAAGGGGACTGTTGTAAAACTGAAAATTGAAATTAAAATCATGAAAAATAGTATTGAAGTCAGATTTATAAATGAACATATATTTTACGAACTTTGGACGTTTCGGTATTATCCTTTGTAAGCCACAGTCGCAAACAGGGGGAAAAAAAAAGAAGACATAAAGCACAACGAAACATGATCGCGGCAGTGGCTTATCGAAGGTGGGAGGCAAGGGCGCTCTGGGCGCCGCAGGAGGGGGCACCAAAATTCAAGTCATTTCTCTGCGAACAATCGTGTCCTATTAACACACTCTCTTGATGAACAAGCAGGTTTTCGACAAAACAGATCATGTACAGACCAGATAGCCACTTTGAGAATAATAGTTGAACAAAGTCTGGAATGGAATTCACCACTTTACATCGGATTTGGGGACTACGAAAAGGCATTTGACAGTGTAGACAGAGAATCACTTTGGAAATTAAAGAGGCATTATGGAGTTCCCCTGATGACAAGAACTAGACAAGTGCCAGTGGAACAAGAGATGAGAAGAAGACGATGGCGATGGATTGGACACACACTGAGGAGACCTGTTGATAGCATTACAAGGCAGTCCTTGTTCTGGAACCCACAGGGCAAGAGAGGCAGAGGTAGACCAAGAAGCACATGGAGAAGAGAACTGGAAACAGAGGCGAAAATGATGAGGAAAACGTGGAAAGAACTTGAGATGATGGCACGTGACCGGAGAACTTGGCATGTGTTTGGTGAAGGCCTATGCTCCTTTGGGAGTGGAGGGTTATGAAACACACTCTCTTGCTTGTCTTTCTCAGCCCACTCTATCATTTTCATTTTTGTTTTAAAATGCAAAACGTTCGTCTTCTTCGGCTATTTGCTCACAATTAATATTAGGGTGCAGCTGAACGCCCTCTCGTGGGCAAAAAACATATACACTACTTATCTCTTTCCCGAAGTAGCGCATCGCGTTAACGCTGCCGGCGCGTTCTGATCTGCTGCAGGCTGATTGTTGTGTTCAGTCTATGTTACAAGAACAGCGTTGCCCTGCTCAGTCAGCGGCAGCCAGTCGAACGATATGTTGTGAACTGTGTATGTTATGTATTTAAAACATTCGTATTTTGAACCATAGTCGGATAAGAACTTTTACTTAAATGTCTACAAACTGCCGGAAAATACTAAATTCCATACCGAACTCTAAATAAGGTCGACGACAAGATATCTCAGTTATTTAAACTCTTAAAACCGCCATTTTACTAGCTGTTTTTCGACCTTAATTTTTAGAGTTAAGACTGCTTCTAAAATGTATATTTAAATTATTTTTAAGAGCTAAACAAAGTTTTATTGACAGACTACAGAAGGGCATGTCAATAAGTTTCAGTCGACTGAAGAGTGTAAATACACAATTTTAAATCCTTCTCAACATTGATAATTTTTTTAAGACAGATAATGCTAATGAGATCCGTCAGAGGTGCACAGATCTGGCAAGCTTTTATAACACAGACATTGATGACAAACAACTGTTTTCGAAAATATGCAATTGCAGGATGCTACTGAAATCATGAACCGATTCTGCTCCAACAACTGCTTTGGGATTACTTTCATTCGTGGTGTCTTACGGAAATGATATATTCTCAAATCTACGCATATCACTGCAAATTATGCTAACGATTTCTACATCAGTAGCCAGTTGTGAGCGTTCTTTTAGTAAACTAAAGTTAATTCTTTCGTATTTAGGAGCGTCAATGGGACAGTAACGTCTGAGTAATCTGGCGCTTCTTAGTATTGAATGAGAAACTTGAGAACATTGATTTTGATCACATAATTCTATCCATATGCAGGAATGAAGGTGCGAAAGATCAGTCTGTAGTAGAAAAATATATACTTTTCGTGTACCGGTACTGCTTTTACTGTTAATAAAAAGCTTATTAAAAAGAGCGGTTTATTTCTTTTCTTTTGTATTTAATAATTAATTCTTAAATTTCATATTTTCCCAACAATTCACACTGTTGTTCTTCATTTAATTCTAAATTTCCAACAGTTCTTGATAACTTCAGTCCTTTAAACTGAAATGGATACGGAAGACATGGAAAGTTCTTGAACGGATGGCACAGGGCAGGAGAGCTTGGCGTGAATTTGTTGATGACCTATGCTCCTTAGAGAGCGGAAAGATACAGTCACCAGACATATTTCCCATAATTCCATTCAATTTCAACAAAAGATGAATAAACAATGCTCCTCTGCCCTGACGATACCTCTTCATGCTGTTTGGCTACCGATCAGAAGCGAACAAATGGTAATCTTCAGACTTCGCACCGGCCACAACAGATTGAGATACCATCTATTCAATAAGCTAACGATAGGAACTACTGACTAGTGAAACTATGGTACCGATCTAAAAGACTGCTGAACTTCAAAGATGCCCAATATATGAGGAACAAAGAAAGCCAAAGTTGACAGGTTTTTAATTATAGTGTGTTGTTTCTGTTGCATGTATTACAGACGGTACTATCACTTCTGTGGTCATTTCATTGCAGGCGACCGTCTTTAGATATTTGTGGTGAAAATTATATGGATGTATTAAATATGAAGACATGGAGTAACCCAACCTAAATGACATGGGGAGCAGTGATAATGATCTAATGGACGGTAAATTGACTAAATAACTAACATTTCTTTTATGACAGCATGTCTCGTAATTGTTCGTGCATCTTTTAAAATCTTGCCCTGGTCGACTTACCGCCTCTGAGAAGCCTTGGTCGACTTACTGCCTCCGAGAACAACGTTTGAAGTTTGACGAAACTCCAGTTCATGTACTGTTTATCAATCGTGTTGTTAGCTTCTTTCCATAATCAAACTGTTCATGCACACCTTCATTTGCGCACTTTTTTCTATTTTCGCGAGAGTACATATAAAGGGAGACAATACAATTATTGTCTAACTTTCAACCGCAGTTGCACCTCCTTAGCTGTGCTTGAAAGTTAATGCACTCCCTCGAAAATAGAAAAAAGTGCGCAAATGATGGTGTGCAAAATGTGACTGACCGACCGACCAAGCACCTTATGGCGGCAGTTATGTATTTTGATGATGATGATGATTCTTTCATCGGGTACAGATCCTTTTCTGACAGTGAGTCTGTGGGGAGTCCTCATGAAAAATAAGAGCAATTAATTAGACAGCTTGGCAGAAGTACTAATGAAAACCCGCTATGAATTCAAACAAGTAAAAGTACTGTGGGCAAGCGCCCACAGCAATAAATATATGGAAACTAGCAACAACCCGCCCAAATTGGCAGGTTGTTAATTATAGTGTGTTGTTTCTGCTACATGTATTACAAACGGTACTATCACTACTGTGGTCATTTCATTGCAGACGACCGTCTTTAGATATTTGTAGTGAAAATTATAAAGATGTATTAAATATGAAGACATGAGTAACCCAACCTAAATGACACGTAGAGCAGTGATAATGGTCTAATGGACCGTAAATTGACTAAATAACTAACATTTCTTTTATGACAGCATGTCCCGTAATTGTTCGTGCATCTTTTAAAATCTTGCCCTGGTCGACTTAATGGCTCTGAGAAGCCTTGGCCGATTTACTGCCTCTGAGAACAACGACTGAAGTTTGACGAAACGCCAGTTCATGTACTGTTTATCAATCGTGTTGTTGGCGTCTTTCCATAATCAAACTGTTCATGCACACCTTCATTTGCGCATTTTTTTTCTATTTTCGCGAGAGTACATATAAGGGGATACAAAACAATTATTGTCTAACTTTCAACCACAGTTGCACCCCCTTAGCTGTGGTTGAAAGTTAATGCACCCCCTCGAAAATAGAAAAAAGTGCGCAAATGACGGCGTGCAAAAATGTGACTGACCGACCGACCGTCCGACCGACCGACCAAGTACTTAGTCGGCAATTATGTATTTTGAGGATGATGATGAGAAGGCAGCAATTAAGATGGTTTGGCCATGTCTAAAGAATGGGAGAAGATTGGCTACCATGACAAGCATGGGAAACTAAGAGCCAGGGATCCAGACCTCCAGTACGACCCAGAGTCCGCTGGGAGTACAACATTAGACAATCTTTGAAGGACCGAGGACTAGAATGGAACTAGGCCAAGAGGAAGACAGCCAATATGGCGCTCTCTCTTCCAAACCTCTACACCTCGCGGTAGAAAAGGAACGACTAAGTAAGTAAGTAAGACGGCAGATAAACTTGCCAAATAAGGAGGAAGGAAAATCCATACATATGATAGAACTATATATGACAAGATAAAAACAATAATCAGAAATAATTATAGAGAAAAATGCCATTAAAAAAACATCCAGACTCTGATACTGCAAAAGTATCTGATACATTACCAAGCAGAGACCACGTGATGATCTTCAGATTAGAACCGGCCATTTCAGACATCTGTACACAAAATTGAAAATCGGACAGACAGATTTGTGCCAATGTGAGGAGAACAAACGAACTGTAGAACAGGTACTTCAAAACCTTCGACGTCACGATAGGAACAATGTGGTAGCATGGCCTTCTCCAATCAAGTTGAGGGAGAAACTGTATGGTGACGAGAGAAGCCTGAGACGGGCTGCCTTCTTTATAAGAGAGATAGGTGTGGTTATATGAGAACATACGAAGAAGACGAAGATTTTTCTGCAAACACAACGTTGTTCCCACTCTTGTATGTTCGTCACGTCTTCTGCTCCATTCTCAGATCTTCTGAATTGAGATTTACCCACTCATCAGTTTGGTACATTCAGTTTGAAGACTTAAACCGTAACCCTTTTGTCACCAGTAACATTGAGAGTCCTATTGGTTATGTGGGTAGAGTGCTTGTCTCTCGCGATAAAATTACTTGGCCCCGGGATCGAAACCTTGTTGCGTCACGCTCCCATCTACCCAACTGTAAATTGGTACCTGACTCTGCTCTTAAGTTAGGGAAGATAAAGGTAAGCGAGGAAGGGAAATGATCACCCCCACCTCATAAAACTGGACCTAGTATAGTAAAGTCTATAACACTTCACTCGTCTACGGCAGCATCTGCTATGTTACTACCTTTTTTACCGTTGTCATTATTTGTATTATTTCGCTGTAAAACTGAAATATACAACAATAGACCTTTTACTAACCGCTCTCTAGCCGGGTTGAATAATGTAGTAGATCATACCTGAAGAAACATGAGTGGTAGAGAGATAAGTGTTAGAGACTTAACTATAATGGGTCCAGCTTTATAAGGTGAGGTGATCAGTTTCTTTCCTCTCTGCTTTAGCCTCCCCTAACTCAAGAGCAGAGTTAGGTACCATTTTACAGCTAGGTAGACTAAAGCGTGACGCTACCAGTTTTTGAACGCGGAATTCGGTAACATTGCTGCCAGAAGCAAGTGCATTAACCACTCTGCCAATTTTGGGTAGAGAGATGAGACCAATATAATGAGTGATCACTAGCCATCAATTACGTCAAGGTCACCGATTTGTAGAAAGAGGATCGACTAAGCTTGATAGAATTATGATTGACTCAGCTTGATACGATTGACTAAGCTTGATAGAATGAGGATCGACTAAGCTTCATAGAATTGTGATTGATTAAGCTTGATAGAATGATGATTGACTAAGCTTGATAGAATGATGATTGACTAAGCTTGATTGATGATTGACTAAGTTTGACAGAATTATGATTGACTAAGCTTGGCAGAATTATGATTGACTAAGCTTGATAAAATGATGAATGGCTAAGCTTGATAGAATGATGATTGACTAAGCTTGATAGAATGAGGACCGACTAAGCTTCATAGAATTATGATTGACTAAGCTTGATAGAATGATGATTGACTAAGCTTGAAAGAATGATGATTGACTAAGCTTGATAGAATGAGGATTGACTACGCATGATAGAATTGTGATGGACGAAACTTGATAAAATGAGGATCGTCTAAGCTTGATAGAATTATGATTGACTAAGCTTGATAGAATGATCATTGACTAAGTTTGATAGAATAATAATTTACTAAGCTTGATAGAATGATGATTGTATAAGCTTGATATAATGTGGTGGTGTAGGCGATCATACATCTTCACAACTTCTTGTCTCCATTACAGTTTTAACGGTTGATCGATTCTGTTGTTAACTTCTGTCCATGCCGTAAAGTGAAACTGACCAAAACATATTTTAATACCTTTTTCCTTCAATGTTTCATTCAGTCACCATCTTCTTCTTCTTCTTCCGTCCTTAGCCAACGACCGTCAAAGCAGTCAGTGGCCATTACGCCTAGTGGCGTCTTAAGGGCAACAACGAATAGATTTTCTTAGCCGTTGTTCCCATCACGATATTCCAGTTTTTTCTTGTCATAACACGCCCTATGACAGTGAATCGCTTCTTTCTAATGTGAGTGATGAGCTTCCTGTGCTCGCAGGTTTAGTGTACTGCACCATTCTTGACAAAAAAAATCTTATAAAGACATCATGATAGGAAACTCTATATAGAGCGATACAACAGGGGGCAATCTGATCATCAGAAGTATTCCCCCCGTCGATCAAGTGTTTCGGCACCTTACTCTCCTTTACACTCTAAGAGGGCTAGGCCCACTTGGGTCATGACTCCCAAGTGTCAGCCTCCTGTTGTCTTGTGCAGAGAATTGAACCCACTCCACCTTGGTTGCAGATTTCAAATATATACTGGTGTCTTCATTGTCGAGACCATGGCTGTGGGGTCAGAGGTCTGTCTTTTTTAGTGGAATCAGAATCGGAGTGGGTAAAAAATTTCCGGACTCCGACACCGAATTTTATGCCATATGACTAGTAAAATACTGTAGTCGGAGTCGGAAATTTTGTTGGTCGACTCCACAACCCTGGTAAAGACAGATAATTATAAAGACAGAGATAATAATGCACACTCTCCCCTCCCCCTCTCTCTCTCTCTCTCTCTCTCTCTCTCTCTCTCTCTCTTTCTCCACCAAAAATGCCCAGAGACGATAATTATTGACATTCGAAAGCCAAACACTGGAAGATCTGGAATATGCAAATGATATTGCACTACTCACACATTCACACCAACACATCCAAGAAAAAAAAAAACAGATAGACTGAACAAGTATAGCCAGCAGATGGGCCTGAACATCAATCTAAAGAAGACAGAGGTCATGACACTTAATGTGAGCAATCATGAGCCCATAACAATAAGTAACAAGAATCTGGAACAGACAGACACATTTACATACCTAGGATGCTTAGTAACACCGGACGGCGGAACAAGCAAAGACATCAACAACAGAATGAATAAAGCGAGAACAGCCTCTGCTAGCCCAAACAACATCTGGAAGTCCTCTCAGTACAGCACAAACACCAAATTAAGACTGTATGAGAGCTGTGTACCTTCTGTGCTTCTCTATGGTGCGGAATGCTGGAGTGTAACAGAGAAGGAAATGCCGAAAACGTCCTCTTTCCACCGAATCTGTCTAAAGAAAATTATCTGAATCTTTTGGCCGAATACCATCACGAACCAAGAACTGTTTACTCGGAGCAACCAAGAGGACATGCACACCATCATAGCTGGCAGACGCTGGAGTTAGGTTGGCCATGTCCTCAGAAGAGACCATGATGCCATCACAAGAACAACTATGCTATGGACCTCTGAAGGAAAGCGAAAGAGAGGCCGACCAAAAACAACTTGGCGGAGAACTGTGAAGGCCGAGATGCAAAGAATGAGCCAGACCTGGATGGCCGCCGACCGAGCAAAGTGGAAGTAGTTTGTTGCTGTCCTACAAGACGTCACAAGGCGTGATGGCCACTGACTGCTTTGAGAGTCGACGGCTAAGGATCAAAGAAGAAGAAGAAAAAAGCCAAACATTATACAAGACATAAAGAAAAGAAAAAACGAAAACATACCGACAGAAATACGCAAATTCGATGCAAGAGATTATACTGAGGAAAAAATAGAAAGAACTACAAACAAATAAATCAGAAGAGGAACCAGATAATAAATCAATGATACAGACGAGATACAGGACAAAAGAAAACCGTGAAGACGCATCCGCAGAAGAAACCATCCCACGATTCAGAGAAAAAAAAAACGAGCCAAGAAACGATATGAAAGTCCAAGAAACATACCTGCCAGAAGCGTGAAATCGAATTACCTCCTTGCAAGCTCCGATTGTTCCACAAACAAACAATCTCCTACAATGTTCTATTTCATCATTTCGTGCTCTACCGCGTTCTGTCAGACACCCGCGGTTACTCTAAATAGATCATCATCCCTAATACTACGGCCTCTGGAGTCAAACATTTCAAAAGGTCGCGGAGTCTGGAGTGCAAAAAAGGACTATTGTTGCGCGGTTCTGGTTTTTAGTTGAATAAAGATCCCTGGGTCGTGTGACAGGATTTGTTACCTGGAGCAAGGATTTCATGAAACAAGCCAGGAAGGATGGGTGTGTCAATTTAGCTTCTCGCGTCCGCCTAAAGGTGTAAATCAGTGACCTGACCCCTATGTCAATTCTGGGCCTCGTTATTATTTAGTTTAATCCTCATTCTGTACATGTTTTATGGTTATAATTTAGCTTGATAATCAGGTTGAAAATATGCTATTGTAATACGTATAGATTCTGTGTATTTTTAGAAGGGACCTAAGACGCGTCAACAGTGAGGAATGCAGTTAGCGACCCATAGCTAGACTGCTTGCGTCAGGGTCAGCGAACCAGAGCTGACCAAGACCCTACTCCAGCTCCAAGTAGTGGTCCTGGAAACAGGCTTCATCACTGCAGTCTGGCTGAGTGAGTAAGGATCACAGAGGGAAGGCTAACCCTGTCCCAAAAATGCCGTGCTGGTCGGATGTGTCGGCCGAAAGGCGCAAATATTGCAGCTTCGCTGTAAACGGACACAACGCAACCAACGTCCTTTTCAGGATGAACGAAGAAGAAGAAGAAGAAGAAGAAGAAGAAGAAGAAGAAGAAGAAGAAGTATTTTTAGAAGAAAGGGTAAAGGTGATATTAAAATTATGAAATCGTCATCACCATTAATATGCATGAGCTTGGGCTTTGGTCCAGGGAGATAAGGTTACAACCAGTGACTAACCTTTCACACGTGTCCGAGACACTACATAGAAGATGAGCTGAGCACCGAATCTTCTCTCATAGCAGAAGCAGTAGTACTGGTAGTAGTAGTATTAGTAGTAGTAGTAGTAGTAGTAGTAGTAGTAGTAGTAGTAGTAGTAGTAGTAATAGTTGTTGTACGATATTTTGGACATGCGCACTAATACAACCGACGGACGTAGGTGAATGTGTATCTAGGTTGAAAGAGGCAGATTGCAACAAGCGCAGTAGTAGTAGTAGTAGTAGTAGTAGTAGTAGTAGTAGTAGTAGTAGTAGTAGTAGTAGTAGCAGCAGGAATATTAGTTTTAGGAGTAGTGGTAGTAGTTTTAGCAGAAGAAGTATGCAATTTTAGACATGGGCCCTAATATAACCGACGGACCTATGTCAAACTTGAATCTAGGTTGAAAGAAGCGTGTCTCGCCAAAACTCCTTTTTTAAATAAGAACAAAAAAACAAGAAACAAAACAAAAGGAAAAGTAAGCTGTAGGAAATTTTACTAGTAGGGATATTAAAACTCTTGTATGAATTTTCCACCTTATTGCCTTCTTCTTCCGATAGATTTTGGCTCTCCACCAGCAAAAAGATTACGATTCGCTGAAGGCTCAGATAATGAAGATTAGCATTTTTTTATTTTTTTTTAGCAATAAAGTATTTTTAATTTTACAGTACACTGTTTTTTTTTTTAAAGACCTCCTATCGCTATTGCGCACTTAATAGACATAATGTAAACATGATTTTAGGCTTTTATATGCACTGGGAAGCCACACAAAAAATGGGTGTTACCCGCTTTATTGCAATATTCGCTTTATTGCGGTGGTCTGGAACCGAACCCGCAATATCTCCGAGGTATACCTGTAAATGTAACAGCGTGATGTGTCCAGTCTCGTAGACTTATTTCACAAACTGAATGGCAGGGCTAAAGTTATCATTATTATTACTGTACGTTAGCTCCCCAATGAGCATAGGCCTTCAACAAATGTATGCCAGGTCTTCCTGACATGTGCCATCCGCTCAAGATCTACGCCTCTCGTATCTCATTCCTTTCTGTCTCCAGCTCCGAGTGTTTTTCGGCCTCCATCTATCTCTCTTACCCTGAGGTTTCCATGTCAAGGACTGCCATGTAATGCTGTAAACAGGTTTTCTCAACGTGTGGTACTGCTACAAAATTAGAAAGAGAAGTCTTAATTTAATTATTCTTCTTTGTACACTCTCCGCGGTAGCATAGTGGTTAGTGCACTGGCTTCATAGCTCAGTGGTCTATGGTTCGATCCCCAGATGATGTGGGATATTTTTAGGCCGCAAACGGCTCCTAGGTCGACCCAGCCCCAATTGGGTACCAGAGCAACTTCTGGGAAGGTTAAGGCGGCCGGCGTGATGCTGACCACATCACCCCTTGTGTGCCGATGGTCAAGAAAATATGGGCCTAACACCATATTCCCAATATGCCTCAATGGGCGTGTAAGTTACTGTAACGGGATCCTTTACCTGGCTTTACCTTTTTGCACACTCTAAGACGTGTACTTGAATGTTTTCATAGAAACCAGTAGTCAGCCTGAGGTTATTTGCATCTCCGAAGAGCTTTTCTTTAATTCAAGCACAAAGGAGGCGTTTCAGGATTTATGACCCAGCGGAAGTTCAGCTCTAGTCACTGTTGTAAATTGTGTATATTGTCATAAGAGGTTTTGATGTTACTAAACTATAGGCTATCCTGGACAAATAGATGTATCAGAGGATACCAGGATAGTGCCAGATAAGAGACTGGTCTTATAAGTAATACCCCCTTCTCTGAAAAGAGCAAGGGTGTATAGACATCAAAGTGGGGTCAAGCTATGTATGTTCTCAGAGAAGATGATGATAATGTAGTACTCGGAGTCCCTAACTTCTACCTCTTAAGATCCCAATTTGGTAAATGATTAACGGTGTTATTTTATGTGGCTACGTCTAAGGTAATTTATTTAATCTAATCTGTAGTTAATTTCAAAACAGAACTTTAACTTTAATAAAATTATTAAGCAAGACTGTATGAAATGTTTATGTACAATTTAATTGTCCTGAACCTCAATCTTTTTAGGTCAGGAATGCTCAAAATCAAGAAATTGATATTTACAAATTAAAATAAATATATTGGAAACATCTGTCCATTTTGTAGAAAGTTCACTGGAATAACTACACACAGTTTCTGTTCAACTGATGGTTAACTTCTGCTAAAGTTAGATTGTAAGTTTCTTTATTACTTGGGAAGGTCTTCTCTATTCCTCATAAAAGGGTTGAAATCTAGTTTGATTTCTCTTTGGTGAATGAGTTTGATAAACTGACATTGGCCTTTATAAAGGACTTAGCTTATAATGTTGCTGCTGCTCATTGTCATGAGGAGCGAATGAGTTTGAATTTCGACTTTCTATACCCATTGTTTACACCAGACATCGTTCTTCGTCCGTCATGGGAAATCAGCCAATTTTACAGGGAATATTTACATAACAATGAGACAGTACATGAACAGACCATCGAAGGACAAAAAGGAGTAATCGCCACTACGTCTCGGTTGTGTTTACACAAGGCCAGTAATACGCAAGTATTATTTTGCCTAGTAACAGAGCATAAGGGACGCCCAGAGACAGATCGGCGAGGCAACTGTACAAGGAGTATTGTGTTCAGTCAGATCTCACGGAACAAGCAAAGAAATATTGGATTAACGGAGACACAAAGTCTGGGCGAAGATCAATATGAAAGATTAAATTATAAAGAGAATAACAACACTGCACAGACACCCAAAAGACGAACGCAGACGGATTGTCTGGACGAGGCAAAACACGAAAGCGATCATAGCAAAATATTATAGAAACTTTACAGAGTAATGGGGACGGGTTGTCTGTCTGAAGTAAGACGAACGAAACTTCACATGACATCAGAAGCGAACACGGGAAATCGCCAGCTGCCAGTCGGACACTATAAAACCCAACGAAATTGGTCTCTCAGGACAGCTAAGAGATAGCATTCCGCCCGACCCAACTTGGTTCTATATTTCACGACGGAAAATAAGGACCTGAAGTCAGTGATTTCTTTATATGGAAACCAAGGTTAGTGTACTATAGTTTGTACATTATTATTATACATCAATCTTAACTTCAGTTATATATATATATATATATATATATATATATATATATATATATATATATATATATATATATATATATATATATATATATATATATATATATATATATATATATATATATATATATATATATATATATACATATTTTCCATAAACATAACACTGTAAATACCAGGCACTTTTTACCAGAATATTATAGTTTACACTATTCAGTACAGGTTGCAATAAACACCGTGCAGAGAATTATTATATTTATAAGATTGCACAGTTTCCAGTACCTATAACGAAGTAAATACAAGACACTTACTTCTTACATTACCCGGTAAACCGTGCAGTAAACATCGCGCAGTCATTCATGATAGTGATAAGATTTCACAGACAATAACAAACCACATGCGTAACATAAATTTACGGGGTACTTATAAGGCGTTATCATTTTATCCATCGCAGTGGTAGAGACAGGGGACCTGTGAGATAATTCAGCTTTCGTCTTACTACCCTGGCGGGCGTAAATCACGGGACAAGCTAATAAGTAGGGCCAACCAGATATACTGCGACGACACGTATCTCACAGATATTTAACGGCAACAAACCTACCAACACTCAACGGGGGTTAGAAAGGAATTTGCCAGGCGGCGAAGGATATTTTCTCTCATCAACCACCCACACAGAAAAGTAAGCAGAAAATACCTAGAATAATGGCTGCATTACTAAGAGCTGTCTACGTGAATTATTGATCAGAAGTAGCAGTAGCCTACGGACGATTGTCATTACAACAAGTGCCTTTGAGAAATCTTGATCAGAAGTTGCAGGAGCAGACGGACGATCTTGTAAACCCAGTGCCTACGGAAAGTATTGAGATCCTAAATTACCTGTGGTAATGGACAGACTCGCCAAGTAAAACTGATGCGCCAACATATACAGATATATAAAATATTCATATCAAGCACCACATGAGCAAAATATCTTCACCACAAAGGGACATCTGCATACCAGACGAAGTCTCTACAGAAAAACGTTGCGGTCTACATAACATATGAACACGCCACCCCAGCCGCTCATTTCATTGTCAACACTCGCATTGTGAAGAACAAAAGATCAGGCCATCGACACCCGAAGAAAGTCAGTGAGCCGGACAATGTTATTGAATGCAGACACAGACAGGTTCACGGCGTATAAACACCCAGAGTTTTATTGACAGTCAGTCAGAGACCAAGAAACAAGATATCCTTTTTTAGTATTTAGGATTAGCTTAAATTCATCATCATCATCACATAGTATAGACTTAAGATTCATTTGTGTATTTTGCATTAACTATTATTTTCTTTTCCAGGTATAGTTAATGTTAGTGCTTATTGCATTTGTATTATTGTAATTGGATGTTGTTACCTTTAAGTAATTAAATAAATGTTGTAGTTGTGTTTGCATTACCAACTCACGTTAATTACATATATAGAGAAGGAAAGAAAGTGTGCGAGAGAAACATACAGTTCTTTCTTTCTTCCTCTTCTGTTCACTCAGTTTAATAGAGAGGTGGGGGCTCGCTAGCATTATAATAGAGAGGGGGGGTGGGAATAGAGTGGTAGGAGTGACAGTGTCACGAGATCCAGAATCACTGAGACTATCTGCTGGAAACTTATCCCCAAGTCTTACATTCACCTTCTCCCACTCCCGCTGCCTACCTTCAACTGGTTGCCAGGCAATTCTGAGCCAGTGACAACGCCGGCACCACAACGAGAACTCTCTTTGGTTAACCTTCTGGTTAACCCTGTGACACTCATAAACACACGTCAGGATCACCAACTTTGTGACTCCTGGCTGAGAAGATGGGGTCTGGCTCCAGATATATAAGGAACTCTCATCTCCCACACACTTCCTCTCAAGTAAATGCAGCCACGAGGAAATTTCGTGATATAACCTGGAATAGAAGGACAACCCATTCCATGTAGAAGTCTGCCTCAATCCATTCACCCATAAACAATATTAAAACTTACCTTTTTCAGTTATTGTGCTAACAAGTTGCACAAGACCTTGAATTCCTTTGCCTACAATCAGTTCCATGTAATCACTCTTTCTCTGTTTTGATTCAATGTTAATGTCCTTCGTCCATGCTTGGCTTCCGTACAATAATCAGGTTAAGTGCAAAACAGCATGTGACCTGTTGATTACTTCATTCTAACCTTTCCTGTACGTTTTTCACAAGATCTTTTAACAGTGAGTCACTCCAGAAGAAAATACTAATTTAAACCAATACTAACACTTACAGTCGTAATTTGTTGCCAATTTTGCAAACACTATACACATTTTTCCCATTTAGAACATGTCGGCAAAACTACACACATTCCTACTTGGGTCAGTATGACACAACACATCCGTCCGGCAGTTTCACTTTCGAATAGCACTCGAACAAATAGTCTGGCTATACACAAGTTAATAATTAACAAAATATGCAAATAAAATATCTTTCTTACCCTCAGGTAAATAATTTCACACAAGCTGAACTTGCCGTCAAAGGTTTCATAGAACTGCTCTCAGTTCAAAAGGCAAAGACTTGGTCTTTGACTGTCAGCTCGGCGCAGATTTTTGAATCGAATGGCTCAGACCGTTGTTGTTGTTTTGATGAGAGAGCGGGCACTTAACAGCTGACCGTTATTGCCTCTTCTCGTTCCATCTTGGTCTACCCTGTTCAACCTGAAATTTGGTTATAATTGGGGTATTTAGTGTCATTTAATTTTTTAATTTTGTATTCAATTTAAATAGCTATTGTCTTTAGCAGTTGCTGATTTCAATTTATATTAGTATTTGTCCATTTTATTTTCTCTTTTGTATTGTTTCTTGATAACTATTGTCCTTTACTCTTGGTTTTACTTTGTATTAGTATTTGTTCTTTTTGAGTTGTCTTTATTTTTTTTATTTCATACCTTGTTGTCTTTTCTTGTCCTATGAGTAGTTAGTGTGCTGGAACCCACACTAGCCTCACACTACATCCTCTGTTCCCTAGTGATGGATTAATTGCTAGAATTTCTTCCTTTATGTCTGGCCGGCTACATTTACCTGGGTGTTCTAGTGGTTGTAGGGATGATAGTGAGTCTGTAAATATCGTAACAGCTTCTGGTGGGTTATCTTCGATTATTTCTAAACTTTTAAGAATTGCTACCATCTCTGCGGTAAAAATCGAAGCCCCTTCAGTTACACTGTAGCTCTTTTTTATTCCCCACTGTGGTATTACGACTCCGGCACCTAGTTGCCCACTATCACCCTTGGATCCATCAGTGTAGTCGGCCAGACTTTGTTTAGTTAGTTGATCTATGAACTTTCTACTTATCATTTTGGCTTCCTTGTCTTCTATGTTTTGTTTGATCTTTTCAGTAAGCGAATAGTCTATGATTGGTGTTTTTAGTTCCCAGGGTGGTATTTTGCTTCTATATTTATTACTATTTTTAATTGTGTTTGATAGTTCTTTGAGCTGCGTTAGATCTTCTATGGTTCTCCACCCTGTTGGATATCTATCTTTGTTTAAGGGGACGTCCCATACACTTGTTTGGTTTTTGACAAATGCTTTATGTGCTGGGTGGGTCACTTCTTGTGTTACTTTACTCCAATAATTTAGTCTCAGTTCTTTCCGTCTTAGACCAAGGGGTGGTATGCCAAGAGCTACTTCTAGCGCTTCTACTGGTATTGATATAAATGCACCTGTAATGGTTCTCATGGCTACATTTTGAATCTTGTCCAGTTTTGCTTTGTTAGAAGCTGCAGCTGAGTCATAGACTATGCTGGCATAATCCAGTTTCCCCCCGATGAAAGACTTGTAGAACATAAGCATTATTTTATTGCTGGCCCCCCATCCATTACCTTTTACTATCCTTAGTATATTTAGGGGTCCCCTACAGCTTTCTACTAAACTGTCTATTTGTTTATTATAATTTAGTTGTTTATCTAAAGTTATGCCCAGAAATCTTGTTGTTGAGGATGTACATATTTTCTGATCTTTAATGGTTATATTGATTTTTTTATTTTTTTTTTTAAATTTCGTTTGCTGAATATCATACCTACTGTTTTGTTTACATTAATTTGGAAGCCCCAACTTTTCATCCACTCTGAAACTTTCTCTATTTGTTTTTGGTAAACATGGTTCAAGTTTTTTCCAGATCGCCAAATGGCACAATCATCTGCAAATTGTGATACTGCATTCTTTATGTCATTAAATTCATCTGCTAAATCATTTACAGCTATAGTGAAAATTGAAGGAGAAATCACTGATCCTTGAGGAATCCCATTCTGTTGTTCATATATGTCTGACCTATCATTATTCACCTGTACAGCAAAATACCTGTCCTGTAAAAAGTTTTCTAGATACCTATAGGTTTTACCAGTAATGCCAATCTTTTTCATTTTGTAAAGAGCTCCATCTCGCCAGCATTCATCATATGCTCTGGCTACATCTAGACAGACTGCCACTGTTTTCTCTTTCCTCTTGAACCCTAGCTTTACATCATGTTCTAATCTTACAAGCTGGTCTACTGTACTTCTGTCTGCTCTAAACCCTGACTGGTTTGGACTATATAACTGATTTTTTTTCTAGGTAGAATTTAACTCTTTTATTCACAACAGTTTCCAGAATTTTACCTAGTTGTGATGTTAAGGAGATAGGCCTATATGAACTTACATCATGGGCTTCCTTATTAGGTTTTAGGATGGGTACTATCATAGCTACTTTCCATGCTTTTGGTATCTTTCCTAAGCTCCAGATTTTGTTATAGAGGGAAGTTATGTTGTTTATAGTTTTTTTGGGTACTTTCTTAAGGATTTCATAACTAAGTATATCATGCCCTGAGGCAGTATTAGATTTCTCATTTATTGCACTAGTTACTTCTTCCTCTGTTATATCAGCATCTAGATAGTTTGTTTCATCTATTTGGTCTGGTAGTTCCTTTGAAAACTGTATCCTAAGTCTTTCTCTTCTGTCATTTTCTTCCTGTCCAAGACTACTTTTTGCACTGTCTTTATAGAATCACTCAGCAAGGGCATTAGCTTTTTCTTTATCTGTTTCTGCTCTCTTTGGTAGTTTGATTGTTGGCATTATTGTTTTCTTATTGTTCCCTTTGATTGCCTTAAGCTTTTTCCATACTTCTTTAATTTGGGTGCTAGGTTTAAGTGACTGACAAAACTCCTTCCAGTTAGTTTCTTTGGCTTTAAATATTATTCTGTTAGATTCATTCCTAATACGTTTATACTCGTCATAGTTTCCTTCTGTTTTGTTATTTCTATACAGTATTTTTGTAAGGCCCTTTTTCTTCTCTCATGAATTTCTGCACAGCTTTTATTCCACCAGGCAACTGGTTCTTTATTCCACTGAGTTTTTCTTTTCTTGTTAATGTTATTTATTGGTTTTAGGTGCTATGGCATATTTTTATTTGGTATATATTTGGGAAACAAAGAGCCAAGGATCCAGACCCCGAGGACGACCCAGAGTCCGCTGGGAGGACAACATTAGACAATCTTTGAAGGACCGAGGACTAGAATGGAACCAGGCCAGGAGGAAGACAGCCGATAGGATAGTCTGGCGCTCTCTGTTCCAAACCTCTACACCTCACGGTAGAAGGGGAACGACTAAGTAAGTAAGTAAGTAAGTAAGTATATATTTTATTGCTATTTTCAGAATTTCATTGGTCAGTGTTTCTGCCCACAAGTCAGTATCATCTGTTTCCATGTCTTTATATTCCATCACCTCCAGGTCTGATTGGAAGCCTTCCCAGTTTGCTTTTTTATAGTTGAAAGTCGGTTTCTCTGGTTCTGGGTTTGGAATGACTTTTTCATGCATGGTTATTACAATGGGCAGATGATCTGAGTTTGTGTCTTGTAACACTTCCCAATTTACATTCGCTAGGTTGTTAGTTGCTATACTTATATCTATTGCTGAGTCTGCCCTGTTAGCTTGTGGATTAATTCTAGTTGCAGTTCCATCATTTAGTATTAGCAAGTCATTATTTTCTATGAAGTCAAGTAGGCACTTTCCTGCATTGTCTGCATGTTGTCCACCCCAAGCATAATGATGGGAATTAAAATCGCCTACTATGACAGATTTGGGGCCTAGTCTGGTGCTTATAGCTAGTATTTCTTCCTCTTTAATTGTGCTATCTTTAGCGTATAAATTTAGGATTGTTAGATTGTTCGGTTCTGCTGCTATAGTTACCTGGATACCTTCTATGTTGGTTGTATCAAATACCTCCCAGTCTATAATTTTTAATGTTTCGCTAACTAACACTGCGACACCCCCCCTCCTCTACCTTCTTTCCTGTCGTGCCTAAGTATCTTAAAACCCTTACAACTATATCTACTATTTGGGTTTAAATGGGTCTCTTGAAGAGCATATATAGCGGTAGTTCCTCCTGTCTCTGCAAGTAGGGATGCAAAATTCTTTTTAATACCCCTACAATTCCACTGAACAATTCTACATCCTTTCTTATCCATTAACAAATATTAACTAGTATCCCTTTTGTTTTATGTTAGAACTACTAGTTTTGCTTCTTAGTTTGTATTGACCCTATCAGTTACTTGAGGCATAAGGCCTACTCTGCGTGGTGATTCTTTAATGTAATTAAAGACTTTTTTCAATACTTGGGTTTGTGATGATTCTTCTGTCTGTTCCTCTATCATAACTCTCTCTAAGTGCTTGACAATCAGAAACGCAGTCAAAAAATATTTTTAGACTAGTGACTGCTTGTCGCATAGAGATTATGATCAATAAATTTTCTATATTCTTTCTTTCTTTTTCTACCCGTGTCATCTATTTTATTATCGCTCTTTATCCTTTTCCTGTATTTTTCGCATTCGTTCGTTGGCGAAAAATATTTTCTTTCCCATTCTCACTTTACCGTATTTCTTTCTCATACTGATACGCATTCTATTACGTAGATGTCAGGCTCTAGAGGTTATTGCGTTGTAGACGTAAAACTGTGAATATTCATCTATCTCAGACATAGGGCCGACATATCGTCTGCATTTTCATCTGTCACAACGTAGTTTCATCGGCTGAGTGCTCAGGTGAGGTGTGAAACCCGACATCTGCACGGCGCAGAATGAGACATTTGTCTGGTAGTTTCCTCTGTCACGGCACTCTGGGCCAGTTTCGTAGCGTGAGGTGTCTAAGACGCGTTTGGCGTGTTATGTCCAGCGTATAAGGTACGAAGGTGTAATGAGAAGGGGAGGCTATTGCGTGGTTTTGGAAATAGCGCACATCTTTGTCCGTTTCATAGATATAACTAGAGTTGGAAACCTGACTTCACGCACTCGGTAACTTCGCAGTTAGACTAGAACAACATACGTTCGAGCCCTAAGAATCTCTGTTATAGAAGCAATTAGTTGGTCGAATTGAATGTTCGATTTCTAAGTATCTCTGTTGATGATAGAGGGCATTAGTTGGTTGAAGTGGTTTTAGTTCTTAGTAGTTCTGTGTTGAAGTAAATATACTAGGCTATATCTAGTATTTTGTGAAGTGTTTAAAGTGTTAAATCGCCTATTTCATTTTCCCTAGTTCTTTTGTGCAGTGAGAATTAAAATATAGTCTGTATTATTTTCTAGTGACGTGTTTCAGTGGAAAGCAGAATAAATTATATTTCTAGCGTAAACTCATGCAGCCATAAATGAATTTGATTTACTGCTAAATAATCTGACGAGAATATATTTTAAAAAATTAACTTATAACTGAAATGCTACATGAGTGAGTATTGACGGGATACGTATGTATTCCTAATTCATGATGATTGATTTTATGAATATAACTACTTCACGGGAATTTAAACGATAAGCCAAGCGCTACGCTTGCAGTTTAAAATGTAAGTTATAACAAGTACATAGTATGTATAATTAGAGAGGCCGACCAAAAACAACTTGGCGGAGGACTGTGGAGGCTGAGATGCAAAGAATGAACCAGAGTTGGGGCACTGTACGAAGGATGGCCACCGACCGTGCAAAGTGGAATCAATTTGTTGTTGCCCTACAAGACGCCACTAGGCGTGATGGCCACTGACTGCTTTGACGGTCGGTGGTTAAGGATCGAAGAAGAATAGTATGTATAATTATTTTATATGTGTTTTTTCTTCTTTTTAGTGAAGAAAACTGGGGTTAACCCAAACTTTGCCAGCGTTAAGTACTGTTGAGTAATATCTGTGAAGAACTAAAACATTCTCCTTAAAAGACTTGGTGTCAAATCTTTACAAGACCTTTAAAAGTGAAATGACATAACGGGCCTGTTGCGCCATATTTTATTCTTCCTGAGAGAACTTAAGTACAGTTCAGCCCTTGTGGCAAGTAAACTATTACAAACAGTAACGTTCCGCAAATTATGTCAACTTGTGGTGTGACAAAGAAGGTTACCTTTGATCGAAAGTTACAAACCTGACATTTTTTCCTAAGTAGTGGAACCCTCGTGATTCTGACACTGTGAACCCGCTTACACTAATTCTTACCTGAGCTGATAAAGTGACACTAACTTAAAATCTGAACGAAATTATCGCCTTAAGAGGACGCTCCCCGGACAAATTGGATGAAACCAAGATCTGCAGAGCTGGATATCCTCTTCATCAAACGATAAAACAGATTGTGTCATAACGTGCGCCAGACGGCGAACAGCAGCACGATTGTAGGTAAGGTTGTGTGAGACAGGGCACTGATGAATGAACCGAGAGAAAGCAGGAACCAGTGACTTTTTTATGGTATACCAAATTTCACCCACTTTTGTAAATTTCTTTATGCACGTTTTGGTTGCAAACAAGATACTTTTCCTTAGGATAGATCATACTAACATCTATGTCTGTTCATACCTTTAAAAGGGGAAAATCATTAGATTACCGCTAACGTTTCCTTGATTCCTTGGGGCTATCACTTTCTTCTAACAGGACTGTGGGCATACTTTGAGGGATAAGATCATACTGTGGGTCTATCATTCTTGTAGCACTTTTATTGACTTTATGACTATTTGTATATGCTTTGATGTAATTTTTATGAGTTGTGATGACATTTTAGATGATAATTAAAATTTATCTTGAACTTAATCAGCGCGTTGGTCAGCTCGTTCCAAATTATCTATATAATCATTGTTATAGTTTTCCCACGTGTGTGCGTCTATATGTCGTCAATTGTGTGTGTGTGCACTTGAGTGGTAATATATATATATATATATATATATATATATATATATATATATATATATATATATATATATATATATATATATATATATATGTGTAATATATATGTGTTTAGACTATCTGACTCCTTTAAATCTGTCGTAGAAGATAGGTGAAAGAGAGAAGATTTCTCGATTTCAGAGACAGCCTCTATCACAGTCTACCATCTCACTCGTGGAAATCTATTTCTATTACTATCTCTCACTGTGACTATCACTTATTCTAATCTATTCAGAAGGGACCAACCCAAGTCTTATTTCTCCTATCAAAAATCTACGACACTGCTGCGAATCTGAGCGTGTCTGTATAATCTGACTAAATTTTAATATTTTATATTACAGCTATTATTGGACCGATTTTAATTATCCAAAGTGATAATTAAACGGCCAATTGCTCTCTATCGTTATATATAGTTTTCCTTTTGTTATTTCTATGCATTTCAATCTGGGTAATTTTTAAGTAATTAAATTTGGCGTTACCCGGATATGAAAATATCACTAAAATCAATTTTACTAAGTCAATATAATTTTATTATGAGGGAATCTTTATACTTATGTGTTAAGCAATATTCCCAATGGGCTGATCACCCGTTGGCTTGTCACACCGATTACGGAAACAACGGCAGATGGATCTATTTGTTGTTGCCCTAAAGACGCCGCTAGGCGTGATGGGAAACTACAACAGAGAAAATCAATCTGCTGTTGCCCTTAAGACGCCACAAGGCGTGATGGCCTCTGACTGCTTGGTCGGTCTTTGGCTAAGGACGGAAGAAGAAGAAGAAGAAGTTAAGCAATATCAGCGCTATAATTCGAGATATCCCTTTCATTTTAATTATCTTTAGTTGTGAAGAAATAAAATATCTTCTTTCGGTCAAAAACACAAAAGAGGCATTGTTACCAAGTAAAAGATTTCTGTATCCTTACCCCAAAAAAATACGCACTCTGATTGGTTGTTAAATTTGTACTATGCTCTTAGATAATTTTTGTTGGGCGGTAACTTTTGACTTGGTTCCTAGACAAATTCAAATACCGATACACTAGATAAATTTTTGGCGGTAAATTTGACTGGGTTCTTAGACAAATTTCAAATGCTATAGTTATTTATAGATTCAAATATTATAGCTAGTTTTTGAGCAGGAAATTTGAGCGTGGTGTCATACAGATGTAAAATTTTACGACATATATTTTCTCAGTGTACAAACAATAAACGAAGATAAAAACAACAAATTATAAAACGGACTGATTCTGATATGGAATAATTTGGTTTTCATCTTTAAACTGTTACGGTATATATGTGATGAAGGCATTCCATCGTCTCAATAATCTAAAGGTTTTCGGACCGGTATAATTTTTTATTTTCATCGAAGGCAAAGATTTAAAAAAAGGAAAAGGTAAAGGTAGTTCCACATCAATTACTGCCGTAGGGGAGTGAAAGTGTTCAAGACTTCGCTTCACTACGTCCATCTTTGAGACTAACTTATCAATATATCCTTCCCTCGCTGCCTTTACTTTCCCTAACTCATGAGCAGAGTGAGGTACCCTTTTACGATTTGGTAGACCGGAGTTTGACGCTATTGTGTTTCAAACCAGGTACTTTTGCTTCTAGAGGTCAGATCTCTCTAACTACTCTGCTTGTCGGACGTACAAGTACAAAGATAGTGTTCAAAATCTGTAAGTGGACAAATTAGCGCCAGCACGTTTGTGAGATCAAATATTGTTCAAGCTGACAAGTTATGTCACCTGCCTTTCTCTTCTTGGCTTCATATGGACCATAGAACCACTATTGCCAGTTGGTGCAGCTGCATGATCCCAAAACGAGGCACTCTATTGTCATGATTTTTTCCATCAGTCTTTTGTAACGCCAGCGCCAGCGCCTATCTTTCATCACATCTTGCTCAACTGTTTAAATTGTTGTTCTTCCCATCAGTTCCACATTGGTGAACTTGTTATATCGTTTACGTTTCTTCTATTCTGTGGAAGAACCCATTTATGAAAAGTCTAACTTCTTGGTTGTCGTTTTTGTTGATCTCTATGTTTCAGAGTCATACAATATCATATTGAATATGACTGCTTTGATATTTGAATTAAGATTCTTGTTTATGGCTAGACTTTAATTCTTTTGATTTCCATACATTCATCTATATATTAATATAACCGTAATCAGATGCAGGACGAATTAAAAACACTCGATGAGAGGTCACAGCAATTGGATCTGAAAATATACAGAGAAAACACAAAAATAATGAGAATAAATGCAGGGTTGAACATGAAGAAACACCAATACAAGATGTAGAATCGTACACATATCTTGGAAGTAATATAGACAAAGTTGAAGAGACAGACAATGATATCAAAATAAGAATACAAAAAGCAAGAGGAGCTTTCATTGCATTGGGAAATATATGGAGATCAAGAGAAATCGGATCCAACACGAAAATAAGAATCTTCAACTCAAATGTGAAGTCAGTCCTATTGTATGGCTCTGAGACATGGAGAATAACAAAGACAACAACCAAAAAGCTACAGACTTTCATAAATGGGTGCTTGCGTAGAATAGAGGGATTAAAATGGTATGACAAGGTTACCAACGTGGAACTGATGACAAGAACTAGACAAGTGCCAGTGGAACAAGAGATGAGACGAAGACGATGGCGATGGATAGGACACACACTGAGGAAACCTGTTGATAGCATTACAAGGCAGTCCTTGTTCTGGAACCCCCAGGGCAAGAGAGGCAGAGGTAGATCAAAAAGCACATGGAGAAGAGAGCTGGAAACAGAGGTGAAAATGATGAGGAGAACGTGGAAAGAACTTGAGATGATGGCACGTGACAGGAGGACTTGTCATATGTTTGTTGAAGGCCTATGCTCCTTTGGGAGTGGAGGGTTATGAATGAATGAATGAATCTATCTATCTATCTATCTATCTATCTATCTATCTATCTATCTATCTATCTATCTATCTATCTATCTATCTATATATATATAGTCTACACTTCATTCAACGAAACGAGGAAGCGCTGAAGAGTTTATTCATATAGAAAGAAAACTACGAAAAGTTTGAAAGACACCAGTTTTCCACATTGACAGCGGATATTGCATCCGACAAGGTCAAGGGAGTCACAATGCTGAAACTGCCGGAGAGAGGTGAAGTGTTAGAGAGTTCACCATACTAGGTCAACTTTTTTTTTTTTTAATGAGATGGGGATACCAGTTTCCTTCCTCGCTGTCTTTTGCTTTCCCTATTGCAGAGTCAGGTACCCTTTTATAGCTACCAGGTTTCGATCCCGGAACCCTTAACTGTGCCGCGAAAAGCAGGGCGCTCTAACCGCTTAGCCAATAGAACTGTCAGTGATTTCTGCCATCTCCCATTCTGAGCAAAAATGGCTGACTGTGAAGCTTTCAAAATTGAGATGTTTAAAAGGTCAAGCTTCGAGTTAAAAGTTGCCATTTGGACATGAAATTTATCAGATGACAATGGATGCCAAGCATCGACAAGTTTTTGTGAGGTTCTGTTATAATAAAGTTTGTCACCCCGATCTCTACATCCCGGGCCTCATCCGGCAATAATAAAGGAGTTATCAGTAACTATTCCTTGTAAAAAGAGACAGCCTTTCTTCAGACGCCTGAACCTCACCTTTGCCACTTGTAACAAGCTCATAGCGCCCCGTAGCACCCTCCAATGTCCAATTTTTCAGATGTTTTTATTTCAAATTTCTCTACCCTAATCCCCCTCATAGCCTCCATATTACTCGCACTTGACCTTTGACCGCAGTAATAATCTCGTTACCGAGTCCCACAGATGTTCTTCGGCCAATTACTTCGATCAACGAAATAGTGCGTAAAGTTCCACAATGCACCGCGCGCGACTCTGCGTCCGCCACGTGACCTTTAATTAAATTGTAGTTACTTCCCTTGACCCTAGGTTATTCAACAGGATCACAAAGCTGAGAGCTGCTCAAGATGTCCAGGGGGTGCGAGGCCAGGTTTAGACCATGGTGAGAGAACAATGCCCCCGACCTGTCTTCCAGTGACCTCATTCGTTGCACTGAAAATGTCCACTGACGTTTATTCCGTGATTTGCTGTAACATTTAAATGCTGGTTGTACAAGAACAGTTCATTCCTCGGGTCTTTGTGGAGACAAAGAAATAATAGGGCTGCTGATCCATCAGGCATCGTCCCATAAGACGACAAATATGAGATTGTGCATGAGGATGGCAACCTCATCATGTAAAACACATTGCTACATAAATTACTGTTACAAGCGCATGTGAATTATTAGCACAGGCTTCCTGTTAGGGGACCAACTGTAGTGGTGACGACATGGTCCGTAGGCGAAAATTATGATCATGATGAAGACAGGTCAAAGTAGAACAGCCCAAGCCAAAAGCAGCGTTTCATAACATGTAAAGAAAAAAATTCCACGAAGAGTGTGTCTTCAAAATGTTCGGTTGTTCAGAGGCGTCCCTAAAGTATTTAGCCCCTGGGTCGGATCCTATCTTTGACACCCACGCCCATAAAGAAACACACTTGCAAGTATATTTTTAACATTCAGTAAGTACCGTCACAAATAGCAATGATAGCGAATTTATGTTTATTTAAAATCAAACGGGATTTTAAAGAAGAATGGGTCTCTTCGCTGATTTCTGCCTTCTTCCAACCCATCTCAACTTTGCCTCAATTCCCCCCTCTCCCCCTGCCTCTTTCGTGGTTCTTCCCCAGTTAACTGGGTTGCATAAAAATGGTGAAAGTCCGATTGACAGATTGGTTAGAGCGTTGGTCTCTCGCGGCAAAGGTGCTGGTACACCACTGGACGTGCATCTTCTTATGTTATTTATGATCATCACGTGATATCTCACGGTGCCCTGTGTAGTTCCCGGGGGGGGGGGGGGTCTCTGAGGAGACAGAAATACGACAACTGCTCCGCCAGGCTCATCTAAAGAGGCGACAAACGTGAGGTTGTGCATGAGGTTGGGAACTTTATAATGTAAAAAACAAACAACAACAGCATCCACATATACTAGGGGGCACTACGACAGCACGTTGACGCTTTGGTGCTGCTGCAATGCTAGCTAACAGGAAAGCCACGACGCACCACTGCCGCTGTGCACATCGTTTGTTCATACCATTTTCTCGCTGTTGTTGTGGTCGAACAATGTAAGGAACATATTGAACAATACAATTTACACTAGGAGGGTTATGAAAAAGGTGAAGGTCGTCCTATAGGAGATACTGACGTAGGGGGAGTGAAGTGTTAGAGACTTCACTATACTAGGTATATATTCAAGAGGTGGAAAGGGGGGGGGGGGAGGTGAGCAGGTCTCTTTCTCGCTGCCTTTGCCTTCCCTAACATAAGAGCAGAGTCATATAAACATCTACAGCTGGATATACTTGAGCTTGACGCTGCCAGGTTTCGGTCCCGGTAACTTCGCCGCTTAACCGGTCGGACGTTCATATAGTAAATACACAATTTAAAACAATGTACAACAATGTAGGGCAGGCAACATCTTGATAACAAACTACCAGACAAATCAATGTAACACAACCTAGGTAAACAAGAATCTCAACCTTCAGCATCACAAGGAGCGTAGGCAGTCAACAGATGCATGCCGGGTCTTGTCCTGTGCCATCCACATATAATCTCTTTGCATTCTGTATCCCTTTCATGTTTGTCTCTAATTCTTTTCTCCATGTATGTTTTTTTTTTCGTTCTCCCTCTTTGTGTATTCTAGAACAAGGACTGCCTTGTAATGTTATCAACAGGTTTCCTCAATGTGGGTCGCATCCATCGCCAGCTTCTTATTAAAACAATCATGTGCAATCCAGAATTTTTTTGTTTCGTTTGATTGTGTTTTTAACTTTATATACCTATGACCCTAATGGAGTTGAACCAGGATTGGGTTCGAAACCAGGTACAGTCATACTCCAGTTTGCACAGCTGAAAAAAAGGTACAGTACCTTTCTCTTCACAAAACAAAACACAAAAAAAAAAAAAAAAAATTGGAACATGGTGCTCCAGAGGACATGTCCAGACAAGAGAAATTTAAAAAACAAAAACTTGCATAAGTTAACAATACAATATCAGTTTAATGTCTTACCAAATCTTCTTGTATTCTGCGTTTAAACAGTAAATAACAATGCAGATGTTAGTGTACCGGAATGGATTAATTTTACAGCAGCTATAAGACCAACAAAGATAATCATTCAAATATGTACAAAAATTGTTAGTCATCTATCTTCCTTTTCAGTCATTTCTGACTATAGGAGCGGTCCCCGGAAACATAGTCTCGGGAGGCACGAGGTTAGGCACGTGAATAAAGAGGTCAAGCTGTTGCCCATGTAGCATGCCTCTGCTGGTGCGATCAGAGGAATTGTGCGGCCGTTACAATCTGAATCCAGAGTATTTAAGTTTGCTATACCCCATGTCATAACTTTCATGCTATACCTCATAACATGTCCTTTTTGAACTAATAAAAGCGCTCTTTCCGCGAGGGTCGGAGTTTAGTAAGCATGTATTAGCTCTAGAATTCCCACAGTTCACCAAGTTTTTTTTTTTTTTTTTTTAAATAAAATGTTGCCTCGTTTGGAGAGGCGCGTCCCGTTCAACCTGATCGGTTATATTAGGGCGCATGTCCAAATATAAAAGACCCTCAGATCTTGAAGCATTAAGACTACGTAGGATCGTGTCATGTAATACCATTTACAGGTAGGAATGGATCTTACAGAAGTTGTAAAATCAACAACGTTAACCATTCAAGTCTGTTCTTCTTCTTCTTCTTCCGTCCTTAGCCACTGACCGTCAAAGCAGTCAGTGGCCATTACGCCTAGTGGCGTCTTAGGGCAACAGCAGATAGGTTTTCTTTGCCATTGTTTCCCATCACGCCTATTGGCGTCTTTAGGGCAACGGCAAATCAATCCATTTGCTGTTGTTTCCGTAATCGAAGTGACTGGCAAACGGGTGATCAGCCCGTTGGTATTCAAGTCTGTTAGTCATAAAAAAAACCCCCCCCCCCCCCCCCTCCAAAGATTAAGTTGCCACACGAATATGACAGTAAAACAGCGATAACTAATTTATATAACCGCAATAATGATAATAAGACAAATAAGAGAAGACTCTAGGCAGAAATATGTCTCCGACTATATAAGGAAAAGACGATGGTCATATATCGGTCATGTCCTACGAATGCAAAACAACAGAATACCACTACAGGCGCTCACTTGGGTTCCTGAGGGTAAGAGGAAAAAAGGAAGACCAAAAGAAACACTCAGAAGAACAATAATAAGAGAAGGAAGAACGTTGGGCCTAAATAATGTGCAAGAGCTAAGAGGAGTGGCGTCACAACGAACAACCTGGAGAGCACTGGTTTCTGCCTTATGCGCCGTGTTTGGTGCTTAAAGAATTTATTATTATTATTAATAATGATAATAGTTTCAGTATTTATTAAGATATACTTACAGGTCTAATATGCAGCAAATAAATAGTAACAAGCATATAATATAATAAATATTTACACGAAACATTTAAAAAAAGGCGCAGAAGACAAATATGGGAACAGAACATAAGGTCCGCACCGCCGAATATAACCGATACTGAACAGTGATTGGCTGGAATAGAGAGTTAGTTTGTTCCAAAAATAAACTTGTTACCCGAGTATGGTAATAAAACAATGGTAACAAAATAACAACTAATGCAGTAATAATTAGTGTTTCTGTAATAACAAAATCGTATGTACAAATAACACACCTGTTCTGTAAATACACAGACACAAACACGTAACAAAGCAAAAAAAAAAAAAAAAAAACACCCCAAAAAAATGTAACTTGAAATGAAATATGTGAACTAATACAGACAAAAAGGAAGTAGTACCCACACTCAAAAATTATTTGATTTCGAATCGATCACAAATGTCACAATCTCTCTTAGCGCCTTATTCTTCAACGACAATTGGTAATGTACATGCAATCATTATCCAACCGGGTCGTTTCCCAGTACAGGGAATATATTTGATGGAAATTTGTTTCAGAGCTAATGGGTCCTAACGATGTTATACTTCCCTCTGACCTCCTGGGTAGTGAGATCGGATGCCTAGCCTTCTCGGATTAAGGGCGAAAAATAGGAGGTCCCGTGTGCAAGTTGCGCACGTTAAAAATTCCCCCGCGGCAGTTGGAAATCATAAAGAGTAAGCCACACGGCCGCTGTTGTCAAAGTACAATTTAAGGAAAACCTACACACCACAAAACTATTTATAGAACGAATGATTCCCATATACACACATTGGGATCCTCGCAAGTGCTACGGAGTTCGTGCACTGTGCTGAGATCCGTGTGTCATATAAAGGAGGAGATTGGAGCACTGATGGCGTTGTCCATCAGAAATGAAAATGGTCCTTAAAATCAAAACCTACAGCTAGCTCTGGAAGGAGTATAGACCTTCAACAAACAATAAGACGACCATGTTTAGAGCACTTATTAACAAAGTATATTGTCACATAGTTTTCAAATAATACACTTTAAGACAAAGAAGAAAGGAAAGAACTGAAGACACAAGAAGCTTACAGATATAAGAGGAAAGATTTGAAAAGAAATGTTAGCTCGGGGGGAAAAACAACCAGACTAAATTTGATAGAAAACGTATCTGCCTGGTATGCTACAGTATAAGATGGACGAAACGGTTTTAGGTGCACAGATATACATTTGTAAAAGACTCATAAACATTGTTACAGGAATCACTACTGCAAAAGGTGGGCCAGTGTAGGGTTGACGGGTCACGTATGCTGTATACTGGCACACCAGCGTGTTTTGTGCATATGCTTATGTCTACATGGCCCAATGCAGCGGTCTTCTCATTCTCCTTAAGGAGCAAAACAGTAAATTTCATTCATTCATTCATAAATCGTAGTTCATTCATAAACAATGACATTCATTCATAAACAGTAACGTTCATTCATAAACAGTGCTCTCTAGTGACCATTTTCTTCAAACACATACGAAAGGGAAGGATTACATTTAGCGTTATTGCGGTTCCTAGCAACATATGTGCACTGTTGACATACTCGTAAATGGGAACTCTTTCTTTCTTGAACACAAGAGGATATAGAAATAAACATGTTATTATGTATATAGAAAATATAAATGGAACATAATCTCGAGCAAAACTTTCGAACAAAATAAGTCAACGTATAGAATAAATTTAACACGCAATGGCATTAATAAATAACCTGTGTCTCTTGTGACGTGCTGTTGTCAGATGCACTTTTCGTCAATGATCTTCTCCAGGGATGTCAGTTAAACGTAATGGTGGTTCCATTGCATAAACTGCCGTAGAGGAGTAAGTATTAGTAGAGTTTATATACTAGGTCCAGTTTTATGACCAGTCCTCGCTGCCTGTTCCTTCCTGAAACCATGAGCAGAAGTACCCATTTAAAGTTGGGTAGACTGGAGCAGGAAGCTACCAGGTTTCGATAGAAAGGTAAGCTAATCCTATGACGTGAATAAGCATTGTCGTCTTCACTTGCTTACATGTCACTTAGCGGGTTACTTAAGGTTATCAGTGTATCTGTACTGTATATCAAAACCCTTGCGCTATCATGTGACTACTCCAACCAGCAGAGCCATGATGTACGGCAAATCCGGAAGGCACATTGACAGCAGACGGAAAAACAGGGCCACCTCGAAGCGACATCATTTCTGGCGTGATGAAGGCGGGGACTTCGGCGTGGGAGACTGCAGGCAGTTCGTTTCCATTTTTAATCGAGCTTCCCTGGAAAGTAATAGGGTGTTTCATCGCTCCTGGGAGAAAATGGGTGGTAAAAATATTTGGTGATGGTGAAGGAAGTAACCATTTATGTTGATCAGCTGCGGAAGTGAAAAACTGTCTGTACATTGTGGGCATTTGCATATGATGTGATGTTACAGATGTCGAATTTACAAATGATGTCCATGCCTTTACATTTCCACTTGAGATTGCGGGTGGCATTCCCATGGCTAAAGACTTTTCAGACATTGCATGGTTATCCGGTGACGTCAGTTTGGATATGCTAAAATCGGTGTGGCCTTTTTGTCGCAGGGAAGACGAAAGCAATGGCGTGGATGGTTTTGAGGTAATTTGGCTCGATTCATCTAAACAGCTTTTACAGATATTGCCAAGAAGGTCATCAGATGTTTCCATAGCCGTGCCGCATTTTAGGCACTCAATGCAGTCACTTGAGTCAGAATCTGGGGGGAAGAAAAGTTTCTTATTTTGTATTTATCTGTATGTGTTTTATCATAACGACATAACCTAAATCTATCCTGTTTCATCGTCATAATCTTTTTGAAATATTATGGATGATAAAGCTACCATTGCAGATGACCTTGAGGAAGCCTACACCAAAGCCCATATTATCACAGGTGGTTTCTGTAACAATTTGTTTTACATCATGAAGTTGTGCTGCCAGCCTCATGCACACCCTCATAAACCGCCTTTTACGACATGCCTGGGGGAGCAGTTTTCCTATTTATTCTTAATCTCCTCAGAAGGACCCCCCCCCCCCCCCCCAACCAGGGATCTACACGGGGGGGGGGAGAATAATTGCCGTAGTTAATGCTTAACCCCGTGTAGTTCGGGGAGGGGAGGGGGGGCCTCTGATGAGAAAACAAACACAAAGAATAGGCCTAAAGTTCATAGGGCATATCATAAAGGGCGACCAATATGAGTCTGTGCATGGGAATGGCAAAGTCAGTAAACAAAACAACTTGCTACAGAACATCTACTACTAGGGTACATGAATGTTTTGGTGGAATCTACAATGGTGGCTCTATGCTTCATGTGGAGCAAATAGAGACATGATGGTGGTATTAATACCTTGCTTCTACTATTGTGATGGAATCTACAGGTGGTTGTATACTTCATGTTGAGCAAATAGAGACGTGATGGTGGTATTAATACTTAACTTCTACTGTTTTGGTGGAATCTACAGGTGGTTGTATACTTCATGTGGAGCAAATAGAGACGTGATGGTGGTATTAATACCTTACTTCTACTGTTGTGATGGAATCTACAGTGGTGGTTGTATACTTTATGTGGAGCAAATAGAGACGTGATGGTGGTATTAGTACCTTACTTCTACTGTTGTGATGGAATCTACAGGTGGTTGTATACTTCATGTGGAGCAAATAGAGACGTGATGGTGGTATTAATACCTTACTTCTACTGTTGTGATGGAATCTACAGTGGTGGTTGTATACTTTATGTGGAGCAAATAGAGACGTGATGGTGGTATTAATACCTTACTTCTACTGTTGTGACGGAATCTACAGTGGTGGTTGTATACTTCATGTGGAGCAAATAGAGACATGCTGGTGGTATTAATACCTTACTTCTACTGTTGTGATGGAATCTACAGTGGTGGTTGTATACTTCATGTGGAGCAAATAGAGACATGCTGGTGGTATTAATTCCTTACTTCTACTGTTGTGATGGAATCTACAGTGAAGGTTGCATACTTTATGTGGAGCAAATAGAGACATGCTGGTGGTATTAATACCTTACTTCTACTGTTGTGATGGAATATAAAGTGGTGGTTGTATACTTCATGTGGAGCAAATAGAGACATGATGGTGGTATTAATACCTTACTTCTACTGTTGTAATGGAATCTACAGTGGTGGTTGTATACTTCATGTGGAGCAAATAGAGACATGCTGGTGGCATTAATACATTACTTCTACTGTTGTGATGGAATCTACAGGTGGTTGTAAACTTCACGTGGAGCAAATAGAGACATGATGGTGGCATTAATACTACGAGGGGCGTTCAGAAAGTAATGCACCACATCGTTTTTCTCAGCTAATAATGAAGATAGAAGCATGAAATTTTGCACACTTCAAATATGCCATGTGCCAATTGTGTGCACCAAATTGCACTGCAACCGGCCAAATAATACGGCTGCCCTAAACCGTTGAAATGGAGCGTGTTAGCAACTTGCGTTATAAACAGCGAATTGTGATAGAATTTCTCGTTGCAGAGAAGGAAACTATTGTGAATATTCACAAGCGTCTATGTGATGTGTATGGAAGTTTTGCAGTCAACAGGAGTACAGTCAGTCGCTGGATTCAGAGAATCAAAGAATCAGGAAGTGGAGATACGGAGCTGCTTGATCGGCCGCGCTGTGGACGTCATGCCACAGCCACCAACGCAGAAATGTTGAAATGCGCTGAGGGCATTATTCTTACTGATAGGCAAATCACTACTCAACAATTGGCCTTACAGCTGTCAGTTAGCATTGGTAGTGCAAATGCATTTATAAAAACTCTCGGATTTTCTAAGGTTTGCGCAAGATGGGTTCCTCGAAGTCTCACAAATGACCACCGATTGCAAAGGAAAGCAATTTCTTCTGAATTGTTCGAGCGTTTCAATGCTGATGGAGAGAACGTTTTGGCTAAGATCGTTACAGGTGACGAAACCTGGGCACATCATTTTGAACCTGAGACAAAAAGACAGTCAATGGAGTGGCATCATCCGCAATCACCAAGAAGAAAGAAATTGAAGACAATTCCTTCAGCTGGAAAGGTCATTATCACTGTCTTTTGGGACATTGAAGGTGTGATTCTTGTGGACGTTATGCCAAGAGGAGAGACAATCAATTCGCAAGCTTACATTAAGACATTGAAAAAACTCAATCAACGTTTTCGCAGAGTTCGGCCGCACAAGAATCCAGCAGACCTGCTTCTTCTTCACGACAATGCGAGCCATCACACAAGTCTGGCAACACGGGAAGGAATCACCAAATTGGGTTGGACTGTACTACCCCATCCACCCTATAGTCCCGATTTGGCACCCTCTGATTTTCATCTATTTGGTCTACTTAAAGATGTACTCCGTGGGACAAGGTTTGAAGATGATGAAGGAGTGAATCATGCAGCGAAGAAATGGCTACATGATCAAGACAAAATCTGGTACGGGATAGGAATACATGCACTTGTTTCGCGCTGGGATAAAGCCGTACAAGTTGATGGGGATTATGTTGAATAATACCGATGTTTACATGACATATCCATGTATATTGTGTATAAATTTCATGCTTTTTGAATAAACAGCTCCTGAGAAAAACGATGTGGTGCATTACTTTCTGAACGCCCCTCGTATTAACGTCTATTGCAACAAGCAACTTTTAAAATTAAAAGTTAAAGGTAGTCTCATAGCAGATACTGCCGTAGGGAAGTGAAGGGATATATACTCGGCTCAGCATCGAGAAGTGGGGTGGCCAGTTCCTTCCTCGCTGCCTTTTCTTTCCCCTTACTCAAGAGCAAAGTTAAGTACCCTTTTACAGCTGGGTTGACTGGAACGTGTCGATACCGTGTATTGAACCCGGCACATTTGCCTCGAGAGACCAACGCTCTAACCACTCAGCCAGTGGGACGTTCACTATTTTTATACAACCAATAAACTGGTAAAGAATCACGAAACAAGGAGAGGAAGTGAGATGACAGGGAGAGGGGAAGAAAGGCAAAGATGAGGTGGGTTGGAAGAAGGGAGAAATCAGCGAAGAGACCCTTAAAATTCCGATCCATATGAAAATAAAAATGCCATCATTAACAACAGCAAATCTACAATACAAACATGAAGAATCTTACTGTCGTGGGTTTTTATGTGTGTCTTCAAATTACACAGTAGAGCAAATTTCTTGCCACAGCGAACACATTCATGAGGCTTGTCTCCTAGAAACATATACAAAACAGGTCAAAAACGTCAATACTATATCAATGATTGTTAATCAATAAGTTAAAAACACGTCTGTCTATGTCCTTTATATAATTTCTACATTAGTTTGCGTTATTTCTCCTTCTTTGCCCATTTAACTATAATGAGGTTACCAGTCCCATGCACAACCGCATACGAGTCGCCCTTTACGACTTGCATGAAAGCACTGTAGGCCTTTTCTGTCTTTGTCTCTGTAAAAACCCGTGGGAACTACACACAATTTATTTACCATTATTCATTAAATTAATTGTTTATAGTTTTATTTTATAGTTATATTTATATATTGGTTACTTACTTACCATAATTTATTAAAATAATTGGTTATATATTTATGAGCTAACACGACAAACAAGGGTAAGCCAGTGCCAAAGATCCAGACCTCCATGGATGAACCAAAGCTCTTTGGGAGGACAACATCATACACTCTCTGAGGGACGGGGCGCACTGGGTTGAAACCAGGCCAAAAGAAAGACATCCAATAGGATTGCAACGGGCTCTTTCTGTCTAATCTCTACACATCAAGATAGAACAGGAACGATTAAGTAAGGAAGTATATATTAATGAACTATTCCGGTCAGCCCACTTACCTGAATGCAGCAACATATGGTTCTTGAGATTCGTCTGTTTACTAAAGCCCCTGCTGCACACAGAGCACCTGAAGGGCCATGAGCCGTTATGTATGTACATGTGGGAGCGAAGATCTCCAGGGGTAGGGAAAGACTTGGCGCACATATCACATTTATGGGGCTTCTCCTGTGAACTCAATGAAAAATTTGCGTGTAGGGATTACTTAGCGAACTAACTGCAACGTGAAAAAGGCACGTGATTAGTTAGTGAACCCTAAGGTTAAAATGAATAGGATTAGTTTGTGAACTACAAGGTGAAAAAGAATAACATTGGTTAGTGAACTACAAAATGAAAAGGAACACAAGATTCGTTAGGGAACTGTACGGTGAAAAGGAATAAGATTAGTTAGTGAACTACAAGGTGAAAATGAATAAGATTGGTTAGTGAACTCTACGGTGAAAAGGAACAAGATTAGTTAGTGAACTATATGGTGAAAAGGAACAAGATTAGTTAGTGAACTATATGGTGAAAAGGGAACAAGATTAGTTAGTGAACTGTGAGGTGAAAATGAATAAGATTAGTTAGTGAACTACAAGATGACAAAGGAATAAGATTGGTTAGTGAACTATACGGTGAAAAGGAACAAGATTAGTTAGTGAACTGCAAGGTAGATTAGTTAGTGAACTATACGGTTAAAAAGGAACAAGATTAGTTAGTTAACTGCAAGGTGAAAATGAATAAGATTAGTTAGTGAACTACAAGGTGAAAAAAGCATTTAATTAATTTGTGAACTTACAAAATTGAACCTAAGTAGTTAGTGGTGAAAAAGTGCACTTGATTGATTAGTGAACTGTAAAGGTGAAATATGGCATTTGATTGATGAACTACGAGGTGAATTTTAAAAAAAGCACCTGATTAGTTAGTAAACTTCAAGGGAAAAAAGGTATAAACACTTGATTAGATAGTGAACTACAAGGTGGAAAAGGGCACTTAATTAATTACTGAACTTCAAGATTAACAAGTTTTTTTGTGCTAAAGATATATCGAATTACTTACTAATGATAAGTGGCCATCCACGTTTATGTCACGCAATGGAAGGTATGAAACATTTACTGTTTCCATTTTAAGTGCATTTGGTAACAATACTAAACATTGTTCCTACAATTTGTTGGCTTTTTCTGTTTTCTTTTTTTAAATACGTCTCAGCTGAATACTAGTTTCTACCGTAAATCTCTGAATGAAACACTTTGATAAGTTTTTAATTACTTCTAAAGCTAACAAGAAAGTTGGTCACTAAAACCGTGTGTTTAAAACAAGATACTAGCTGACCTTGCTGCTTGATGACATATTTTGGTTTAATGGCTGTTGGGGGCTGCTTCATGGTGGGTAATCATTGTGCCTGGTTTATTTTTGGTCAGAGATGATTGCACAACGTAGCACCCCAACTAGAGGCACTTTTAGGCGTATCGCTTATTGGATGACGACGCCTTATTTATAGTTACAAAGGAGTCTGCGTGTGGGCCTGGTGCCTATCACATGTGTTTTAGAATATGTGGCTTGCTCACTAATATAAGTGTAGCTAAAGTCTACGTTATGCCCTTCGGGCCGATCGACAGTGTATTATATTAATGTGGTTTTGTCCACCCTACGGTATATTAAAAACAGTGGCCGTTGCCACTTTGAGTTATTAATAAGAAATGTATTTTAGGACCTGATGTCCAAGATTGTCGCGTTGTGATGGAACTGGCGTAGTAAGCCAAATGAGAATAAAATAAATATGAACTCAGAAGTGAATTAGACTAGCAATGCTAGAAATGATTTCTGCAGACGTAAAATAAAAATGTGTAATATGATAATTGAACATTGTTTAACGCATTGACAGTAGAGTTATAGAAATCTTTGAAGTCTGACAATTATATTGAAGGCACAATGATCTGTGCAAATTTATGAATTTGATTTCAGTCAAAATTGTGAAGAATACATTACAGAGTTTAGTTCTAGTGTTTTATGTCTCATAAGAACTGTGGTCGTTTATTAAATTCGTGATCAGTTGTCACCACTGGAGTTCTTAATGACTTGAATTCATTACAACGTTTTGAGTGATTTTGACCGTTGTTTCGTGACCTTTTGATTATGTCTTTGGCATTCAAACAAGAATCAAATAACACTAGAACTTGATAAAGTCAAGAACGCACTTATTTAATAAATAACAATGGTCATGATCTATCTTCACGAAACCCGACGGGAAAACTCAAGTTAGATCAATTTCCCTACGTCAAAGTAATTTCCAACAATGGCATATCACCATTCACCATCCGACGCCTGCCATTTCAGATATTAACTAATTAATACCCGACTCATGTGGCATCTGGGAGAAAAACATCTCTAAGCCCCACCGCAAGCAGGACTCAGAAAACACAGAACCGATGATGATCAGATCACATATATATATAACTCGAAAGAACGAACGAACTTTATTTTCAAAGGGTTGAGAATTGGGCACGCAGGCCCGTCTGACATTCTGCCCTTCCTTTCTCTCGTCTTTTATACTGATTTCATTTATTCTCACATGCATTTTACTCATCAATGTAAAGTAATTCAACGTTGTAAATGTAAAATAATAGCATACTCACATCCACAGCATCTAATCATAAACATGAAATAAAATATGTTGAAAAGTGCAAACATCATCATTAAACCTACATTCGATATTATATCATTTGTTCGGAAACAATCAAATTATGGAGGGCATATAATCAGAACTCATAAAGTATTCGAAAAGTCTACGATTGTATGAACAGGGACTGAGGTTATTATGTTTTAGATAATGTGGAAGATAGTTCCAAAGATGAGCAGCAGAGTAAGCTAAGCTTTTCTTGAATAAGTCAAGCCTAGGCTTGGGCACTTGTATTTTGTTAAGGCGTTGACTGCGTCTTTCATTGTATTTGAACATCGGCCACAGATATGCTGGAGCATTCTGTGACAGGATTTTGTGAACAAATTTAACTTTGATGAACAGAAAGCGCTTTCTTAGAGGCAGTATTTTGAGATCTTTATGTAGATCTACACACTGTGTTTAGCAGTTGTCAGAAACTAGACGCACTGCACACTTTTGTAGTGAATGGAGTCTTTTTGTGTTGGACATAGAACAACCATCCCAGATTGTGGAACAATAGTCAGGATTTGTTTGTATCAAAAAATTGAGGACGCCTTCCAAGAAAACAAGCACTAGCTGGTGGTTTGGGTGGACTTCGAAAAAGCATTTGACAAAGTGTGGAAAGAGGAACTGAAAGTCATGCTGCAAAGAAGTGAAATGTGTGGGAGAATGTATAAATGGATCAGCCACTACTTGAATAGCCACTACTACGAGAATATAACTGCCAGAACACAACTATAAGGATAGAAGGACAGACCAGTAAGATGATGATTTTGGCGCAGGGTGTTCCCCAAGGGGAAGTCCTATCGTCCAAGTTGTTCCTTGCTTATATAAATTACAAATCAGAGAATATTCCAAGAAGAACCCACTAATGCCTGTTTTACAGACGATTTAGCCCTGTGGATAACAAAAGAATATCACTACGGCAATCAGTGGAAGAAGAAGACTGAAGCGAAGAAACTTTGTTGAAACAGTCAAAACAAATATGAAAGCAGACCCCAACAATGAAATATCCACAGCTACGTCCATCTACGTTGCACACAAGCTACCAATTAGGAAACAACAGCGCTTCCCTGAAATGACAGAAAAAAATTCTAGGTATTGAGAGAAAGAACAGCCAGCATGAAACAGAAAGAAGAGTTCTAACCACAAAGCACATATGGTAACATTACCCAAGAAACGTCTGGATCCATGCATACACAAATGGATCAGCAACAAACGCAACAGAAGATGAGGGTGGAGGAGTATTTCTGAGCTTAAGCAATGGCACACACACAAAAACTGTGAGTCGCAACAGGAAAATTCTCAACTTCAGAGCAGACTCAGAGACCTTAAAAACTGCAGCAGAAGTCCTAATAACAGAAGAAAGGTAAGAGAGACAAGTAGCTATCTTCTCAGATGCGCTGTAAGTAATTGCAACTCTGAAGAATCAAAATAGGGCCTGGGACCTAAGACGCGTCAACAGTGAGGAATGCAGTTAGCGACCCATAGCTAAACTGCTTGCGTCAGGGTCAGCGAACCAGAGCTGACCAAGACCCTACTCCACCTCCAATTGGTGGTCCTGGAAACAAGCTGCATCACTGGAGTCTGGCTGAGTGAGTAGGGATTGAAGAGGGAAGGCTAAACCTGTCGCAAAAATGCCGTGCTGAAGTCGGATGTGTCAGCCGAAAGGCACAAATATCACAGCTTTGCTGCGAACGGACACAACGCAACCAACGTCCTTTTCAGGATCAAGAAAGAAGAAGAAAACGATTAGGGCCGAACTGGATGACCTTAAGAGTAGCACTTCACAGCTGTGTTCAAAAATTCAAGAGAGTTGTGATACAGTGGATACTCTCCCTCCCCTCTGTCTCTCTCTATCTCTCTCTCTCTGCACCATCCCGGAAATGAGGAGGCTGACAGATGGGCAAAGGAAGGGGGAAAACTACCTCAACTTTACCCAAGCCTAACTTATGGAGAGGCCATGAGTTTTATCAAGTGCCGATACAGGAACAAGCAGGAAGCAGAGCATCCAGGCCACATAAAAAATGATGCATATTACCAGCTCAGCAGAAGTGAACAATTGGTGATCTTCAGACTTCGCACAGGTCAAAAAAATATTGGGATATCATCTATTCAACAAGTTAAAAGATAGTAACCACTGGTGAGTGTAACTGCGGCACCGACTGCTGAACATCTGCTTCAAAAGTGCCCAAAATATGAGGAACAGAGAAAGCGCATATGGCCAGCACCAGTACCATTCGTGGGAAAACTCTACGGAGATATCAACAGCTTCAAGCTGACCACTGCTTTCTTTGGACATATTCAAGTTCGCGTCTGAGGGTGATCTAAGAACAAGAAATATGAACTACTATTGTGGCCGTACAGCGGATCATGTTAGTGTTGATGGTGTAGCCGTGTATACCGTGATTTCTTCGGAAACAGGCTATATCCCACTAAAGACGGAGGAAGCACAGATTAACATATAAATTAATATCTTATGAGAAACAGAGGATAAAAAATAAAACAGTGACATAAATTTTAATTAGGCTAGCTTCGCTTTGGTTATGCCATAAGTAGTCATGTGATTCCCCTAACCAATCATACAGCTCAGATTTTTCCCCGGCAGAATCAGAACACGACGCCATTTAAGCAGTAAGGATAAGAGAGCGAAACTGAAAGGACGTGTCTGGTCCAGCTCTGTATATTTCGTAGTTGAGGAGATCAACTTCACCATTTTTATCAAATGTGTATTCTAGGATATTGAGTAGTGATGTTTCATACTTTCGTAAGTATTGAAGTCCATAAAATGCATGTTTTGAACAGAGCTCACAACCCTAGCTGCAGCTGAGCTAGGTTCGAAGATTTAGTCAAATTGTAACCTGAGGAAGAATGCCCTTGTGTTGGGACAATATTTAACTCAAGGAACAGGGAGCCGCGCTAGCGTAGTGGTTACAACACCGTTCTGGCGACCGGGTGATACAGGATCAAACCCGGGCGACGGCATTTGAGGATTTTTCGTCGACCGGGATTTGGACTGGATTAACTCGAGACCTGGCGAGGACATTTGAAGGAGTGTCGTCGACCAGGGACTGGCGGCTCCTGAGCCGACCCAGCTGCAATGGGTACCTCCGAAATCGGCGAGTATTTGCCTGAATGGCGAGGGACACCTGTCTCTGTACAAGAAATAAAGGGATACTCACGTAAAATCAATGTCAGGTTAGACATAAAATAATAACCTGAGATTTCGCCTCGAGTATTAGCGGGCGAACGCAAAAAAAAAAAAAAAAAAAAAAAAAAAAAACTCAAGGAATACTTATAATGCTAAAGAAAGCATTGAATAAAGGACTGATCTGAAGAGATGGGATGTGTTGTAAAAGCTAGAAACTAAATAACCAAATGCAAGAAAATAGTTGAAATGAAGAGCCCTTCCAAAATCAAAATGGATGATAAGAAAAAGACGCAAAGGGAATCTAGCGCCAGCAAAAATAATGTGAGACATTTTACATGAATTTGTACATTGCTGTAAATATGCAATTAACTAAAACTTTGTTGTAGTTGACTCCAATTGAATTGCCTGTTGAAAGTCATTAAAAGTTGTTTTAAAGACATATGCTGTTGAGGACCTAGTTACAAAGATTGAATGCTATGTTGAGAAACTAATTGATCCAAACTTATTTGCTACACTTACACCGGAAGAGAAGAGAATTCGAACCTGGTAACCCCAAATAAAAGGAGAGGAATGTAAACCTCTAGCGGTTAGGCTAGTATACTAAACCTACTCTCTGTTCTATAAGAAACTATTGAAGTTAAGAGACTCTGAGAATTTAGAGGCACTGAATAAATAAGACCCCACTGTCACATGTATTATATATAGTGCCGTGCCCAGCTCTTTGAAATAATGAAAGAGTAACTACGGGGCGGTCACATATTATATATGGTGCTCGTGACCACTTCTCTTAAAACAAAGCAAATAACCAGGGATCATAAACCACTATAAGTCAAACGAAGGATCACGAAGATGGACAATTTACTACAAAATTTCCAACAGCCTAATGTTGAACAACAGCAACAACCACAGAACCAACCCGCACAGGCACAACCACTGCAGCCCCAAGTTCAACAGAATATGGAAGGACCCACAATGATAGCGCTACAGCGCATTACTGAAAACCTACAGAATGCCGACAATTACGCAAAATTTACTCAAGTCCGATCAATGGGGACAAGAAAAAATTCAGAAGATGGTTGGCTGATATTGACAAATTTGCGTCAATAGTGGAAGCAGCTACGGATGCTGAAAAAAAGAGGATTGCTTTTTTGAGCTCCGATTCAATAGTAACTGATTTCTTAAGAAGGAGGTCCCAGCTTTATCCCACGGAGACTTATGCGTCTCTTAAGAAGGAGCTGATCCAGAGGTACGGCGAAATTATAGATAATATGCACGCCTGGTCAGTCCTTAGAAGCATGAAACAGGAAAGAGATGAATCCGTACAGCTTTTCGGGGCTGGACTCCTCAACATGGCGGAAGAAGCGTTGTGTGGCGAAGTAACTACCACACCTGCAGTGGAAACACAGCTGGTAGGGATATTTGTTGATGGCCTTACGGCAGACCACTTAAGAAGGCACCTGTATAGAAAAGACACGAAAACAATTGCTGAAACCATCCAAGCAGCAGTCAAGGAGGAGAATGTCCATAAAAGATTCTATCAAAGAATAGGCAGAGAACCCCAAATCACTCACAGAGACTATACTGAGCATGAACCCATGGAGGTTGACCATGCCAGAAGGCAATGGACTCGCCCACGACACCAAGATAAAAGGACCCGCAACTATAGACCCCCCGCATAGAAACCAAATGACGTTAATAATATCAATTCTAATGGATGCTTTACATGTGGGAGATTCGGACATGGTTACAAGTCCTGCAGAGCAAATTACAATAATGCACCATTCAGAAGAGAGGGTGGTTACCAACCACAATAACCCGCACCACCCCGACGAGATTACACCAGAAATCAGTACACCAGAGGCACACCTCAACCCCTAATGCGTCAGGGAAACGGCCGCGCCACTCGCTAAGCAGGACCGTTAGTGAGGGCAACCAATGTAGAAAATGGTCTAAGAAAAAACAAGAAACAATACAGAACAGAGTACAACAAGTAGGCCCATCCAGAAAAATACATCACGAAGAAATGCTGAACGATAGAACCGAAATACATCCAGACCCCAGTTCCTGCATCATGTCTATACAAGGTCAGCAGTATAGGGCACTGGTGGATACAGGAGCATCCATCAGCCTTATTAGGTACCAGCTGTTCAGGAAGATTCAACATTTGGTACGATTCCAACCGTCCAAAACACATTTTGCGTCAGTTACAGGACAAAGGTTGAAATCTATTTGCACAGCATGGGTAGAATTTTCAGTGGGTGAGACAAAGTTTGAGCACCCATTTATTATAACAAAAGGCATGTCCAGAAACCTTATCATAGGGAGAGATTTTTTTAACAAACACAAAGTAAGAATATACTATGATTTCCAGAAGATCAGAGTGAACAATACATACATTGATCTCCAGGACGATATTCACATCGCTTCCTTGGTGAGACTCACAGCTCCTATAACGTTGGCCCCGAACTCACTAACAATAGCAAAGGGTAGAGTAAAAAATTCTGAGTATATCACACCATGTCAGACGATCCAAGTACAGCCCCTAACAGATGAAAGCATAATAGACGATCCATTGTTAGTTATCACAGAAGGGATCGCTGAGTTTCTAAGTCCAGAGATTTCCCTCTTATGATATTGAATACGTCAGGAAAAACCACCACTGTAAATAGAGGGACAATTGTAGCACACGTAGATATGTCATCTTCCAGACAGGCTCCAGCTGACAGAAATAATTCACAGTCTGCTTCACCCGCTCCTCCCAGACCTATCACACGAAAGTACTATACCACTAACCCAGAGATACAGACAAAGGAAGATTACCGCTACAGTAAAGAGAATAATCGGACCAACAGCCCACACAGATGTGAGGAAAATAGCCGCAGCACGACAAATACCGGTCACAGTTATTCTGAACCACTTAGACGTCAGATGATACGGAAACGAAATTATCCATATACCAGAAGGAAAGAAAGAGTGATGCCACTATGTAACCAAGATTATAATCACTCATTTCTACGCCCCAATACACCAAACGAGAAGATGAAGTGCTGTATGTCAGAGAGAGATAGAGAAACAGAAATTATCCTGCCAGGAGGATATCCGAAGCTACAGGATAGAGATACATGCCCCATGGAGTATCAATATAATGCAGAAACAGGTGGATATGATGAAGTCCCAAAACCAATTGAATACCCTGAGAAACAGGAAGAATTCTTATACGACTCCACCACGGGAGGATACTATAGCAGCAAAGTTGGAAACAGAAAGAATGCAAAATTTTCGCCCATGGAAAGAAGACAGCCCTATAGCACAAAAGGAAGAAATACAGTAACGCACGCGGATAAGCGCAGTTACAACAGCAATAACCAGAAGAAATGGCACAATAACGATTACCCCAGAAATAAAATAAGAAACGTATACACAGTAAATTCAGTGACCCGTGAAAATGCACACAGCACATGGCAGAGGAGACAATACCAAGCACAGCCCAACGAACCGCCAAGAAATACTCCAAAGAATACCACATACCAGGAGCAGAGATTTTCACAAGATGCAAGAAAAATGCCCCAATGCTACGGGAAAGAAACAGAGACATCAATACAGACCAGATATATCATAGCAGATCATAAATACAGATAGAGGATATCTCAGTTACTAGAAACTCTGAATACCACAGAAAATAATAGGCCACGGTTGAAAACGTTTGTGGAAAAGCACCAGGACGTCTTCGCACTCAACGACATGGAATTAGGCAGAACAAACACTGTCACAATGGACATACAAACCACAACAGAAGTGCAAATACATCTGAAACCCTATCATACGCCCTTGAAAAACAGAGAACTGGTTGAAAGATCTATAAATGAGATGCTACAGGCGGGAATTATCGAAAGATCCAGATCCCAATGGTCCTCCCCCATAGTTATAGTATCGAAGAAAGATGGTTCCAGTCGCTTTTGCTGCGATTACCGCGCCCTGAACAAAATCACAAAAGTCATTTCCTACCCCCTGCCCAGAATAGACGATCTACTTGCGACGTTGGGAAAGTCTACCTATTTCACCACACTTGATGCAAGGTCAGGTTTTTGGTGTATCCCCATGACACCTGAGGCCAAACAGAAATCCACATTCTGTCCACACGTTGGAAGTTTCGCTTGGAACGTTATGCCATTTGGTCTAAAAGGATCGCCAGCAACATATGTCACTCATGGACGAGGTTTTAAAGGGTCTACAACCATTCGCCCTAACATATATAGACGATATACTGATACATACCGCAGGCACGATAGAAGACCACCTTCGCAAGGTAGAAATAGTCTTTGATAGACTCAGGCGTCACCAGATAAAATTGAAGCTGGCGAAATGCGAATTCTTAAAGACAGAAACTAAATATTTAGGCTTCGTCATCAATAGAGATGGTATCAGACCAGACGAAGACAAAGTTAAGGCCATAAGAGAGATGCCTAGCCCCAAGACAGTCAGGCAAACACGTTCCTTTATCGGTTCCGTAGGATACTATAGGCGCCACATCATAAATTTCTCGAGAGCAGCTGAGCCTTTGATAGCCCTTACACGCAAGTATGCACGATTCAGATGGACAGAAGAGTGCCAGAAATCGTTTTAATATCTAAAAAATGCCCTAACCACCATCCCGATTCTTGGACATCCGGACATTTCTCAGCCCATGATACTATACACCGACGCCTCGGACAACGCAATCGGTGCGTGTTTGGTGCAACCAGTACCAGAAGATGAAACACCCATCCTACCAAACATCCCCAATGAGAAACCCATTGAATTCTTATCCCACGCATTGTCAAAGTCACAGAAACGGTGGACCACCACTGAGAAAGAAGCATACGCCATCCACTATGCAGTACAGAAATTAGACTTTTACGTCAGAGGAACTAAACTCATTATACGAACTGATCATCAGCCCTTAGTTAACTTGCTCACCAAAACACAAGAACAGCCTAAGAAGTTACAGACATGGTCCATGAATTTGCAGTCCTACGACACCACTATCGAATATATCCCAGGTACATTGAACACCTGCGCAGACCTTCTATCTAGAATAAAATATGATGATGAAACAGAGGTGAAAACAAACAGAGTCAAAAATGATGGCACATCCTCAGAGATTGACGATAATGCTAAAGAAATTAATGTAATTACCTCACCAGGTCGAAGAAGTACCTCAGATTCCGCCACTCAAGTAGAAGAAGAAAGTCAAGATATGTTTGACATTCGAGTAGAACAAGCAAAAGATGCAGAAATTGTCAAGTTGCTCACATACGTAAAGAAAAACCCAACAAAAAGTAAAGATTTCACAGTAAACCCAACGGATGGAGCTTTATATTATCTAGATCATAAACTAAACGGGATGCTAAGAAAGGTCATTCCAGCACATATAATCCCAGAAGTATTGTCACAGTTCCACGATAATAATGGTCACATGGGAAGAGACAAAACAATTGATATCATAAAGAGAAGGTATTATTGGAAAACCATGTATAAGGACATTACAGAATACGTAGCCACCTGTAAAACGTGTAAGCTGCGAAACATTAAGCCAAATTCAATTCCCCTTCAAGAAATGCAACCCTCCCATTATCCCATGCAAACAGTAAGCATTGACATATCAGGTCCCTACCCACTCACCCAATCAGGCAACAAATACCTCCTGCATATAGTAGACCAATACTCTGTTTGGCAGAAAGTTACCCACTCAGTGATGCCACATCGCAGTCCATCACGCAAATTTTGCTACAAGAATTCATTCCCAGGCATGGCTGCCCAAAACGAATCATTTCGGACAATGGTAAACAGTTTATCGGTAACCCATTTAAAGCCACCTTACACCAGCTGAATATTGAACATACTACAACCAGTTACTATAACCCAAATGCAAACGGTAGAAATGAACGCATGCATGCCACCCTACATAATATTATTAGCAAATATATCAAGGGGAACCACCAATACTGGGACCTATACATTAACCAAGCCCTTGAAGCCATACGTGTAAATGTGAACGATACCACCGGAATGTCACCATTTACATGTTGTACGGAAGGGAGCCAAACTTTCCTTTAGACAACCTCCTTCGTCCACAGCGAAAATATATGGGAGAAGACCCCATAGAAATAATTCTTAAAGAAAAGCATAAAGCTCACCAGATTGCACACCGAAATACGCAGAAAGCATTTCACAAAAAGCAGAAACAACATGATAAGTCAGCCAAGCTACCAACGTTCAAAATAGGAGACAGAGTATACTACAAGAAACATGTCCGCACCTCAAAATTCGACGACCGATGGTTAGATGGATACAAAATTATAGAACAAACGACGCCCGTAAACTTCACCATCTGGAATGAAGAGAAACACCATGAAACAAAAGCTCATGCAAAACAACTCATGATCGATAATCACAGACCCATTACACCTCTAACGACAACTACCAGACCAGTCAGAAAAGCCACCCTACATTATAATCCATCCAGTACAGATTCGACTGACTTATCAGAGTCAGAGACGACAGACTCTGAATTCTACCAGTACGACCATGTACCCAGACCACCCACTGATGCAATACATCGAGCAAGACAACAACGAGATTCGTCTGAAAGCGAAGACGACATCCCACCAGCAGAACTACGTAATCGACTCCAAGACAGAGATCTGCGTATTAGAAATGAAGAAATCAGGCCACAAACATCAAAAGATGACAATACCACGTCAACTTTTATCCACACTCAAACTTACTCCCGTAATGATCACTCGTCAGTTGATACGTACCACACTCCCAGTTCTGGCAGCTCAAGTTGGAATACTAGTGACAACCAAACACTGCTATACCAAAAGAACAAGGTTGGTTGTCCCGAACAAACAGATCTAGACGAAACCATACCCAAGCAACTCGTTAAACCACATATCAGTAGTTTCAATCGGAACGAAAATGAACAAGAATTGAGAGAAATCAGTTTCAATCCTAATGCAGTATCATTAGACACAAATGAACATACCGACAGAGAAATGTATATGAGAGAGAAACTGACATTGATTCGCCATACTCAGACAGTACTACTGAAGCCAGTAGCAGCGAATTTGCGGATAGCACCCTGCCTTTACCAGCCAGCTCAAATCTCAAACGCCCCTATTTACCAGAATCTGATGACTCGCCTCCAGTCACCAAGTTTCTCAAACTACCACAAAACCATGTCAGGCGGAAAATATTGACGAAACGCAAACATGTTCATAAACCATGCCAAGAAGTACTAGCCACACATCCTCAAGCCACAGTGCAATTATCATCGCCTTCGTTGATGTCCTTAGCGCCGCAACACTCAGCTAATATTGAATCACCTACTGCACCCATGGTTACTTAATATGATCCTCTCCTAACCAGTCGGGACATTGCAAAGTTGGAAATGGTTGAAAAACTAAAGGACCTACTACTAAAACTTTGCTGAAACACGCCCAAGTGTTTATGTACATGCCCATCCATGCACGGTCTACGCAAAAGTGAAAAAAAAATGTTCTAACTATCTCATGTACTTTCTTTTCAGACAGAGTTCAAAATCACTATCCTAAACCAGATGAACTAGTCACAGACTGAGATGTCATACTCCCATTTAATGAACCTGAATTTCCAGACAAGCAACTGCAGATGACCAGATTACCCCTGAGCACCGACCCACTCGTGATGTTATTCCTGGATTTGTTGTTGTGTAGTTTTAACATTTGCTCCCACACATTTAGTATACACCATTGATCATGTTCAATAAAAGTGACACAAGAAGTTAGGGTGTTCTCCAATCACAATCACATTTATTACAGACAGTTTGATGTTTAAGCACACTACATAAATTACACACAGATGTTTGCCGTACTGATAATCTATACCTTATGACTTCATCAATTGCCATTTCTCACCTTCTCCTTGACTTACTATTCCAGAACCAGTGATTTCCTTTATATGCATCTTAGTGCATCTTCACGCAGACACTTTGCACTAGTGGTCCTTTCTTACTTCTTCCTAATCCTTTTAACCTATAATGCCTATGCCACTAGACTTGTCCATTCCTATAATGTTCTATTGAACCTACTATTACAGCTTGTGAAAAAAATGTATAATCCACACCATTACAGTTTATACCCATACATGTCATGCTATATTTTTCTTCCCACAGGTGCATTTATTTTGAGTATGTACATGACAAATTGTTTGAAAATATTGCATTTAGCAAAATAGATTGCATATTCCATCTTTAACAACCATTATATAAGATTTCCCCACCTCACTTCTCACACCTTTTTCTTTCTATCATTCTGAGACGACATTCAGAACTTGTAAATTTATTCGCCAGATAAAATCTTCATTCTTTTGAATTACAATATTGTTGTAATCCGGATAGTCTATTTTCCCTCTATCCTTGACGACTCCACAGTATACTGTCCTCTTACTTGTTCTAAACATTGTTGCTAATATTCTTACCCATTTACACTTTTACATCCTTCATAGCCCCACTCATAAATTATTATATAAGGAGATATTAGAAAATGCTGATGTTGCATTTTTGTGATTAAGTTTTTTTTTTTTTTTTTTTGTACGCCCGCTAATACTCAAGGCGAAATCTCAGGTTATTATTTATTTCTAACCTGACATTGATTTTACGTGAGTATCCCTTTATTTCTTGTACAGAGACAGGTGTCCCTCGCCATTCAGGCAAATACTCGCCGATTTCGGAGGTACCCATTGCAGCTGGGTCGGCTCAGGAGCCGCCAGTCCCTGGTCGACGACACTCCTTCAAATGTCCTCGCCAGGTCTCGAGTTAATCCAGTCCAAATCCCGGTCGACGAAAAATCCTCAAATGCCGTCGCCCGGGTTTGATCCTGTATCACCCGGTCGCCAGAGCGGTGTTGTAACCACTACGCTAGCGCGGCTCGTGATTAAGTTAACTCTGCAGAAGAGTTGGAAAGATACAAAATATACTACAGAATAGCATATTATACAAGATTGACATACATCACTGCTGATGCATACCATTGTACCACCCCCACAAATTGTTGATGTAAACAAATGACTGATGAAAAAATTACCCACCTGTATGACAAGCTGATGTATAATACACTGCCCCAATTTCAAGACATTGCCATTTACCCAATACCCCAATGACATCTGTGCATGCTGATTTTGCAGATAGAAACCCTATTGATATCATTTGTGTATGCTAATCCCAGAGAAAATACATTGCCATTTTTTTCCTGATGTTGCCTGAGGCACATGAAAGGAAGAAGCACCTATTTATGAAGGTTGCCTGTGCCATTATATGAGACACCATGTTATGATACAACTATATGATAGTACAACTAATGTTATGATTGATGATAAAGTACTCCACATCAGTATGGTATAATAAATAAAATGTTAGTCTTTTCGTGATAACGAAAGAAAGACGTCAAAATACTTGGAAAATTTTATGGATTTCCACGGACATAGAACAAATCAAAGGACAAATGATTGCCACTAAAGGAACCATAAGAGTATGGATTACCAATGAACACGAGATACATATGGATTATGAACATTCTATGAGAATCACAGATGTACGGATAAAATGAAAAAATATATGAATAAAATAGTTGCATAATTACCGCATCCAGCAGAAAATAAATGACAAGATGACCTCCGTATAAGAGAAGACATTTCCTTGATGTTTACCTATTGTTTTGTATTATAAACATTGTCATAATAAGATGGATAGCAAATGATAATTGCTTGCTGATGTTTATATAGAAACGGTTGTTATACTTTGACTGAGTAATCATAGAGCCAAATATGACTGATGCATTTTGACGAACGGAGATCGGATCACCCCTTATGTTACATAAACTGAAAATGATGTTACCCCAATGACAGACGTGTCACGGATACACATGGTGGATATATTATAACAATAAAAGAAAAAAGAATACCTAGATTTGAAATACATGACACTGCGTCATGGATACCATAAAATATATACCTTCATGCCCCACACCTGCAAATGACTTAGGAAATTTTAAATAGGTTACCCATCTGGCTGTAGTCAGCAGATGAAATAAACACCACATAACTCTGACAAACCTTCGACCTGCGAAGGCAGAGTTGGTGTTGAAATATTGAACATACTGTATGTACAAAATTATTTTATCTCCTGTTGTCATAAAATTTGAAAAATGTTGTTGATGTTTACATAAATGATTGTTGTTTGACGAATTTTGTGGAAGACATTGCTAAGTATCGTACATAAGGAACCATTAAGGATGAATTTCTAGAAGGAACAGGAATACTCGCAAGGATTAAATAAATGATCTAGAGCACCATAACTGACAAATTGGACTTATGGAAAAAGAAAATAGTAAACTATATACAAGGATGCCTTAGGATAACATAAATACATAATGGTCAGGAATACCAGGAAGATTGTCTTAACAGAGAAAAAAATGAACTAATACAGAACATAATGTACAGAATCCATGATGCTTTGAAAATTTTTTTCCTTGTATTTAACATATTGGTAAAATGTTGTAAACATATTGTTTTAATGATTGCTGACTAGTTGATGTTAGATAATGACTAACTGATAGTTCGAGAAAGACTTTTGAAAAAAAAAATAATACTTCTTAACTCCGCCAATGCCGGTCCCAAGCCCGGATGAAAAAGGAGGAGGGCGGCCTGCATGGAGGCCGTAAGGAGGCAGCCCCTCCACCATGCAAAGGCACAACAGGCCAATCACCTGTTTGCTTTAAATCATGATTACGCGAACTACAAGAGAGAAAACCGGACTGATTCTAAAGGCGACGAACTGGAACGGACTACGGACTACAACTTATGGAACTTGGAACACAAGAAGTATAAATGGGAAGGAAGAGGAGCTGGTGGAAGAGATGAGGAAAGCAAAACTAGAAATCCTGGCTATAACGGAAACGAAGAAAAAAGGACAAGGAGTCATGGATCTCGATGGCAACACGTTGCTCTACAGTGGTGTACCCATATCTGAAAGAGCTAAAGGGGGCGTGGGTTGCATTGTGGCCCAAAATCAAAAAGATAGTATCAAGGGATGGAACTTTGTCTCGGAGCGCATTATGGTTGTAAAACTAAAAGAAGGAGAAACCATAGTCAACCTGGTCATAGTGTATGGGCCAAATGAGGATGAGAGAGCAGAGGTCAAGGAGGAATTCTTCGAGCTGCTTCAAAGGACAGTGGATGACTGCCTAGATGAAGTTATTATGCTCGGAGATTTTAATGCCAGAGTTGGAAATGACCATGCTAGATGGGGTGGAGTTATCGGAAGATATGGAGAAGATACTCTCAATGACAATGGAAAGCGACTCCTTAGATTCTGCAGTGAGCAGAATCTGATCATTACAAACACAAAGTTCCCCCATAAGCGCATACATGCATACACTAGATGTGAACCAACCAAGAATGAGAAGTCAGTGATCGACTATGCCATTGTTCGGAGAAGCTCATTCAGATATGTCCGAGATGCAAGAGTCTGGAGGGGGCCAGAGATTGGAAGTGATCACTACCTGCTAACAATCAAACGAACAACTGAAAGAGTTGCTCAGCCTAGGAACTGCCCAACATCACGCAAGAAACCAAGTAAACAAACAGGAGAAATGAGCATTAGGACCTACAAGCTGAGAGAGCCAGAAATTAAGACCAGATATCAGGGGCTTATTGCTACAGCAGTGAGCAACACAGAAGAACGACCTGATGACTTGGAAACCCTCTGGAATAAATTCAAGGATATCATAAAGACAGCTGCTGCAGAAGCATGCGATGAAGTCCGACTTGGGAACCAGAGAAAGAGGACACCTTGGTGGACCGAGGAAGTCAAAGAGAAAATAAGAGAGAAGAAAATGGCATGGAAACAATACTTAGGAGCTAAAAACACAACAGGACAAATGGAAAATATAGAGAATATGTGACACTCAGAACAGAAGCAAAGAACAAAGTGCTAGCAGCAAAACAGAAGTCCTGGGAAGAATTTGGAGAAAAGCTAGAAAAAGATGCACAAGAAAACCAGAAATTGTTCTATAAGACCCTAAAGAACATGAGGAAAGAAAAACGATGCCCTCTCAAATTTATAAAGGACAAGCAAGGCAAATTGCTTACTGCCCCGAAGGAAGTAATGGAAAGATGGAAAGAATATTTCTCAGAACTCCTGGATGGTGAGCATGATGAAGCATCAGAAATGATAACCACTGACACAGAAGAGGAAACCAATGATGGTGAAGATGACATAAAGATGGAAGAACTGAGGGCAGCACTAGAGAAAATCAAGATGGGCAAAGCAGCAGGGCATGATGGTATAACACCAGAAATGGTTAAGTACATGGGAGCATCAGGCGACCTATTACTCTTAAAGGTCCTACAGGCAGCATGGTGCAACAAGACCATACCAAAGGATTGGGAGATTGCCATCATAACACCAATTTTCAAAAAGGGTGACAATCGACAATGTGGAAACCATAGAGGCATATCCCTTCTCAGTGTCCCTGGTAAAATCTACTCTAGAATCCTAGAGCAGAGACTCCGACGCCTAGCTGAGCCACAATTGGATGAGGTCCAGTGCGGATTCCGAGCAAACCGAAGTACTCAAGACCTAATCTTCACACTCAGACAGCTGAGTGAAAAGGCCCTTGAGTATAAGAGTGAGATCCATCTTTGTTTCATAGATCTGGAAAAGGCGTTTGACAGGGTCCCCTGGAGCAAACTTTGGGACTGTTTGGCAAGGAAGAATATTCCAGCACCTCTGATTCATGCTATACAGAGCTTCTACAAGTCTTGCAGAAATTATGTGAGGACAGGACAGCAAACCATAAGTCAGAAGAGTTCAGGACCACCACTGGTGTAAGACAAGGTGATATCCTATCACCTTACCTCTTCATACTCCTTATGGACGATGTCATCAAGGCATGTAAGGAGAGAACAAGAAAGTATTCAGTGGGGTACTGGAAGATGAGACAGGTCTATATTTCGGAGCTGGCATTTGCTGATGATGTTGCCCTGATTGCTAAATCAGAGGCACATCTCCAATCCAACCTCAAGTCTGGAAGGAAGAGCTGGAGAAGAGAGGGATGGTCATAAGCAGCTCTAAAACAAAATCCATGGTGATATCACGAGAAGAAAGAAAACATCAGATTAAGTTGGGAGAACAGGTCCTGGAGCAGGTCGACCACTTTAAATATCTTGGAGCTATTATAGACCGAAAGGGAGGCATCAAAGAAGAGTTGGCCACTCGAAAAGCAGCGGCTGGGAGACTTTTTCAGGCCATAAATCGTGGATTCCTCAGCAAGAAAGAGGTTGGTAAGAAAACAAAGATGGCTGTATACCGCTCCACCTATGTCCCAGTCTTGACATATGGATGCGAGTCGTGGGCAATGACTACAACCCACAAAAGCCAGATCCAAACCTCAGAAATGAGGTATCTGAGGAAAGTGGTTGAAGTAACAAGAAGAGACATGGTCCGCAACCAGACGATACGTCAAGGCCTAAAATCCCACCCCCTGCTGACCCAAATAGAACAGTCCCAACTAAGATGGTTTGGCCATGTCTGCAGAATGGGAGAAGATCGGCTACCACGACAAGCATGGGAAACAAAGAGCCAGGGATCCAGACCTCCAGGACGACCCGGAGTCCGCTGGGAGGACAACATTAGACAATCTTTGAAGGACCGAGGACTAGAATGGAACCAGGCCAGGAAGAAGACAGCTGATAGAATGGTCTGGCGCTCTCTCTTCCAAACCTCTACACCTCACGATAGAAGGGGAACGACTAAGTAAGTAAGGAAGATTGTCTTGACAGATGATAAATAATAAAATAAATCTATCAGAGATTGGACATAACCGAATTCTTAATAAACAGGATCACTACTAGACGCATAACTTATTTGGATGATTGGAGAAAGACATTGAATATTTAAAAAAAAAAAAAATTAAAAAAAATTTTAGAATAATTTCTACGGTGTTAGATACTTTGAAAAAATAGCTACACATATCACTTGGAGAAAATCCAAGACAGGAAGAAAAGTTCAGATACAAATAAAATAGGGACAAGTCATGAGATTTTTCAATCATTTTTATTGTGTACATTATAATTGCTTATCAAAATGAATTGGTTTGAAAATGTTTATATACATGTCTGAAATTGTTTCCCATATGTAATAATGTGTAAGTCGATCATTTAACAAACGAAAACATGATGAATCACCACGGATGAATTAACTGACTTATACAATTGGATCGTCATTGCAAAGATGATGTGGATACTTGGAATACTTTATACTGGAATAAAATTGGAATGCATAATCAGTAAATAAGTTAGGCCCAAAACTTATTGGAAAACCAAGATTGAAAATAACATAAATTCTTTTGAACTACTCGGAGTCTTATGATATGGAGCAAATAAAAGGAACAGAGAATATATAACATTCTTCCCCCACCATGTCTAATAGAATGTTTTCAACTATATTTCTGAATGAAATGACATTGAGTTATGCCAAGGAGATATATTATTCTTCATATTTCCCAGTGTTGCCACTCGTCACATTTTTCAGTGACGACCTTATGTATTAGATGGATGATAGGAATATTTTGTTGGTCAGTGTTGCCAATTAGAAAATTTGGTGAAACATGTTGTAATACGCTGGAATGTTTAAATTTTTTTTTTGAAGTTGATGTCCATCACTAAGTTTTTATATAGAAGTTGATCTCATATAGACACAGGACCCCAGTATAGGAATTAGATTAAATTTTTCCGAACCATTTTTGGACTTAGAAAATTTATTGGACTTTAAATTTTTCTGAAAATTTTTAACTTAGAAAATTTTTGGGATATTCTTGGATATTGAGACTCAAATAAAAAGAGTGCAGGTAGATGTGGCAGGCAATTACAGGTTGGCATGAGGAAGAATGTAAATGGAAGGAAAGTGCCCGTTTCTCTAAATAATAGGGAGACTGAGATATTGGTGCAGCAAGTGGGGGTCATTAACATGAGGACCATCTGTAGACGCCACGGGAACAGCCGCAGGTACAGAAGCAGGAAGAAACCTCATGTATGGAATGGTGTGATAAGAGGTTTTGATGTTACTAATTATAGGCTATCCTGGACAAATAGATGTATCAGAGGATACCAGAATAGTGCCAGATAAGAGACTGGTCTTATAAGAAATACCCCCTTCTCTGAAAAGAGCAAGGGTGTATAGACAATCAAGGTGAGGTCAAGCTATGTAAGTTCCCAGAGTAAGGAATGATGATGATGAAATTCTCTGGGTCCCTATCGGCTACCTCTTGAGATCTCACCAAGAGTAGGATATCTGTGTGGTGTTATTTGGCAAGGTGTCTAGGGTAATATATTCTAACAATTTAAAATTTCAAACAGAACTTTAACTTTAATGAAAAGTAAGTAAGTAAGACTGTCTGAATATATATATATATCTATATATACAATTTAATGGTACTGAACCTCAATCTTTTTGGGTCAGTACTTTTCTTTTCAAAAATCAAGAACTTTATATTTACATGAGAAAATAAATAACTTGGAAATTCTGTTCCATTATTATAACTTGGTCACAATAATATCTGCACACACACAGTTCCAGTTAAAACTAATTCTACTGCTGTTGGTTCTACACTACAGGGTCTGCTATTGTCATCATCCTAACTGGTAAGTTTGTTTTACGGTGGAAGAGCTTTGGATGAGTCGCCAGTGCCTTACTAAAGGACTTATCTTTATTATTGTACTGCTGCTGTTATGATGATAATAGTCAGGAGCACCAACATGCTACTCCTGGCTGAAGATAAGGGGTCTAGCTCCACTTGTATTCAGAGCGCTCAACTCCCACACGTTCTTCTTCTTAGTTTACTGCAGCAACAAGGTACTTCATAATACAACCTGGAATAAGAAGGACAATCCATCCTATGTAGAGCCTGTCTCTATCAATTTCACACCTAATCAATACTAAAACTTACCAAACTCAGACATTTGTGCTAACAAGTCGCACCAGACCTTAAATTCCGTTGTCTACAATCAGTTTCGTGTAATCACTCTTCTTCAGTGTTGATTCAAAGCCAATGTCCCTCATACATTGTTTGTCTTCCATACAATAATCATGGTGTGTACAAATATAGCATGCGACCTGTTGATTACTTCATTCTAACATTCCCTACATGTTTTCATATGATATTTGAACAATGTGTCACTCCAAAAGCCAGTACCAATTTATTAATACTGCACTTACAGTCGCAAATTTGTAAGACAAATTGGCAAACATTTTACACATTTTTCACTCCGAATAAGCCTGCTATAGGCACATTCCTACTTAGGTCGTCGTGACACAACACATCTCCCGGCGGCTGTATCGAAAAAATATGGCACACACAGCCGTTACTTAGGTTAATAAAATAGACAAACAAAATTATCTGTCTTACCATCAAGTAAAGAAGATTCACACACACAAGCTGACAGGCAGTAAAAGGCTCTAGCACTGAGCTCGCAGTACAGTCGGCAAAGGCTTGTCCTTCTGTCTCTTTCAGTATATGTCAGCTCGGCATGGAAGCTTATGGTTTAATGGTGGAACTTACAAGAAGTTGTTAATTTTTATCAAACTACACCCAACCAATCAGAAGACGAGACAAAAAGTTAACTATTTCTGAAACCATAAACTTGGGCATTTTTTAAGTGTGTTCGTCTAATCTGACCAAATTTGTTTATTTTATATCAGTTATTTATAGACCGATTTTAATTATCAAAAGTGATAATTAAACGGCCAATTCCTCCCTATTGTTATATATACTTTTCCTTTAATTATTCTTTTGCATTTTCATCTGGGTAATTTTTAAATAATTAAATGTGACCTTACCCTGATATGAAAATATCACTAAATTAAATTTTTCTAAGTTAAGATAATTTTAGTATGAGGGAATCTTTATGTTTATGTGTTAAGCAATCTCAGCGCTATAATTCGAGATATCCCTTTCATTTTAATTATCTTTAGTTATCAAGAAATAAATTATTTTAAGTTCGGTCAAAAACACAAAATAGGCATATTTCCTTGTCAACCAAAATTTTCCTGTCCCTACACAAAAGGAGGGAACGATTTGATTGGTTGTTAATTTTGTACTATGCTCTTCGATAAATATTGGGGTGGGTAGTAAATTTTTTGACTTGTTTCTTAGAAAAATTCAAATCCGCTAGATAAATTGTTGGCGGTAAATTTGACTAGCCCCTCAGACAAATTTCAAATACTGTAGTTATTTATAGATCCAAAAATACAATAGCTAGTTCGTTTTGAGCGGGGAATTTGAGCGTGTTGTCATACGGATTCACTTCACGACAAACGGCCCCCACAGAATCAGGTGCTATAACTGCGCTGATTTTGGGGATCATATAGCTGCCAGGTGTCCATGTGGTCCTCTGCCTAGAAGATGTTTCCAATGCAAGTCAGCACAACATTTAGTAGCGAGCTGTCCGCTTAGTAACTCTGCGGCTAGGGCATCACACAAAGTGGAGCGCAGGCAGAAGGACCGCCACTCAGAAGGAAGGTTAGAGATTCAACCATCACAGGAAATTTCGACCAGCAGCGGACCAAATCCCCAGGAGTTTAAAGAAAGAGACGTAAAGGGAAAGCACCAAGAAAACCGGATCAAGATGGTAGGAGGTTGGCCTGAAGGAGTAGTGCTGATGGAAGGGAAAGAGATAAATTGTGTGTTTGACACAGGTTCACAGGTGTCTACCATCACAGAGCAATGTTTCAGGGAGATGTTTGGAGGGCTCCCCTTGGATGAGGGTAGATGGGTGCACCTGACAGCAGCAAATTGTGCCACCATCCTATATATTGGTCACTTAGTTGTGGACATACAAGTTGGGTGCACAGTAGTGAAAAACTGTGGAGTTTATGTTGTCAGGAAAGTACAAGGATCTAGAAACCAGAAAAAAAAAACACCAGGGATCATAGGTACTAATGTCCTTGTGTAAATCCCAAACATACAGAACATACTAAGATGGAACCCTCCAAGAGATCAGGGGATGACGCAGAAATCAGACTCTATGAAAGTATGGGTATCTGGGAGAAAGCAAACCCACATACCTGCTCGATCGATCAGGGCCATAACAGTCAAATGCAGGAGAGGAGGCCAGTCAGAGAGAACTCTTCTCTTTGAGCCTAACAGAGACTTAGAACACAGAGGGCTGATTATGAGTCATACATTGACTGTTCTTAGAAGTGGGTCCTGTGATATTCAGGCCATAAATTTGGGTGATGATGACTTGTTTTTAGCTCCCGGGACACAAGTAGGAGTACTGACAGAAGCTGGGGTGGACTATAGCACATATTTCAGAGTTGTAGGGGCTCAAGAGGTAGAAATGTCAGCAAGTCCACCATACACGAATCCAGAGCAAGAGATGTGCCCAACTGACCTGACCGGGTTTGAGGGCAGTGAGACTGAAGAGCAGGAAGTAAGAGCGTTGTTGAGACGCTATGCCGATCTTTTTGCCACAGATGAGACAGATGTAGGGTACACGGACAAGGTAACGCACACAATCCCATTAACAGATGACACCCCAGTTAAGCAGCCTTACAGGAGAATACCTCCTGCTTTCTACAGAGAGGTACAGGATCACCTACAAGGATTGCTTGACAAACACATAATCAAGGAGAGTTGCAGTCCTTGGGCCTCCTCAATAGTTTTGGTCCGGAAGAAGGATGGTCGGCTTAGACTCTGCGTAGACTTCAGGGCACTCAATAGCAAGACGAAGAGGGATGCATACCCTCTGCCCCGAGTAGATGAGTACCTGGATGTGCTAGGAGGAGCAGAAATATTCTCATCGTTTGATCTGGCAAGTGGTTACTATCAAGTAGCAATGGATGAGAAAGACCAAAAGAAAACCGCTTTCACTACCCCTTTTGGACTGTATGAATACACCAGGATGCCTATGGGCTTAGCTAACTCTGCTAGCACCTTCCAACGATTAATGCAGAGCAGTATGCATGATTTAGTGTTCCAGCTGATACTAGTATACCTTGATACATTTTAGTGTACTCTGCTGACTTCACTAACCATTTGAGCCGACTGGAGAAAGTATTCTCTAAGCTACGCCAGCTAGGGCTGAAGTTGAATGGAGAAAAGTGTAAGCTGTTTAGGACAACGATTAAATCTTGGGGCATACTATATCAGCAGATGGAATAGGAGCTATGGAAGACAAGGTGAAGGCTGTTCAAGAGGCCCCTATACCGCGTTCCCAGACTGAGTTACGGTCATTCCTGGGATTGGCCAGTTACTACCGCAGAGATAGCTAAACCGCTACAAGATTTAGTAGCTGCGCTCAATCAAGGCATGCAGACTAAAAGACGAAGTAAGTCACTCATAGGAGAATTGTGGACCAAAGAGTGTGTTGTAGCCTTTGAGACACTGAAAAAGGCACTAACCTCCACACCGCTACTAGGGTTCCCTAACTTCTCGCTACCATTTATCCTGGAGGTAGATGCATCATTTGAAGGATTAGGAGCAATTCTTTCACAAGTGCAAGATGGAACAAAGAAAGTCTTGGCATATGCAAGTCGCACACTTCGACCCTCTGAAAGAAACTCAAAAAGCAGTATGAGGCTGGAACTGCTAGGTCTTAAGTGGGCCATGACTGAGAAGTTCAGAGGTTACCTGCTAGGATCACAAGTAGAGGTATTTACAGACAGTAGGCCTTCTGGGAGAAAGCTAAACTGGGAGCTATAAAGCAGAGATGGATGGCCCAAATGGCTGTGTTTAACTACACAATCCGACATCGGGCAGCGAGAGCCAATGGAAATGCAGATTATTTGTCCCACTTTCCTATTGAGACCACAGGCGAAGAACTGGAGGATGATGCAGATGTTGCAATAAGTGGCATAACAGCTGAGGTTATCAGAGAGTTTACCCAGATACCACATGAGATAGGGTTGATGGCAGCAACAAGCCAGAAAGATATCAGTGAAAGGGTACCTGCCGAATCAGCCACATCAACAGCAACCACTCAAGCATTTCCACCTATTCGCGTGAGGAATTGATAAATCTCCAGTGAGCTGATGATGTGGTAGCGATGGTTAGGAAGATAGTAAATGATGGCACCAGACCTGCAGGAAGAGATGCTCGAAAAATCCCCTTGGCTGCAAGAAAACTACTTAATCAGAGTAACCGGCTCGAAGTGACAGATGGGTTGTTATACCGGACAGTGAAGGGATCAGATGGATCCTGCATGAAACAACTGGTAATACCTGAGTCCATGAAACCACGGATACTAGACTCTGCTTACAGGGTGGGCCATCAGGGAAGAGAGTGCATGCTATAGTTGCTGAGAAGTAGGTGCTTCTGGGTAGACATTACAGCTGATGTTGAAGTCTTTTGTCGCAGATGAACCGATGTAACATTGCCAAGGCACCTCAACTGAAGTTTCATGGCCATCTAGATGCCTCCAGGCCACTCGAGGTGGTAGCAATGGATTTCACCCTGCTAGAGCGGGATTCTAAAGGGTTTGAAATTGTATTAGTGCTGACAGATGTGTTCAGCAAGTACACCATTGCTATACCAACAAGAGACCAAAAAGCAACAACGGTCACCAAGTTCCTGGTGGAAAAGTGGTTCCAGTATCTCGGGGCTCCTCAGAGGATACACTCTGATCAAGGCCGGAACTTCGAATCAGCGATAATTGCAGAGCTGTGCATTATATATGGAGTCTACAAGAGCCGCACTACAGCTTACAATCCTAAAGGCAACGGGCAGTGCGAGCGCTTCAACAAGACGTTGCATGATTTGCTGAGACCCATGACAGCCGACCAGAAGCGAAGGTGGTCTGAGCATCTAGCTGAGGTGGTTATGGTCTACAACTCCACCCCCAACTCTTCGACAGGGTACTCACCATACTACCCTCTTCGGCAGAGAACCAAGGCTTCCTCTAGACTTCATGATGGGCACGCGCCCAGATGAAGAGCCGGAGACAACTGATGAGTGGCTGCAAGGTCACCTAGAGAGGTTGCATGTAGCACACCAAAAAGCTGCAGACAGAATGCAGAAAATGGCCGCTGATAGGAGGGAGAGAGGTAATCAGCTTCCAGGCCCCACACCATTGCGAGTGGGTGAAAGAGTGCGGAAAAGAGTGCACTACACTGACAGGGCCAAAATACAAGACGTGTGGTCCAACGACGAATTCATTGTATCCGCAATTCCAGAAGCTAGCGGTGGTCCTTATGTGATAAGACCAGCAGGCAACGAAGATCTGAAGATGAGGGTTGCCGCACACGAACTGAGACGAAGTGAAGACAAAGATGATTCTCCGGATCTGGTAGATGCTACACTAGGCCTACCTGAGGCACCAGCTTCGCCAGATGAGACAGACCCTGGGGAGGACGTGCATGGTCTAACGCCCGAACCAGGCTGGTATGCCCTACAGCCGATAGAGGGTCCTGCCCCGAGACGATCTGAGAGGTTACAATTGAAGCGCCAGAGGTAGTGATGTTGTCGGGACGACAACAAAATCAGGCGGGGAATATGTGACAGCGCCATATTGTCACTATCATGGTCTCCGACACTATCATGGTCTCTGTGGTTTAGTGCCTTTTTACCACATTATCTTCAAGAAGAAGATTTATTACTAGGCCACAATAAAGCCTAAAAATAGTTGTGTGTTATATTTGATAGTTGTGGATTATATTTGTGTTTTTCGCTATAGCGATAATCGCGTGTGTTATTTAAGTGGCACAATCAATACGCGCAGCGGACTAAGTTGAGCGATTAGCCCAAGGGCCTATATAAAGAGGTAGCGAGCCAGCAGGGGCCTCTTAGTTCGTCAATCACCCAGAGAAAGAAACGAGTCGATCTACAAAATAGATGCCTTGAACACGATTAGCAACTGAGCACTGGCTATGTGTTTTGTTTGTTGGTTTATTTGTTTAATGTTTGCTTCGTGTGCAATATTTCTTTAAATGCTTTTCTAAACCTACACACTTTTGCCACCATTCTCAATTATTTTGAATAATTATAATCATACAGTTGGCTTTTGCCTCCTGAAATTTTACACAGTAGTTCTAACACATCTACACACTTCCTAACGCACAAGTGAATTACTCACTAGAAATACATATATTTATATACATATATATGTATATAGATCATTTCTTACCCTCAGGCACATACAGTCGAGCTGTTAGTGGTTGTAATGGTCTGCTCTCAGATCAGGGTTGCCAGATAGACATTTTAATGTAAAGCCAAACAATACTAGAAAAATGCGAAACAAATTTTAATATATTTTTCATACTCACAAGAAAAGTTTTTTTAGCATTTCTGGAGACGCTGTGAAGTCTTTGCAACATTTGCTTGAAAATAATAGTTCTGCCCTGATTCTCACAATTGCACCAAGAAGACTCAGCTGCATTCTGTTTCTTGCCTTCGTTTTAACAGAGGATACAAGAGAAAATGTCCTCTCAACTACAGCATTGCTGACAGTGGTTATTAGGCAAGTAAGGGCAAAGGTGGCAAGCTCTTTAAATGCCTGATGCTGAAGTCCATCAATCCAAAACTGTTCAGTGTCTACAAGGAGTCCATCTTTCTTAAATGGAGCTTCTTTCCAATCGACAAAAGGCATTTGTCTGTATTGTTCTTCAATTTTGCTGACGTTGTTTCCTGCATGGTGCATAAAGGGTAATTCGGAAAACATGGGCCTTGAAATTTGATTTAAAATTATCACAAGGCTCAATTTTTTTATTTCCTCGTCAATCAAATTGAATATATTTTCTCCTGTAGCCTCTTGCACCGGAATTAAACCGATAAATCCAGTTACAATTTCCTTTCTCCTATCTCAAAAAAATCTTAACTAATATACACAAGTGTTTTTGTGTTGACATGTCAGTAGATTCATCTATAATGATGGCATATTTCTTGTTCTGAAAGTCATCAATTAGATCAGTTTTCAGTGCAGGCGAAATGATGTTTTTGATTAAGCATGCGCATTTACTTCTATGTAACTTTATGTGCTCCAGTGTACTCCAATGCTCATGTGCTATTATGATTTCACTCAAGTGGTCAACTATACGTATCGCACAATGGCAGGTCATGCTTACAGCAATTTGCAGCTCTACTGCCTTAACTTTATCCGTATCTTGCCTAGGAGTCTTTCTTGCATTTTGCGTCTGGCCTTGTAATGGAGTTCTCTGCTTGTGTTCTCAGATTTTTCATGATTTGAGAGGTTGCTAATTCTTGGTAGAGTTCACCCATCCATAACTCCAACCTACCCGTCTATTCTTTGTTATTCTTCTTCCACTACACATTACTGGACACAAGTATTTCGGCCTTTATTTGGTCTATACTTGATGATAGGAAAGTTATATTAGTGATTGCGTCTTTAAAACTGTCTGGGTCGTCCGCGGGTCCTATACCATAGTTGTGTGAGTGTCTGTTAAGGAACATTATTATGTATATTACATGTTGGCCTCATTTAGATTTGTTACCAGTTTAAATTTACGCGCTAACATATTTATCTGAAGTCAACATGATGTATTTTACACTATAAGATATTGCTGGTGAACGCGATTATGTGTAGACGTCACTAGGAAAGGATGACGTAATGAGGTGCTGCACTAATGCATGCAAACGGTCTTTCTTGGCCTTTCGTCGTTTGAATCCGTCTAAGCAAGACGTGGATTATTACTGCTCCCACAGTTATTGAAGTTTACAGATCTCCTATGTGGCTTATAATGAGACGAAGGTCGCCACTTTAATTCTACTTGATGCAGTATTTGAGCATCCTATATTGATGAGTATGTTGATGAAGAAGGAAGTTCAGGGAGTATAATTATAATATTTCCATCGCCAGCTGTCGGTTATCACTACTTCAATGAGTCCACTTGCCGGCATTGCTAGTATACAGGCCAGACATGTGACGATGAAGCACTGAATATAGGAGACTGATATAATGTTTGTATAAGATGATTGCCATGAACTTGATGTAATGCCTCGTCATTAAATATATTTTGTCCGTGGACCCAACCACGAATATCGTTGTGAAGTTCAATCAAGTTGACATATTGTTGTTGGACACGCACATCGCAAGAAACATCAATTAGCACGATACTCTAGTAAAACTCTCAATCCCCGATGTAACAGACAACATGGCGGCACAGTGTGATGGGGAACGATTTTGTCCAGAAAATACAACAAGCAACTAAGAAGAAAGTGTGAAGAGAAAGATTATTATTTGCAAAAACTTTACAAATTGTTCCGGCGTTTGGAAAAATCTGCATCAAATACAGCGTACGGCGCATGCGTGCCAAAAGTCATGACGACGCAACGAATTTTGTTTGTCAAGAAGATGTCTGCTACAGCGAAAGCTCCTTTCAACTTCAATTATCGCAAGTCCGCAATGGAGTCGTTTGATCGAGGAACCTGCTTTTAGAACGCCTGAAGCCTGATTCAAGTCATCAGTCTTTTCTTGACATTGCCTTGTGGTGTCTACGAGGATTTTGTTCGGCTGCGTCAGTTAAGTACCATTTTTGGGCTTATAACATTTTAGCCATGTTGTCCTTTAGGCAATCCCTTTTCGTATACCTACTTATTCATGCATGTTTTATGTATTTTTATGTATTGTTGTAGTCCATCTATGTGGGAGGATGGCGGGAACCTAGGATCTCTGTAATGCCGCTTTTGGCTGACCACAGAAATTCAAGGTCGTTCGTTTGAATATTTTCTGCTAGCAAAAGATCCACTGAGAAATCTCGTGGCATACTCTGTTTGCTCCTGAATTTATTCAACATTATCTGTTTAGTTGTAAAGTTTTGTATATATACATTGTATTCTCATTGTACTTTGGTTCATTTTTGTTTATTTACGTCATTTGTTCGTCATATAGTGTAATTCTAACCTGACTACCGTTTTGTTTTTCAAAAAAATGTCAGCTGTTTACACTAGTAATACTCTCAATCCCCGATGTAACAGTGTCACGAGAATGACCTCAGCCAATAATGCACTTATTTTGGGGTGCATTCACGATGTACTGTCACAGCAAGACGATGGTGCCATCTGGTTGGTCCTAGGTTCGATTCCCGATAAGCCTATCACTCATATTTTCTTTTCTGTTGTCTAGTACCGCCCTTTATGTCCAACGAGTACATGTTAATTACCTTTATTTATTTATTTATTTACTTATTTAATTCTTGATAAAATGTTACAGTGGTACAATTTACAATAAGCTGCCTCCGATCCATCAGCAGCCTTTTGGACCCATACAAATGTTTCTTCCCATTTGCGGTTGTACTTACGATTGCTATCGTAAGAAGCTTTCCATTCATTTGACAACATGGCCATGACTGTTAATAATAATAGATTTATAAAAACAGCCGAAGGTGTCACAGTATCACCACAAAACGTTATTACATATAGAAAGTACACTTCACGGCAGATTAGGAAGATTATAAATCACATCCAAACATTTCGGAGGTCCGAGACAACAGACAAACTGGAGCGACGGTCCCTGGTTGGCTATTTTATTTATTTTTTTATTGTTTGCCTTCTTCTGGCAAGGCGCGTCCCTTTCAACCTATTTGGTTATATCAGAGCGTATTTATTTGGTTACATCAGAGCCCCGGTTGGCGTCTTCTTGTCCAGATTCTTGGCGGCAGAAATATTGCCAAATGTAACTGACCAAAAACCATTTCTCTTAAAGGAAAATGATTTCGAAAAAGGATGGTTTGTAATTTTCGTGCAGATAATTTTAGCATGTAAAAAAGCCAGGAAAAAGCCTCAAAGCGAAATGAATTTTCTAACGCCAATCACATTTTTTAAAAATAAAAGCAAAATTTCTGAAATCTGGCGTTAAAAAGGCCAATCTGGCAACCCTGTCTCAGATACAGAAGGTAAGGCACTATTCACTAGTACTTGTAGCGCTCGCTGTATTTTCAAATTATGACTGGCCTATTTCTGTTAGAACTACGTTCTATATATAGTCCGAGATTGGACGTCAGAGGGGTTTTCCTGTTCAACTAATATTTGCGGTCCGAAATGGATGTAAAATCTGCCCATGTGTACAAATCAGGAAAACTAAGAATTTATTTAAGCTTCGTTATTCCTGGAGCGATTTCCTTCATCTAAAGTTTAAAGTACACCCTGTATTATTCTACATCTTCCTAACTAATGTTTTTTTTTCATTCCTAAATGCATTTTATTCTATGCGTACTCCAAAGAGCAAAATTATGGACCAAACTAAGGCTTCGATGCATTCGACCAGAGATTTATCTCTTAATATGCTACTGGCCGTAAAAGTCTCTGCACGGGCGTGTAGAGCAATATGCCCAATATCGTATTGGTGACCTCTTCCAGGTGGTACCTCTTTCCTAGGTCTGTAATTAAATTCCATTCTCAAGTGATCCGCACATATTTGGACTCCATTCTTGACTGCCTAATGTTCTGTAAACACGGCCTAAAGGTGCGTTTTCATTGGTTCTCTCTGCATCCTTCTATTCCCAAAGTATGGCGTTTCATTTGGGTAAAGAATTCCGTGTTGTGAATCAGAATTTCACGACACCATCCTTTAAAAACGTTAAGAGTTATTTCTAATTTTATATTGTTTTATTTATTATATAAAATCAACTGGGTAAATGCCGGTGACACATACTTGGGTTCGCTCTCTTTTCCTCTCCGGCAGTATTGTTATTTTAGAGTCATTGGTTGCACTTATTCTCCGTAATAATTCGTCTTGTCTGTTTACCTGACCATCCCTGCTGAGAGTGTAGACAGGTGATGCAATAATGCAGTGCTAAGTTTATTTAGCGCTGATATGGTGATTGTGATTCACTAGTTACTGTCGTGAAGAATCACAGCCCAGATGGTTCCATGAGGGTCAGTGTTTCCACAAGGACGGGGAGATAAATTACCTGTCTGTGGACAAATTACAGACATGCACCTGAAAGATGGAATGTTATAATAACCACCGGACAGAAGTGTTACAAGGACATTATTTGTGATAATGTAGGGAGTTGTAGTGCGAATCGACGGACATAACAACTCTTTATTCGGAAAATGACCTTTTAAATAACATGCAGAATTTTCCTATGAGGTAATTTTTTGAATAGACGCCATCAAACCACGCATGATTGTAGCTATTGGCTGGCATTCGGGATGTAAACATAACAACATTTCATATTGGAGCCTGGTTCTAATAGTAAACAACAATGTACGTGGGACGAAAGTTGTAATATAACCTGACACTTTTTTAAAATAAACTCATCCTTTCACATGCATGTTTGAAACTACTGGAGGGCATTCGGAATGTAGGCATAACAACATTTCTGGCGTCTTGCCTAATAGTAAACAGCATATGTCAGGAACAAAAGGAGGAATATAACTTGACACTTTTGCAGTTTAGAACACAGTGAAATTCAACTCGCCAGGAGATAACTAGACCTGCCAGAGTTACAAGTTGCCGTAACTATTTCTCTGAGCCAGAAGTCAGTCAGTGATCCCAAAAACTTTTTGGATCAGTGGTCTGCAGAGCTCAGTAGAGGCAACCCATGACAGCCGGTAAACGAAAGTTAGATTAAATGTAGACTTCCGGTAGCAGCGGTAGCCATTTTGGTTCAGCCATGTGATCCTAATTAGATAGTTTTTGCGTTTATTTGTATTATTTCTACTGAACTCTCATGATATGTTCTTTCTGTTCCTGTTTGCCTGTCCCTAATAAAGGCCTTGTGGCCACAACGTAGGTTTTTCCCCTTGTCTTTCATCCTAGTAGGACGTATTACTTTTTCCCCACCTCCACAATACATTAAATTTACAAAGAAAATGAAACTGCTTGCAAAGTTTCAGCTTTCCAACATATGAACGAATGGATGAAATCTTTAATTTTATCAGGGTTAAAAATAAAAATTAAAAGAAGACATTATTGTCTTTTTTACAATTCTGCCTTGCAATAATAGAATTGTAATGTGTTTTCAAATTAAAACGTTATTAACTTTAATAATAAGCACTGAATGTTAACACTGCACTCAGTATAGAGATTTTGAGTCAAAGATTTGACACATGACAAATATACAAAGCTCAAATGATCTTAAATAAAAGTGATTAACGAAAGAGCTCGTGATATATAATTCCACGTAGCGGAATATATGACGGATGGTGTACCACGATATCGAGGATGCACTATAGCAAAAGACCTGGGGGATGATGCACTATGGTAAAGGGCATGGTGGATGATGCACTATGGTAAAGGACCTGATGGATGATGCACTATGGTGAAGGGTCTGGTGAATGATTGTCGCGAGGTGAGTTTTGAAGAGATAGGACAGCTTGAATGGAATGGAAGAATAAAGATAATAATGTCTTATTGATAGCTTCCGAGTTTGAAGAAACTGCCTCTCCTCGGGAAATAGTGTACTAGAAATTTACTTAACAGAGAATTCTGGTACCTAAACAGGATATTTTCTGGACGATAAATTCTTCCTCAGGAATCCTACAAAAGGACTGTATAAGCCACATAAGGTTGAGAAAGAGATTTGGTGTCCAACCACATTTTAGACTGTATGGGATATTTCTTCTCCCCTCTCGCGCCAATACCAAGAATATCCATGGTCGCTGGTTTTCCAGTAGATCTGCTGTGATACCGCTTGCGTTGATTCACTGGATCTACCTTGGTGCACTCTGGGCAGGAATTTACAAACCAGTTAATGTCCTCAGTAATACCTGGCCAGTAGTAATGGGTGGCTATCCTTTGTTTTGTGGCACCATTACTCAGGCGTTCACTCAAAGAAGCAATATGCCCCCATGCTATAACCTTGTTTCTATATGTGGATGGTACAACAATCTGCCCATTCCCGCTTGGTCCTCTGCCAGCTTTCCTGTGCAAAAGTCCATGTTCCATATAGAAATCCCCTTTTCTGGGAGGGTTATGTGTTTTTGGCAATTTGCCAAAGCAAAGCTTCAATGTACTATCTTGGGCTTGAGCCTTCTTCATCTCAGTTGAATGAATTTTTAAATGAGTGGTCCCCTCTCTATTCTGGGAACCTGACCTGGTCTGGGTGTCTTCCACAACCTCAGATTTTATAGGATTTCCCAAAAAAAAACATATCCACGCCCCAACATCAGGGGGTAGAAGGGATCATCTAGTACTGCTGCATATATTTCCCCTTCCACATAGCGACAACTGACTTGAATCTTTGCTATGGGCAAAGTTAGGGTAATGCTCCCTTGAGTGGCCCTTGAATATCCACTGTTTCTGTGGTGATTTGTTCAGGGTGCACCAGAGATGCACACACGACTTCATCATAGGACAAACCTGTGTCATACATTCCTGTGACTTGTTTGCCATTCACAGTCACTATCTCCTGTGTAGGTGGGTGATGGAGGCTATTCTGACTCACTGTCAGTTCCTTCCTATCAGAAGTCTTCACCTGTAAGCATGCAGCATAATAAGGAGGGGTTTTCCTTCTGCAATCTGCAGTATTGTGGTTGCTCATTTTGCAAGTCTTACATCACTTCTCTTCCTTTCTTGGAGGTTTCTTATCGTATGCCAGAGGGTTTCTTTCATGTTGCTCATGGTTTCGGTGGTTGGTCTTGTGGAAATGGTTTCGAGTGGGTTCGTCTTCTTCCTGCTCGAAGTGGTTGTGAGGCTTCTGGAGAAATTCTCCTTGTTTCCTTTTTGCCCCTTGTGTTAGAGAATGTGCCAATTGGTGACTTTCAGCATATTTGATTATGTCTTTCAACCTATCCCATCTGTTTTCTATCAGGAACTTTTTCGTTTCAGGGGTCATGGTATCTAAAAGTTGTTCTATCAACATCATCTCCTTTAGCCCCTCGAAATCTGGAGAAAAGTTTCCAAACTTACACCACCTTAGTAGGTAAGTCTCCAATCATGCCGTAAATTGCTGATAAGTCTCTCCAGCCTCCTTCTTAGCAGTTTGGAATTTTTTCTGATAAGCCTCAGAGTTCTGTTCGTAATGAACAAGCAATGTGGTAAAGGGCCTGGTGAATGATGCACTATGGTAAAGGGCCTGGTGGATGGTGCACTATGGTAAAGGGTCTAGTGGATGATGCACTATGGTAAAGGACCTGGTGGATGATGCACTATGGTAAAGGACCTGGTGGATGATGCACTATGGTAAAGGACTTGGTGGATGATGCACTATGGTAAAGGACTTGGTGGATGATGCACTATGGTAAAGGACCTGGTGGATGATGCACTATGGTAAAGGACTTGGTGGATGATGCACTATGGTAAAGGACCTGGTGGATGATGCACTATGGTAAAGGACCTGGTGGATGATGCACTATGGTAAAGGACCTGGTGGATGATGCACTATGGTAAAGGACCTGGTGGATGATGCACTATGGTAAAGGGGCTGGTGGATGATGCACTATGGTAAAGGACTTGGTGGATGATGCACCATGGTAAAGGACCTGGTGGATGATGCACTATGGTAAAGGACCTGGTGGATGATGCACTATGGTAAAGGACCTGGTGGATGGTGCACTATGGTAAAGGGTCTAGTGGATGATGCACTATGGTAAAGGGCCTGGTGGATGATGCACTATGGTAAAGGGCCTGGTGGATGATGCACTATGGTAAAGGGTCTAGTGGATGATGCACTATGGTAAAGGTCCTGGTGGATGGTGCACTATGGTAAAGGGCCTGGTGGATGATGCACTATGGTAAAGGACCTGGTGGATGATGCACTATGGTAAAGGACCTGGTGGATGATGCACTATGGTAAAGGGCCTGGTGGATGATGCACTATGGTAAAGGGGCTGGTGGATGATGCACTATGGTAAAAGACCTGGTGGACCGATGCTTATGACAAAGAACCTGGTGGACGGTGCACAATGGTAAAGGACCTGGTTGATGATGCCCTAATATTCAGAACTTAACGAGTACTAGACGAAGCTAAAAAAACATGACCAGGTGAATAGATATAACAAAAGGCGTTACCTTGTTGTGGGTCATCCTATGATAGTACAAGTTTGAGCTGGCAGTGAATCTTTTGCCGCAGGTTTTACATTGGTGTGGCTTCTCTCCAGAGTGGATTCGCCTGTGGGTATTCAGCGAGGACGAGGTGGAGAACGCCTTCCCACATACGTCACACGCGTGCGGCTTTTCACCTGAGACATTTATGACATTGATTTTTGTGAATTTTTACATGCGATTATATTAAATGATTCTCCTAAACTATTTACCTTTAATACACTGTCAAGTTAAGAGTTGAGTTTATGAATGTTCTTGCAAGCAATTTGATGAGGTATAAATAAATTGATTTGTTTGACTAAAATAATTAAAGAGATCGCCACAATGCAAATTAAATAATAAAAAAAAAAAAACGAGCCCGACGAGCTGCATTTTTATTATTAAAGCTTTCAAATTAAACTTCGACTTTAGCACATTTCACTTTTGTGTATATGTTTTTACAAGTAAGTTGATGCAGTACCAAATAAGTGGGCTTCTTTGACCAAAATGAAGAGACGCCACATTGTAAATTAAACCGAAAAAAAATACAGGAAACGAAGTGCTTCACACACTCCTATTAAAGTTAGTTGCTTATCCTTTACAGGACGTGGCAATCAACCCCAGCTTTTATTGGCTGTTTGTGATTTTTCTAGGCAATTTTTTTTTCATTCAGTAGTTTGCCATTGCTTTCTGAACGGTACGGCACTTATACCATTGTTAAAAATCCACACAAAGCGATCTGCTACCAAACCGCCTGCAGCAGGGTTCGAACCTGGTATATCTGGATTATGAAACTGCGTTCATATCCATTAGCTAACTCCATTTTATTTTTTCTTGGAAGGTATTTTTAACAATTAGTTTGATGCAGTACAAATAAATTGACTAAAAATAATTAAAGAAATTGCCACAATGCAAATTAAACGGGGAAAAACAGGAGCCGGAAGTGCTGTATTTTTACAAATTAAGCAAAGGATCCCGTTACGCGCCCATTGAGGCATATCGGGAATTTGGAGTTAGGCCCATATTTTCTTGAAAACATCAGGGGTGATGTGGTCAGCATCAAGCCGGCCGCCTTAACCTTCCCAGACTTGCTCTGGTACCCAATTCATGAGGCTGGGTCGATCACGGAGCCGTTTGCGGTCTAAAAAATCGCACCTCAACTGGGGATCGAACCATAGACCACCGAGCTAGGAAGCCAGTGCACTTATTAAGCAAAGAGTGACATCAAATTTCAATGCGTAGATTTCTTTCTTCTTTTGCCTTCTCGTATGGAGAATGGGACCACCTCTGCTGATGACCCCTTTGACAGTGGCGTCACTAGGGTTGGTGTCATCCAGTGCGGTAACTCATGGTGTCACCCCCTTGGACTTCCTCCCGTACCAGACCATACAGAATCCTTAGTAATGTTTTTTGTACTAATGTTACTCGTAAATCGTAATTCCCGCATTTCACTGAATGTAATGGCAATAGTAGTGACATAAACAACTAGCAAAATTAAAATTACACCTTTAAATTACAATATCATACGCACAGCCTAAATGTATTTACATTTACATAGTTTCATGTGGTTAAATCGAAAATTCGGTAAGAAAACAATAGAATTCGAAGTAAAAAAGAACTACATTAAAATTATGTTCATTTTGAAAAAAAAAAAAAATTTTCTGCTGAAACACTGCACTAACATTTTATAGACAGTCATTTTGGTGTCACTCCCGCTGATGGTGTCACCCGGTGCGGTCCGCACCCCCTTAGTGACGCCAGTGTCCTTTGCTAGATGTCTGCATCAAAACATTCATGTGATCTTGCAGCTTTGGTTTCCCAATTAGTTTTATGTGATGAGTTTGCCAGCCCCAAACACAACCTTATATCAATCGCCTCTTACCAAATACCCGAGATAGCAGTAGTTCTACTATTTCGTTGTCTCTTCGGAGATTTCCAGCAATAAACGGGAATTCCAGCAATAAACGGAAATTCCAACAATGCAACAATCTTTTCTGATTCCCAAACTATATAGCCGTTTGAAATATATAAAAACATAAAACATCTCCATAAAATGCAGGTGAGTTAGTGGATGATTCAGGATTAGTCAGTCCTCTTAAGGGGAAGACAATGTGTAATATGAACATAAAAATTAAGAATGCTACTGGCAGCGTGGGATACGATTTACTACTGTAACCTCAAGCAAGCCAGTTCGTCCAGCAGGGAGAAAATATAGACTCGAGAAGAATAATTACTGGGGAGGGGGGGGGGGGGTGTTTCAAACCTGTAAATCCAGTCTTGTGAACAACTTTCTGCAAATATTGCTAAGCGGGTGATATTCCAACCCATAGTCCAGTCTGAGAATTTTTTGCTAATATACCAACGTAGTTGATATTCCAATCCATAATCCAGTCTGAGAATTTATTGCTAACATCAGTGTGTAGTTTATATTCCAACTCGTAATCAAGTCCGAGCATTTGTAGCTAACATTCCTATGTAGTTGATATTCTGAAAACATCATCTCGCAAACATGGATGTGAGTGCAATATTCAAACCCAGAATGAGGCCAGTTTAGAACACGTGATAACTGACAGCCACACTGGTTTGAATCTTGTGATAATTTCTTCCAATATATCTATTATACTTGCTCTCCTCTTGTCTATGAAGTATTATGTATATCAACCTCTGCCTGTTTAAATAAAAGTTGATATTAATTGTTCCTTCATTATTTACATAATTTTCCTTTGCGTTCCTTATGGAGCATGGAGCCAGTAGTGCTGCTGGTCTCGTTCCTTTGTAGGAAGCCTGCACCAAGCAGTCACGTGCTCTAGCAATGGCCGTTTATGTAACAAATTTTTTGTACATGAGGTTGGCAGTCCGTTGCACAACCTCACATTAGTGGCTTGTACGACATGCCTGTAGGTCCTATTCTTCTTTGTCGCTTTGGAGACACAACCCCCCCACCCCTCCCCCGAACGGATTATACTTACCGGTATGCGTTCTGGTGTGCCTCTTCAGCAGTGATGGTCTATCAAACTTCTTCCCACAAACATCACACGGCCACCACGTACGTTCCCGACATCGTTTTAGCTGCTGGTGATCCAGGGTTCCTGCAGACTGCAGATCTAATGTGCTGGCAGATTTAGGGCTCAGGGGCAACTTTGAAGGAGAAAGATCAAACATTAAAATACACTAAATGCAAATAATGACTGGCTGCCTCAGTATGTAACACAAATTACTTCAGAAACAATTTTAAGAGCGCGGGAAATTGGCACAGGCTTTTTACTGCAAGGAAGTTACTAAATTAATTATTGTTGTTTTTCTTTGCTTTCTAATATTTGTTTCTTTATGGTTTCCGTAGTTTACCTCTCTTTATCTCTGCTGTGTTTTACAGTTTTATCTCTTTGGATTACGATTTCTCTTTTCGAGTCAGTCACTAGTCAACACCTAACGGGAAATAATCATGGTGTGCTTTTACGGTGCAGAACCTCATGATGGCACTAATTCTACAGTGGACATTCATCGGGATGCTCTGATTATGAAACTAAGGAGCGACGTGTCAAAAAAATGTCATGAAGAGCAATATTCTGAAATTTCGCAAATAAATTAAACAGCTGTTTTTTCACAATATGTTTTGTAAATATGTGGACATCTTTTAAAATATTGCCTTGGTAATTATTAAAAAACCCAAAACAAAAATTAAAATTAAAATTTACTATTATTCCATCTTCGAATCTTTACTTAAGGAGAATTGGCTGAGTTGCTGAAAATGTAACGAACTCACTTCATTATCCAAAGCTCAATATAAAATACTTATTCATGCTCATCGGAAGTGCAAATGGCGGAAATTAAAGAAACTGTGTCCAGAATCAAACATCCGCCATTATTACGGATGGAAACAAAATGCGCAACGTTTCAACATTCGCGCATTTCAGTTCCCCGCCCGAAATATGTGTCGTGAAAAAGATTGCAACTTTGGTAGAAAAAGATGTAACATAAAAACGTCAGCCAGCAAGGGATACTTTGATTTATTGTTTGTTTCGTTATGATTGCTTTGGTTTAGTAATATTTTGTTTTAGGATCGACTGATGTAGTTAGGTTGGGTAAAATATTATGACAGATATTTGAATTGGATGCTTATGCTAGATGATAAAGCTTATGTCTTACTTCGTCACCTGTATCTAGATTGTCTGATGACGTAACTGACTGACTGATGGTATTGTTCCTTTAGTACACAAGAGAACTAAGAAATGACGGACTTACTTTGTGTGCGAAAGGGGTCGTTTCATTGGGAGATGAAGACAGGTCTGCTTCGCTGGACCTAATATCTTCAAAGTGAGAACGGAAGCTGCTACGTGACTGCACTTTGCTGTCTGCAGTTGTTCCTGTATGGGACTGCTCCTTCATACAGTGTAATGAGCTTGTGTTAATTTCAGAAGGAGAAGGTGGTGTCTCCGTAGATGAACCCGCCTCCATCTTCGAGACCAGGTTCGATTTTTCGGAATGGAGTGAGGGCATCTCCTTGAAAGTTGGTGACAGTCCAACATGGCAGGATCTCTGAGTGTACGGAGTGTGTGCTCCATCTTGAACCGTTGGCTGGATTTTCTCTCCTAAAGTTAAAATAATAAAGTTGTTAAATGTATTATTTTAGATATTCAATAATTATTTGTAGTACATATACATTTTAAAGTTGGTAAATAAATTAAGTTGTTACCATTACAAGTTAAAAAAAAATCAAGCGATGCATAAATCAAACCTAAGGCATTTAGAAGTAACCAAATCTTTTCAAACGAGATCAGCCATTCCAAGACCCCCCCCCCCCCCCCCCCCACCTTTTCCAACTCCTCATAGAATAACGTATCATAGAGAGAATATTGACTACACACATGAGAAGAATTCAGAAAGATCAAGCCATGACAAGAGCTTACATTTCATTGAAGAAGATGCAGTAAACGAACTTAATCATTACAAAACAGCTGAAACATGAGGAAGGAAGAAAGAAAGAAAGAAAGAAGAAAGAAAGAAGAAAAGAAGAAAAGAAAGAAAGAAGAAAAGAAAGAAAGAAAGAAAGAAAGAAAGAAAGAAAGAAAGAAAGAAAGAAAGAAAGAAAGAAAGAAAGAAGAAAAGAAAGAAAGAAAGAAAGAAAGAAAGAAAGAAAGAAGGAAGGAAAGAAGGAAAGAAGGAAGAAAAGAAAGAAAGAAAGAAAGAAAGAAAGAAAGAAAGAAAGAAAGAAAGAAAGAAAGAAAGAAAGAAAGAAAGAAAGAAAGAAAGAAAGAAAGAAAGAGAAAGAAAGAGAAAGAAAGAAAGAAAGAAAGAAAGAAAGAAAGAAAGAAAGAAAGAAAGAAAGAAAGAATGAATGAATGAATGAACAAAAAAAGAAAGAAAAGACAGCCCATAGAACGCTCATACGTGGAAACGTAGCAAACACAAAAGAACTAACACACAAAGCAATTACTGAGGATACATACCGCCTGGCACCTTGCTGAAATCACCATTCCCGTCAGTTGCATCATCATCAGTAAGGGAATTTTCAGAATCACCTTCATGAAAGTTATCTTTATCGCCATCGTTATCTGGATTTGTCTCATTGACTACATCGACTTCTACTTCTTTTGATTGGTCGTGCTCATTGTCACTTGTCTGATCTTTCATTTCAGAGCTCTCGCTTACTTCTACCTGATCATTTTTCTCCTGACTGCCGACATCTGCAGCAGACGTATCAGAATTCGTTTCGCTAGATGCGTTCTCTGTTGTTTGATGGTCTTCTTTCACAAATGAAGTATCAATCGGGATGTGCCCTGAATGCCTGTCGCTACCGGATGTCTCTCTTGATGAACCAGACGTAAACATTGGTGATGTAAAGCTTGACTCGTGCGGAATACCCCTTGGATAACGAAAACTGTTTGGAGTATCACACTGGAGGGATGCGACAGATGAAGATGATGATGATGAAGATTCGAGCTTTGACGATCTTCTTTGACTTACCGAGTCTTCGGAAAAAGAGTCTCTACTTACCTTTTTTGCGTGTAAAGGAGTTGACGTCATCATACTGGGTTTAATGTCATGAGTCTTTCGAGCAAACAGTCCAGCCTGCACGTCATTATAAGACAAAAGTGGACCTAAGTTTGGAGAATATGGAGAAAAAGGCAACGATGGTGTTCTATCGTACAATGTCCTTTCTGCTGTTAGGTGAAACAAAACTGTGATTTCCTCGTTGGGTTTAATAGGACGGATGACTTGGTAGAACGACTGGCCTCTGACCTTTGAACTGATGATGTTTGCGTCATCGGGTTCAGTAGTTGTTTTAACGAACCTGACCCAATTACAGTGGCGTACTTCCTGTCCGTTGATGTTCAAAATGGCGTCATAGCAACCGTAGAAGCGGCGTATCTGAAAAATACAACAAAAGTACAAAATTAAATACTTGCTTCTCTTTATTTAGGCATTTATGAGAAGACTATATGTGAATACATTACTGGGACCTCAAGACGCAGCAATAGAGACCGCAGTCAGCGACTCATAGCTTGACTGCCTGCGTCAGGACCAGCGAACCAGAGCTGGTCAAGACCGCACTCCACCTCTACGTGGTGGTCCTGGAAACAGTCTGCAGCTGTGCAGGCTGGCTGAGCGAGTGTGGATCGAAATGGGAAGGCAAACCCGGTCCTAAAAAATGCCTTGCAGAAGTCGGATGTGTCGACCGAAAGGTGCAGATATCACAGCTACGTTGTAAACAGACACAACGCAACCACCGTCCTTTTCAGGGCGAACGAAGAAGAAGAAGAAGAATACATTACTTATCAGCGATCGCGTTGGTTCCACTAAGACAGAAAACAACGTTAGAGCATAAACATTTATTGATCCCAAGTATTCATAAAAGCTATTTCCATAGCAGATACGGCCGTAGGGAAATGAAGTGTTAGAGACTTCAATATACTACGCTTCAACCTAATTGGTTGGGGTGACCGGTTCCTTTCTTCGCTGCCTGTGCCTTCCCTCTGGTTCGAAACCGGGTATCGTCACGCTCCAGTCTACCGAGCTGTAAATTGGTACCTGCTCTTAATGTACGGAAGGCAAAAACAACAGGAAAAAAAAGTACTTGCTCCACCTCATAACTGGGGTTCGTGACAACCATTACCAGGACAGAAGGACGGCGAAAAAAAGAGGCAGACCAAAGACAACCTGGCGGAGAACAGCGGAAGCTGAGATGCAAAGCATAAACCAGAGTTGAGGGCTCGGCACAATGGATGGCCACAGATCGAGCAAAATGGGGACAGTTTTTTGCTGCCCTACAAGACCCCACTAGGCGTGATGACCACTGACTGCTTTGTCAGTCATGAGCTAAGGATCCAAGAAAAAGAAGAAGTAGACTACCTTTACTTTTATCTTAATTGCCGAGTCAGGTACCCGCTTACAGCTTGGTAAACGTGGAGCATGGCTCAACCAGGTTTCGAACCCAACGACTTTGCCTGGAGAAATAAGCGCTCTAACCACTTTGCGCTTGGTGCCCCAAATGCAACATAAAAGCCTTGAACTGATACGGGACAGGAAGACTTGGCGTAAGTTTGTTAAGGCCCATATTCCTCTATGAATCGAAAGTTGATGAAGAATATCTTCTTCTGCGTTCAGTTTGTAGTCATGCTTAATCTGCAGGCCTGTCACCAGGACGAAAGTCCACCGTCTTTTCCAGGTCAGCGCGGCAGCCCCATAGCTTCTGCTTGAGTTCAGCACCTCCTGGCCAGGTCAGACGTCGTAGGTCATCATGGGTTAGGCAGTTTTGGAGAATGTGTTCTGGAGTCTGGAGTACAGTTCCGCATGGACATTCATTTTTATAAGATATCCTGAGGCGATAGAGATGGTACAGTGAAGAATGACACAAAAGCTACAATCTTTGACATACCGTCACGTGTGTAAATCTGCAAGGTCATGCATCTTCCGTGTTGTCTATTGTTATACAGGGAACGCGCGCTGGACGACTGTGGAAGACGAGAGGGAGATCAGCAAGGAAAGGGAGGTGACACAGAGCGACGAATGAAGGCGAGGGATCGATCTGGAGGGAGAAAGCCAAAGTGACAGAGATATTAGATGAACTGAGGCGTCACACCCACTGACTTACTGACGCGAGGAGCAGAGTGGTGACCTTGTCCAATCCAGCTGAGGGAGAAAATGTATGGTGACGAGAGAAACCTGAGACGGGCTGAGAGAATTATAGTTATTTGAAAGCAAACAAAAACAGAGAAGACCGATTGATTGATTGATTGATTGATAAAGCTGAAACCATTGTGTCAAAATCATGCCATATCATATGCCCTTTATCGTTCCCGATATCCCGGGATCTCTTAAGCGACAAAGAAAGAATAGAACTACTACACTGTCAGGCATATCGAGCTACGGAGTTGTATAGATTAAATTATTATTAAATAGATAGTATAGATTAGATTATTATTACACAGACAGTAAAGATTAGATTATTATTAAATAGATAGTATAGATTATATTATTATTAAATAGATAGTATAGATTAGATTATTATTAAATAGATAGTATAGATTAGATTATTATTAAATAGATAGTATAGATTAGATTATTATTAAATAGATAGTATATATTAGATTATTATTAAATAGATAGTATAAATTAGATTATTATTAAATAGATAGTATAGATTAGATTATTATTAAGTAGATAGTATAGATTAGATTATTATTAAATAGATAGTATAGATTAAATTATTTTTAAATAGATAGTATAGATTAAATTATTATTATTAAATAGATAATATAGATTAAATTATTATTAAATAGATAGTATAAATTAAATTATTATTAAATAGATAGTATAGATTAAATTATTATCAAATAGTATCGATTAAATTATTATTAAATATACAGAACAAACTTGGAACAAGTTCAAAGACTTCAATAACTTGAGCCAAGGGGCTATTCATAAAAGATGTCCGCATGAGAAGGGGGAGGGTATGTAAAAAGTGGACAACTGTGGACATGGGGGAAGATATTTAATTTGAAAGTGGACATCCAATTCACAAACCACATGGCAACTCTCGTTCACATACAAATCTATCAAGAGTAACATACCCTCTTATCTTCGAAAGCTTGGTACTGTCCAGCTAAACCCAAATAAACGTTCTTTCGACGTTGTCCCTCTTGCCAGGCTTCCGATCCTTCTAGACTTAAAATCTCTAATACAAAGAGGTTTTAACTTCTACGCTCCTGTTCTCTGGAACAAACAACCTTAGTATATTAACTCTCTGGTAACCGACATCACATTTATTGTGATTTCATAATTATGTGTTTTAAGTATAGGTATGTAATTAAAAATTTAAGCTTATATGTTTAATTAAGACCATGTGGAGTGGACGTCCACAAGTTGTCCACAAGTGGGAAGGGGTCAATCAAAAGTAGACTGAGGTGGACACGGGGGAGGGGAGGGTCAAATACTGCCAGAATTTTGTGGACGTCTTTCATGAATGGCCCCCTAGTATAATTACATTAGAAATAAATTGTATCTCATAATCAACGTAGACCTGAGATCTAAAGTAAAAAATAGACTTCAATATTAGTGATACTGGTCTTTAAAAAAAAATTATGTAAAAAATTCTCAAATTCTAAAGAAAGGCAATACTATCATATGAGGTCAAGCGTAGGCAACTGAATGACGCAAAATGTTCCCATATGTCAGGTGTGGTTTTTATTTTTATAGACACATATTTAAAATCCTATGGACAGTTTTTGGGACATGGAAGGTTCCAGGTGAAATGAGTTACTTTAAGAAATGTGTAATAAATAGCCTACAAGATCTGGGAGGACGAATTGAAAAACAGGGAGATAAAATGTACAAGAGACAACGTGCAATGGCAAAGAAAAATATTACCCCCCCCCCCCCCCCCACCCTTTCCGTTTCCTTCCTCCCACCCCTCATGTTCTTTGTCTCTTCTCAGAAGACTCAGAGAGTTCAGCAACATAAAAGGGATTCTTTCAAGTCTGAGGATGTCGGTGTTACGTCCCCAGGGGGACACAACTAAGTAACTATTTGCTCTGGCCCAGCTAAAGGAATCCGTGCCGTACCTGGTTTGTCTTCAGCAACTTAGCTCTCGAGAGATCGCAAGCTTCACAGTCCCTTGGGAGTGTCTTCATTTGTCGTAAATGTACACACAGCGTAACTAACTTCCACGCTGTGGATTGTGGTAAAGAAAAACCGCACCATTTTACACCATCCCGCTCTAGAATCCTATGTTATGTCAAATTCCGCGGTCCCAGACGACCTTTGCGCGAGCCACGCTGAGCTCCAGTTGGAGAAGAATAGGACTGTGTATATTTACACAGACGCGGGTTCTACGTGTGGGTCCGGTGCCATTATAATATCAGTGCTACCTGAAACCATGAAACTAGGAGTGTTGGAAATTAGGTTAGATTTGTGACTTACGATCTTGAGTGCCGCCAACAGGATTTTTAAGTCTGGATGTGAAGGGAAGAAAGAATAATGGCAACAGCAAAGCGCCGTTAAACCAACAGCTCCGCCACAATTTTATATATAAGCACTTCACAGGGTAAAAGCTTGTCAGATCACCATGTGAGGGTAAAGGTAGCCCAGGGCAGATAGTGTTATATGGGAGTGAAGCGTTAAAGACTTAACTGTACTACGTTCAAACTTTATGAGGTTGGGTGACCAATTTCTTCCTCGCAGCCTTTGCCTTCCCAAACTCAAGAGCAGAGCCATGTGTTAATTTAGAGTTACCTTGAAACTACACGGGATTAGGTAAGAAATGAGTACAACACGTTCTCCTCTGAAGAGAAGGAGAACGTAAAAATGGAGAAGTCTTGTGGTGGCTTTCGGTTAGACTCGTAAGCTGGATCTTGGCAGAAGATATGTCCCAAGTAAAGGCAATTTCTGGGAGGAAAAAGGAAAACACTATATACTTCAACCAATTCAAATAAATGTTAAAGTTTGTAAAAATATTGCATAACATTGCTTTATGCGGCTTTAATTAAAAGCTTCACATAATGAATATTTCTCCAGGCTTCGAATATTTCGTTAAATGATATTAAAAATGTGTTTAGATAATTATACAAATGTGTTTAGTTAATTATAATATAAGTTACATATCCTTAATATTATTTACAGGTCCGAAACTTTTTTGTAAATCAGTACATTAAAAATTTGGTTGAAATGAAGAACAGTAGGACGTATTGTTCGGTGTCATCCAAATAAGTCGCACACGTCATTAGGTTTGAAATTAAGATTCGGGTTTAGGCTTAGGTTTAGGATTTGTAAACTTAACCTCTACCCTTAATTACTGCGTCACTGAATTCTTATTTGAGGATGAATCGAACACATGGCCCACTGTGCTTCATGTCAACCAAAAATTCAACTCCATAATCAAACGCAGCAGAACAAACTCGAAGAATGGTTGTTGTGTCAATTGTGGCTAACTAAGTATCAGCACTCGCCATACAACTCTGTCGATAGCCGGTATTTAGCAAGATGAACCTGGAGTAAGTAAATTGTGAAGAACGTAGAAAATCGCTCGTTTAGGTAACATCTAATGTGACACCCGAACGTCCATGAAACTTACTTTGTCCAACAAACACGCTCTGACAATAGTCAGATATATTCACGGGAAATCTGTATCGTTTACTGAGTAAAGAGTTTGTGATAATTGCTACTACCATGTTCTATGGTACATGTTCACAACCTATTTTCGTGACTTTACTTTAAAGTTTCAAAACATATGGTTGATATTTTCCCTTCTGTCACGTTTTTCTATGAGATACATTAATGAACTGTAGTTACTTGCTAATGTAAACTGTTCAGACTCAGTAGCAATTCAGCTGTTTGATTTTCAACGCACTGTTTATCAAGTCATAAATCTTTGCTTTGCGTCAAACACACTGATGAGTTGCTTTGAAAGTGAACGCTCCTTTCGTACTTTATGGTGAGCTGTCGGATTCAGTAACAGAAAACTGCACGATTTAGACTACGTATTCAAGATAACGGGAAGGACAAATTCTATGTGGGGCAGCTAATGTTAGGAATGACGCCTTAGAGATGTGGATAAACAGAAGAATGGAGTATATCTCATTGGAAAGAGAAGAAAACAAATAAAGAGGTCACAGAAAACCTAGTTATGAAAATAATTAATGAAGGAGATCAAAATTAGACAGCTAACATATTTAGGTCACATAAATATAACACCTCACTGAAGAAAATTGCAGAAGGGACAGTTGAAGGCAAAAGTGCGAGTGAAAGACAGTGCTATAAGTGGGAAGATAACATCAAGAGATGGACAGGAAAGATTCTATCAGAGTGCACCATCAAGACAAGACGTTGGAGATTCATTACAGCCGACCTACGTTGCGAAGATGGCACCTGATTATACGATAATTTTAGGAATGCGTACCAATTATATCTGACCGTATAAATCTACATTGTAGCTAATTACACATACACACAGACGCCCACACAGAAATTACGCAACGCAGAAAATTGGAGCAACGATCATCTGCGCTATAAGATGCTTGTATTCACTATTCATCACCTTTCATCTCCCCGAGGGGCATACGTCTTCAACAAATTTATGTCGCTCTCCTGTCCTGTGGTATATCCACGTCTTGTTTAACCCTTTCATGTCCTTTCCATATCTCTTCTCCGTGTGTTTTTCGCTCTCCATCTATTTCTCTGGGGATTTCAGAACAACAACTGCCTTGTAATTCTATATCAAGGTTTTTTGTGGGTTTTTTTTTCCCTCAATGTGCGTCCTATCCTATGCCAGCGTCTTTCTCTTGTTCTGCAGGTATCTGCCTGGTTCTTGTCATTAGTTTTACACTGGTGATCTCGCCATACCATTGTTCAACCTTCTATTGTACGCGAATCAGTATTGCTTATATATAAGTTATATTGGTAATGGCCACCCATAGTACTGTGCTGTCGATGCGTTTAGTGTTTTACCTGTGTGTCTTTCTGTCATTTCTTTCTCGCCACCCGTGTACCGAATCAGATCGTTTTTGTTTCCACTTTAAGTGAGTAACGTATCGTAGTCGTCCCCCCCCCCCTTTTTTTTCCGGGGTCCCTTTGTCTTTTCCGCCTTGTTAATTAAAAATAAAGGACAAACTTTAGGAGACAAATATTGAGTTATTTATTGACTTTGTTTGATTTTTATAAGCTACATTTGTTTTATAATTACTTTGCTATTTATTAATGAAATATCAATTATGCAATTGACATTTCATTAATCTCATGCGTCTCGTTTTGACCATTTCAACATTCTGATGGCGTGTTTGATATTTTCTAACTTTGTTGATCCTACGTGCATGTTGTATTCTTCTTGAAAATAACAATACGGCAGTCTGCTTTGTTTTCTTGTTAAGTGAATATCAAGCTAACGGCAGATAATACAGTAGGCTACACACACCAAGTCTCCACCATAATTTATATTTCGTTCTATATATATATATATATATATTTATTTTTTTACGTACGCCAGCTATTACTCGAGGCGAGAATCTCCGGTTAGTATATCTAACCTGAGACTGATTGTTACGTGAGTATTCATTTTTCCCCTGTACGCTGACAGGTGTCCACTCGCCATTCAGGCAGATACTCGCAGTCCTCGGAGGGTACCCATTAGAGCTGGGTCGGCTCAGGAGCCGCTAGTCCCTGGGCGACAACACTGCTTCAAATCTCTTCGCCAGGGCTCGAATTAATCCAGTCTAAGTCCCGGTCGACGACACTGATTCAAATGTCCCGCTGGAACATCCGATCGCCAGCGCAGTGTGGTAACCATTACACAAGCGCGGCTCCATTTCGTTCTATATGAAGCACAGAACCACTCCTGCAGCGGGTCCCTTGGTAGAAAGCCTGCAATAAAACATTCCTGTGCTGTAGCGGCGTTGTTTTCTGTTGCAGTTTCTTTTACAAGATGAGGTGTTGCCCCTGGGAACTACACTTTTTTTTTTGCCTCGTTTTGGCAAGGGGCGCCAGGTTCAAACTAGACATAGGGTAGTGCGTATGTCCAAATAGAAAAGACCTTGCGGTCTGTTTCAGTGTTACAAGAAATTAGTTCCGCGCAATCTTCCGGAAGAAAATAAAAAAACGGTTGCCAGACCCCGTGTAAAACCTTATATTAGTGGCCTTTTACGACATGCTTCAGGGAGCAGTAGTTGATTTCTTTGTTCGCCTCCTCATAGACCCCCCTCCCCGCCCCCTCCCCAGAACTAAACGGGGGCAAAAATACACCAAACAATGAACCATTTAAAAAAAATATAAAATAAATTGCCATATGTTATGACACAACCTGGACGTGGGTGGCAGACTGGTTATAGCTTTTGCTTCTCAAGATAAAGTAACGCGATTTCAAACTAGGTCGCGTCATTCTCCAGTCCATCCAGCTGTAACTGTCCTAGAGTTAAGAAAGCCAAAGGCGGCGAGGAAGGGACCCGGCCACCTTGCTTGACAAAACTGAGATCTAGTATAGCAGGGTCTCTTACACTATTTCCCTGCGGCAGTATCCGCTATGGGTGATATACATGTACACACGAAACCTCGTGGCTGTCGAGAGGTAGAATGGGTACGATTTTGCCGGCTCTGAACTAATCCTATTTTTCTCTATCAACATAATCTCAAGTTCCGAGACTGCAACCCCTATACCATTCAACCTGCTCTTTCAGGCTTGTGTAAAGTAGGCCATTAACATTAAAACGAAAACAACACATAGGACCCGTCAGTTCAGTAAGGGTATATATCAGTGGTAGTCAACCAGGGTGCATGATGCACCCCGGGGTGCATAATTTTTGTCCAAAAGTGTTCATGTATCAGAGGGTTGCATAGAAGGATGTCAGGCATACACATTGTGCATAGAGGTGCACTACACCACACACACACACACACAAACACACACACACTCTCACACACACACACACACCCACACACACACACACACACATTTTTGAAAGAGAAAAATATATAAGTATGAAGTTAAGAAAAACATCATTGAAAGCCATGGACGTAGGCCATTACTTGTTTAATTTACCTTAAAACCTTATGTTGGCTATACAATTGGAATTTTTAAATAAATAAAGAGTTTCAAGCTGGCCCGACAACCGATAATTAAAAAAAAATGACACGCAAGCTGTCTTGTTCCTGTGTGCCATGTATGATATATATAAGATGCATTATGGTATGGCAGTCTATGGGTAGACAATCGTGACTACATTCAACGCCCGAGACTACCTTGTTACGGTTACATAAGGGAGATAACCAGTGCAAAACAAGAACATCTAATTCTTCAGTAAATAATACGATTCAATACTTGTTTTACTTATAATAAAACATATTTTATAAATACAACGTAAATTTAAATCAAATAAGTACTACATTGTAACTTTTGCTGTAACAAAATTTCGGAAATGAAATTCTAGGACTTAATTGTATGTAGATGCGAACAGGAGAAGCGCGTGGCTCGGAGAATATATATTTAGGCCTACTTATATAGTTACACTATACTTCAATTTCTAGACTTAAACTGAAAACTGAAAACAAAAATATCTTTTTGGCTAAGATCAAATTGACTTAGCCAGGGCCGGGATCACACACAATTAACACATTAAACTCAATAAAGTCATTAGACCTCACTTTGAACCCCAGAAGGGGCATTTTAAATATTAGATAGATTTTAAAAAATAAAATAACATAGGTTGAAAGACTGAAGACATGGGACAAGAAGGACACAAACCTAGTTATCCTAACTATTGAAGGGACTTCAAGACCTAGTCAACTTAACCTAGACGATAGATGTCGAAAAACAGAAGAGTACATCCCTCCTGTTATGCAGTGTTCAAACTGCCAGTAATTTTCGCATACTAAGGAAACATGCAAGAGAGAGACAGTTTGTCGGTACTGTGCAGGAAGTCACTCTTAAAATGAATGTCCTCATGCGAAAAAGGATAACAACTATAAAGTGCGCAACTCCAACAGAACCTGCGCAAACTGTTTCGGGAACCACGGGGCAAGATACCGTGGCTGTCCGATCTTCTATGAGACAAAGGCCATACTGAAGGAATCTGTAACCAAAAACATCTCCTTCAGAGAAGCAAGACACCCGAGTGGCTTCAGGTGGCATTGCTAAACAGGAACAGCACACAAGAGCCCAGCTGGTAAAACTAACCACAGAGGTGCGAGACATAAAACAAAAACTCAAAGTCGAGAAGAACAGACAGCACAACGAAGACTCAGATGCCATAAGAGATGAAACAATAGGAGCCTTACAGAGCGCCCAGGCAATGTTACAGGACATGAAATCCATCAAACACCAAATAGAAGTCGACATCGTCAAACTCGCAGAGCTAAAGGAAGAGAACGAAGAAGTCCTCAAAAGAATTGATATCATAACAAAAAGCAATCAAAGAAGAGAAAGAAGCAAAGAAACTAAAGACAAAATAATAACCGAAATCGTAGAGGAACGCCTTCCAAAAAGCAATCAAGGAAGAGAAAGAAGCAAATAAGCGGGAGACAAAATAATTACCGAAACCCTAAATGAACTCCTACCAAATATAATAAAGACAGTCATGAACAACACACAGCCGAAAAAGACAACAACGAGTAGAGACCAAACAGGCAGCTAGTGGTCCTTTTCAGGACCAGTCATTTCCAGGACTAGGAACGTGATACCAGCGAAGACGTTAACACCCTATACACCCCAATATAACCGTTTTGTAACCCTTCAACGGGTTTTGGTTGAACAGGGTATAACAGCAAAATAACAGATGTAAGGGGGAAAAAATAGACTGAAACGGGTGTGGGAAATTTGGGCAAATGCGGTGAATTGTTGTCTAAACTCAAGTTTGCCCTCACGCATGTTGCATTCCTACCAACCAAAGAATCATCTGTCTCAATACAGGAGCTTTTGGTAGCCAGGGACATTTTGGAAATTGGAGCACAGTGGGCTATTGCCAAAAAAGATATACCTGCCTTTGAGAGATACATGGCGCAGCTGAAGTGCTATTACATGGATTATAAGGACAATCTATCTGAATCAACATTCAAGTACCAGCTGCTTGGACTCAATCTCCTGTCTTCTGGCTCAAAACAGATTGGCAGAATTCCATACTGAATTAGAACGCTTGCCGGTAAAGGAGATAACAGTCTAGCATTTACATCAAACATCCAGTCAGCATGGAACAGTATCTTATGGAATGAAGCTATAACAAGGTTTTCTTGTCCAGGGGAAATGTACCAGCTGAAAGTTACAACTTTTTTATTGATATTCTACTCAACACAATTAGAGATGAAATTGCTGGATGTCTAGAAAAGGCCTACCATCGCATTGATCTCGGTAAAGCTGCCAGAATGCTTTTCTTTGAGTCTCAGAAACCTATGAAAGAGTATGCATCACAGAGGAAATGGAATCTTCAAAAAGACAACTATTTCTACTTCATTCAAGAAGCAAAAGATGCTGACCACACCATCCCAGCAAAATTATTGGCAGAGCGGACAATTGAATATGCTAAGGAACCCCATCAACAACAGAATGATAAGATTAAGATTGAGAGGTAGATTCACCAATATTACAATAATACAATGCTACGCACCAACGAATGACAGCGATGAAGAGGTCAAGGATGAATTCCATCAACAACTGCAGAAAGAAATGGAAGACACACCTAGATATGATCTTATCATAGTAATGGGAGACCTCAATGCGAAAGTTGGAACACACAAAACATATAATGAAAGAGTAATGGGGAAATGCGGCAGCGGAACAGCAAACGAAAATGGGGATAAATTAATAAGTTTCTGTAGCATTAACAACCTGGTCATTGGAGGAACACTGTTCCCACACAACGTGAAATGATTGTTTAGCCTTCTGTTGCCATCATGTCACATTTCCACGTGTGTTTATCATTCAGTTGGGTGTATTTACAAGCATTCATTTTGCATTCATCTTACAGACCATGTTTTTTTCTCCTCATACTCACTTGAAATGAGCCGTCTTGCATGTATCAGTTAGGAGTTTCATAAACCTTTTTCTCAAAAACTGCAACAGCAGATTTCATTATCAGGAACTAAGTAGGTGCTGTGCAATGTTGCACATGCTTTTGCATATGAAGAGCGTAATTCAGTATACATTGTGGTAATTTAGTGATGTCTTGAAAGCCGGCACCTTTTTTGAGGTGTTGAAAATATGTTTTATATCTGATAATGTGGAATTTGGGAGCCAAAACTCTGTAATAAGTGTATTAGGCTTGACAGGTCATACCCAAACATATATTACCAGATAAATAAAAGAAGCAAGAATGATCCAATGCCTCTTGTTTGTGGTGTGCAGCTTCTTCCTTTTAGCTAACACCAAGGCATTTTGAAGCATAGTTAACTTGTTGAGAAAAGCACTCATTTATCATGGTCATAATTTTTTTTTTTATTTGTTTAACATGAATGAGTAGTATCAAGAAGGAAAGTTTTGAATGTTCAAAAATAAATAAAAAGAAACCATTCTGTTAAAAAAAAAAAATCCAAAAATTCGTGTGCCAGGGAGGCTTCACAAATGGAAATGGGACAGGTGGGAAAAGCATCTACGGCAGCAAGTTTGAAGGAGAAAATTTCAAAATAGTGCAATCAAAACCGGGTCTTTTCTCGATGGCAAATGCAGGTCCCAACACAAATGGATCACAGTTTTTATCACTACAGCACCGGCTCCATGGTTAGATGGCAAACATGTTGTGTTTGGAGCGGTTGTCACTGGCTAGCTACTAAGAGGTTGTCAAGCAAATGGAAGCGCTGGGGTCTCAGAGTGGCAAGCCCTCTAAGCCTGTAACCATCACCAATTGTGGTGTGTTGTAAGCCTGGTGTTTCCTGTTTGGTTATATTGCAGCGGAGACCCATAGTGTTTCTATATTTTTTTATGGTTTGATTGCTTATGGTAATCTGACATGAGCTATGTACAAATCATAACTGGAGACATAACTGTAATTAATTCTACATAACTGCATTACTGGATGATTCTAAGATTAGTTTCAGTGCTACCTTGACATTTTTGTCTTTGATAACCAAATTTAGATGTTGAGGTTCTAAGGTTTGTTTACATAAAATATGTTAATTTTTCAGTGAATGTTATAATCAATTTAGGTATCTTTGTGGCAGTTTTTTTTTTTTCAGTGAATAAAACAGTCTTTTGAAGAAAAACAAAAAAGGTGTCTCAGGAAAACAAAATACTCTTAATATTGTTACATTTTTCTGACGAAATTAATCTCTTGCTGCGTCTTCGGTCCCACCTCAGTAATTCAAAACGCGCTTCGCGACACTCAAGTATTTTCTTTCTTACTTCCCCTTACTTAGAAAAGAAAATAATTTTCGCATATTTTTAGTTCAATTTATCGAACTGTTTGCTCGATCTGTTTCGAACAATATGCCCTTGAATTTAAGTCTATATGCTTGGTTTCAGGATTCAGGCTTTCGAGCATAAATGTTATAGAAGAATTTTGCGCATTTGCTATAAAGAGCACAAAACAAATGTCTTTGTTAGAGAGAAGATAAACACCTATGCAGGCCACCAAGAACCACTTTTGTCAGTAGTGAAACGTCGAAAGCTTGCCTGTTTTGGGCATGTAACTCGTCATGACTCCCTTTCGAAAACGATCCTCCAGGGAATAGTCGAAGGTAAACGGAGAAGAGGAAGGCAAAGAAAATCCTGGGCTGATAACATCAAAGAATGGGCAGGACACGGTTTTTCCACACTTGTACGCATTGCTGAGGATAGAGAGCAGTGGAGGACCCTGTCTGCGGATGCTTCCACCATGGCACCCCTACGACCCATGACGGGTTACGGATTGAGATGAGATGAGATGCTTGGTTTGAGAATAGTTACTTTCATGCAGTGTTGTAGTAATGGTAAAGGTAAAGTAGAGGAGTAAATTGTTAGAGACTTCACCATACTAGGTCCAGCATCGAGGTAGGGATGACCAGTTGGCTTCCTCGCTGCCTTTTCCTTCCTTAACGCAGTCTGGTACCTTACAGCTGGGTAGACTGGAGCGTTTCGGTGCCGTGATTTGAACCCGGCACCTTTGCCTCGAGAGATTAGCGCTCTAACCACTCTGTCAATCGGACGCTCTTGTGTAGTAGCAGGGACAGATTGTGTTGTAGCAGGGAAAGATTGTGTTGTAGCAGGGACAGATTATAATAACCCAAGAATACTTCATATACTTGCAGTGGCAACTATAACGACTCAACCGAAAAAGACGTAGAGGCTAGGGGACACTGGAGCCTGTCTACTGCTTTGGGCTATCAGGCACTGACCGGTATGTCAGTCTGCCCCTAAGTCCAACACAAAAACAAATATCTTCAACTAAGATGTCAAGGCTGTCCTAATGTATGGCTCTGAAATATGGTCGACAAACCAGAAAGATGTGGACTTTCATAAATGGGTGCTTGCGCCGAATAGAAGCAGTGAAATTGTATGACAAGCAGAGTAGAACGATTTTTTCGAAACGGTATGACAAGCAGAGTAGACATTTAACTGGTATTTTTTTCTTCTTCTTCTTTGTTCGTCCTGAAAAGGACGTTGGTTGCGTTGTGTCCGTTTACAACGAAGCTGCGATATTTGCGCCTTTCGGCCGACACACCCGACTTCAGCACGGCATTTTTGGGACCGGGTTAGCCTTCCCTCTTCGATTCCTACTCACTCAGCCAGACTGCAGTGATTCAGCCCGTTTCCAGGACCACCACTTGGGGGTGGAGTAGGGTCTTGGTCAGCTCTGGTTCGCTGACCCTGACGCAGGCAGTCTAGCTATGGGTCGCTGACTGCATTCCTCACTGTTGACGCGTCTTAGGTCCCTAACTGGTATGACAAGCAGAGTAGAAAGATTGAACTGGTATGACAAGTGCAGTAGAAAGATTGAACTCGACTGACAAGTGGAGTAGAAAGATTGAAATGGTATGACATGATCACATTTATGAAAATGATGGAAAATAACCTTGCAAATACAAGTGTATAAAAGATACGAGGGGATTACGTTGACTTTGAGGATACTTATTCACTAAACCTCTTGATAACATTTATGACAGTAGGCCTACATATTCTGGAATCACCAGGTGAAACGAAACAGGTAAAGGTAGTCACAAAGCCAATACTGTCGTAGGGGATTGAAGTGTTAGAGACATCCATGTACTAGGTCCAACATCGACAGGTGTGGGAACCAATTCCCTTCCTCGTTGCCTTTTCCTTCCCTAAGTCAAGAGCAAAGGTACCCATTTACAGCTGGGTAGACTGGAGCGTGCCGATTCCGTGAATCGCACCAGATACCTTTACCACGAGAGACCAACGCTGTAACCACTGTCAATCGGACCCTCTCACCCCACTTAGTACGTCACTAAATGAATGATATATTGTAGTATAGGCCTAGGCCTCTCAAGAATTATGCTTCATATAGATATTTATTTGTACATTCAGCCAATTTTATGCATGCCTAAGTCATTTTCTTGTAGTAATAATAATAATAACAATGGCCCCCTCAATCATAACTTGACTATCGGAATGCACCCCTGAGGTGACAGACCTCAGCTCCGCATTTTCCTGGTGTTCCTTTCAATATTTTCTCCTGCTTGCCACGAGTGCGTCTTTTCGACCAATCTGAGCTGGAGCCGTAGACAGCACAGCCGCTTGGTGCGATCGGCAGCTTCACCTTCCCAGGTTGCTAGATTAATGTCCAGTGCCCTCATGTCTCTCCTTCACACATCTTTCAACCTCAGCTGCGGTCGCCTGACTGTTCTTTTGCCATCTGTCAGTTGTCCGTAGAAGATATCTTTCGGGCTGCGATCATCTTCCATGCAGCGGACATGGCCAAGCCAGCATAGTTTGCGCTGTCCAAGCTGTGTTTACATGCTTTGAAGGCCAGCACGTGACAACAAGATATACGAGTACTAATGTACCTTAAATATAAGAAGTTACTCACCGCAGCTTAGTCCAGCGCCAAAAGTGTGATAAATGCACAACGCAATCTTTGAATCTCGTTGAATGTTATTTGTCTTTATTTGTCTATACACAAAATAATTAGCCTCAAGTTGATAACTTCGTGCGCAAATCAGTTTTATAATAATTGTTTTCAGCACTTAGTCCATGGCTGTTATATAGTCCCTAATGACAACTTTAATGAAGCAAAATACAGGGTTATAAGTAAATATATTCATCGATCACACATTTACATTTTTTAAGTGCTAGTTTCAAACCAATGTTTGATGAAATCGTTTAGGCCTAATAATTATTTATTTTATTCTTTGTTTGATGAGAAATATCCCGTTCAACCTCTGATGGGTTATCATTAGTGTGTGTGTGTGTGTGTGTGTATATATATATATATATATATATATATATATATATATATATATATATATATATATATATATATATATATATATATATATATATATATATATACATATATATATGTGTGCATTGTATGCAGTGGCGTACTAAGTGAGTGCGGGGGGGGGGGGGGGGGGCGGTCTGCCACGAGTGACAGCCGGGAGAGTGGTGCACCTGGTCACTATTATGACAGTATTGTGCTGTTCAATAATCTATTGGAGATATGCCCAGTCTAGTTCCCCGGGTGGGAGTCTCTGATCAGATAAAGTGAGAATAGGACTACCACTCCCTCATACATGTCGTACAAGGCGACTAACTGGAGGTTGTGTGTAAGCCTGGCAAACTCATAAAGTAAAACAAATTGCTCCAGAAACTTCTGCTACAAGAGCACGTGACTGCTTGGTGCAGACGTCCTGAAAGGGGAGACAGCTACAGTGATGGCTCAATACTCCATATTGAAAGGAAAATAATGTTACCTACAGTTGTAATTAAATTTTTTTAAAGGCTCGGAGCCAGTGGCGTTTAAAGGGGGTGAGAGGGAGCGGTCCGCCCCGGGTGACAGCCAGGAAAGGGGTGCTATCGGACACTATTATGATAGTACTGACTGTTAAAAATATACTTGCAAGTTTTTCTTTGTGGGGAATGGGGTACAAAAGGCAGGATCCGCCCCGGGTGCCAAATAGGCTGCTTTACCTATGCCCCTGGTTGGAGCGTAAGTTATTTAAGATATTATCGTTTAATCTATATTTAAGTCAATACTGAAGGCCCTACATTAATTTGATCTCAGTATTGTACAATAAAACAGCGTTTATTTTGTTTTTGTTTTTCCTTCAAAATTTTAGGTGTAGGCCCCTATTGTTGAGCTAACAAAGAAATCTAAGTAATATTTGGGAAATATATTCTCAATGTTCACTGTAGTTAGTATAGTCAGCAACAACAGAACCTGAGACTATGCGCTGGCAACAACAAATAAATAAATAATTGTTTTTTTTTTTAAAGTGAACACTTAACTGTTTTTAAGAATAGTATATATATAGGATAATTTAAGATGACATAAACAAACTTGAATGCACGCCATATGATAAACGTAATTTTGTAGGCCTGTTTCACTCAAAATTCCAGAGAACTGTAGGCCTATACTTTTACAATTAGCCTAATCTATGGCAAATATGTAGGCTACAGAGCTGAGTTATATATCACAATTAACTACAATAATGCAGGGATTGTAAAACATTAAGCACTTAATAAACGTAAAATGAACGCAAATTATCAATACTTTCTTATATTTTATTATCCTCAAAATAAATATATGAATAATAAGCACTGCAGATTAGAACTTTGTCTAAGCACACCAGTTTATCACTATGCCTAAGCACACCAGTTTAGCACTATGTCCTATGTAGTTTCCCTTGACCCTGACTCGCGCCAAGGTAATTAAACACTGACCAGTGGTCGAAGTTCTGCCGGTTTTCTTTCCACCCCGCCGCCTGTCTTGAACACTCCTAAACGAATTAAAAGGAAAAGTCAACCGAATTTGTTAAGGAGAGCTCGAGGTGTGGGAGGATTACATTGTTATCTTTGACCACGCGGACTGACAACGGGTCAAATTCGGTGACCGCGTCATTCAATCTTACGCGAAAACCCGCCCCTGTGACTTCAGTGGAAATGGAAGCTGGCCAGATAATGAGCGTGGTCGTATTGGTGGGGGCAAATAAGCTCCGCCCTCTTGACTGACATGTACGTAGCTAAAGTTAGATAACTCACCCTGGTGAATAAGTAGGCAGAGTTATTTGCCAGTAAATGGTAAAAATAGTCCTATTGCTGTAGAGGAGTGAAGTGTAAGAGACTCTGATATGTTCGGTCCCGCTTTATGAGGTGTAAAATTAATTGAAAGTCCTTTTATTGTAATGTAATTTCTTTCTTACTAGTTGTAAAATGTACATTGATTTGTAAAATTGCAAAGAAATGAAAATAAAGTTCACTTTAAAAAAAAAAAAGTTTCCTTTCTCGCTGCTCTTGCCTTCCCGAACTGAAGAGCAAAGTCAGGTACACATTTACAGCTGGGTGGACTGAAACGTGACGCTACCACGTTTTGAATCCGGAATCCGATATCTTTGCTGCGAGTGGCTATTTGAAGAATACAGTGTGAGACGCAAGCACGTTAGTATGCATAACATAAAGAACGAATCAATGAAAGAGACAAGAAAGAAATGGAAAATGTAACATCTTCATCATCATCAAGTTGCGAGGCGCATGCAATCACTTCTTCATATAGACCTCGAGTCTTTCTTTTCTTGATAAGTTCCACGGCTGTTTTAACAGCATTGTAGGCCCTGGGCAAAGGAATGCACTGGGCTCCTACCAGCCCTACCCACCCACGGGAATAAAAATGATGTCTTATGAACAATATGGCAGCATACCATCATGGGGCCCTTAAAATCGTGGGGCCCCTGCCCAGTGTGCCCATGCCTTAAGACGGCACTGATAAGTTCAGTTGATTACTGCCTGAGCCATTTTGTAGCCTACTGTTCTCGGTCTTCCATTTTTTCCCATGCTCACTATTATTTTTCGTTCCCTCAATTTTTCTGTTGGAAAGATGATTTCCATTCTCCTATGCTTCTCTTGTGATCGCATGTCACAATAATATCCAGTGCCTTTTTTGTGTTCTACCTAGTGTTTCGTTTTGTTTGTGTGCGTGTGTGATTTTTTATTATTATTCGCTACGTTTGCACGTAATACATCCTTTTCAACCACTAACCATGTGCGTGCATCTATCGGTTTTATCCGAGCACTCTTTAAATAGTGTGATATATTTCTTGATTGCGTTTGCTGTATGTATTGTTCGGTATTATACCTTCTCGTGGTGTTTTTCCGTTTTATTTTGTGTTACTTTTCAGGTTATTGTGCCTTTCAGTCGCTCCAAAGTACGCGTATGCGCGCGCATGTGTGCATATGTATATATATATATATATATATATATATATATATATATATATATATATATATATATATATATAACCCCATGTAGTTCTCGGAGGTCTCGTACGAGACAAAGGAAGAATGGGACTACCGCTCCCTCAAGCATGTCGTACAAGGCGACTAGTATGAGTTTATGCGTGGGGGTTGGGCACCTCACCGTGTAAAACAAATTGTTACAGAAACCACTGTTACAAGAGTAGGCCCATGTGACTGCTGTGTGACTGCTGTGTGACTGCTGTGTGGCCGCTCTATGATCCATAGTAGCGAACTGTAACATGATAGTAGTGATGATATTATATACTGTATATATATATATATATATATATATATATATATATATATATATATATATATATATATATATATATATATATATATATATATATATATATATATATATATATATATATATATATATATATATATATATATATATATATATATATATATATATATATATATATATATACATATTGTGGCGAGAGGTTTTTATTGGCTCTAAGATCAGTATAGTACTGACAATTACAGAAAAAGAATTTCTGCAGAAAATGGTGAAGTCCCAGTGTCTGAGAGAACTACTGGTATCACAAATTAGTTACGGCTGTGAATGATCTGATCTCGAAACAATAGTAGAGAGGAGACCGACATAAAGTGCCACCTCCGCTGTGTAACTAACTGTGATATTAAAAAAAACAAGGAAACAGATTTTACTTAACAATGATAAACTTGACAAGTCTTCAAATACAATTTCCTTATTATTTATTTAGTATATACACTATCTACTCTTGTGCTGAAGGGTGAATGTTGAAAAATGGAATGTAATGAATTTGTAAGTTTACATATGATTTACAAATATTTATATTTATATAGATATGTAAATATATTACAACAAGTTTTCCAATTATAGGAACAAAAATTATATCAGCTGTGCTGTTATTCAATTATAGTACATGTAACAGCTGTGCTGTTAATTACGTATAATTTATCAGCTGTGGCGTGAGGTTTTATTTGGCTCACAGAAATATAATTTCTGCAGAAAATGGTGAAGTCCCAGTGTCTGAGAGGACTACTGGTATCACAAATTAGTTACGGCTGTGAATGATCTGATCTCGAAACAATAGTAGAGAGGAGACCGACATAAAGTGCCACCTCCGCTGTGTAACTAACTGTGATATTAAAAAAACAAGGAAACAGATTTTACTTAACAATGATAAAATTGACAAGTCGTTCAAATACAATTTTCTTCTTATTTATTTAGTATATACTCTTGTGCTGAAGGGTGAATGTTGAAAATGGAATGTAATGAATTTGTAAGTTTACATATGATTTACAAATATTTATATTTATATAGATATGTAAATAGCTGTGCTGTTATTCAATTATAGTACATGTATCAGCTGTGCTGTTAATTAAGGATATAACGTTTATCAGCTATGCTGTTATTTACGTATAATTTATCCACTATGATCTTATTATTGTCTCTTGCTACGCTAATTCACGTTTTCTTCATTGACTTAGATTTTGCTCACAATGCCAACAGAAATGGTACTAATGTGTACTTATCTCTTAGAAGCGCTGTCCTTCTTGGTTTGGTTGACACAAAACACCAGCTGTTGATCGTTTCGTTAGCCCACCCAAGACTGAGGGGGACTAAAGATGTGGAGTCTTGACAACCTCTATGCTCCTGCGGAGTTCCAGGCAGCTGGATTGACGACCCACGATCTCAGTTTTTATGACACGTATAAAACCTGCAACAAGCAAAAATAGGGGCTAATTTCTGTCCTCAAGCCCACCTATTTCTATTGTATATGATATGAGCGTGTCTCAGTGTCTGCATGTAGGATGAATGACAACATGGCTCAGTATGATTTAGCAATAGCGAGACAAGACAGGTGTCTACTTGCAAAACATTCTTTCTGATAAACTAATACATGGATATCATTCAATAATATAAATTCAATGCATGAATACATTCTTACTTAGTCGTTCCCCTTCTACCGTGAGGTGTAGAGGTTTGGAAGAGAGAGCGCCAGACTATTCTATCGGCTGTCTTCCTCCTGGCCTGGTTCCATTCTAGTCCTCGGTCCTTCAAAGATTGTCTAATGTTGTCCTCCCAGCGGACTCTGGGTCGTCCACGGGGTCTGGATCCTTGGCTCTTTGTTTCCCATGCTTGTCGTGGTAGCCGATCTTCTCCCATTCTGCAGACATGGCCAAACCGATGAATACATTCAATAATATAAATTCAATACATGAATACATCCCATAATATAAATTCAATACATGAATACATCCAATAATATGTACACCTAGGTGTGATACAACCATTTCATTCCCCCTATAATATACCAGGCCCTCTCTGACAAGTGCTATGATATATCCTAACAATAACGTTATGTTTTTATGATAGGAGTATATGCGACGAGGACTGTTTGGTGATATATCAGGTTGGAGTTATATGGGACAATAGTTTGGAGTTAGACGAGACAATAGATTGAGTCCTAACAAGGACTGTTTTGGTTATATTGCAGTTGGTCTGAGATAATAGAGTGAAGTTATAGGAGACAATAGGTTGAGTCCTAACAAGGACTGTTTTGGTTATATGGCAGTTGGTCTTATATGAGATAATAGACTGAAGTCATGTGAGACAATAGATTGAGTTATAGGAGACAATAGATTGAGGTATGAGTCCTATTAGTCTTCGTCTATTCAATCATAATAGGAAATACAATCATTATACTTAATTCCCCCAAGATACAATCAGTAACCTGATAGGTAGTATAAATGACACACAACAAATACCAACATTATAGACCTGCTGAAAGCCTATTTTCCTAAAGGTTATCGTAAATATATTTACCCTCTAAGATTCAAACCGGCCAGATTTTGACTCGACTTAGCAAAGCAGGCTGCAGGTCATTGCACTCCAGGTAAGCTATAAATCAAGGTGACAGCTTCTCCTCTTCAGTCGGTCGGTATCTCTGGCGTCGTGTCGGTGATGTGTGATTATGCATAAAATCCGCCCGATTATATAGGTAGGTGAATTCTTAAGCAAGGCTTTTGGTTGGTTCCTGGCGGAGCAAACTGATTGGTTTCCTGCAGTTTAGTACCTGGTCTCATACAGCTTAATTTTATTCAGTTTTATTCCGCCATCTTGCGTGAACAAGATGGCCGTTAATTTATTCTGTCTCAGAGACTGGTGAACGTTCCACGTTGATTGGGTGAAGCAAATCTGTATCTCGACATAGTGATTAACAAAGTAGTGGGTTACACTCGGTTCACGACATAGCACCCTCCTTTCCTAGCTGTGACTTGTCATAGCTGATATGTAAACCCCTGCTGTGGTTAATCCTTTTGCGTCTGTCCTTCCAGAGTACTAGGGTGTCGACTTAAAAAATCAGCTCCTACATTGTCTCTTCCCGGAATGTAATTCACGGTAAAGAAATAAGGCGCCAGAAGCAGACTCCATCTTAACAATCTCGAATTTAACTTTTTAGATGCAGCCAAGAATGTTAAAGGCTGATGATCGCTTTGGACAATGAAGTGTGTCCCATACAAGTAAGGTGAAAATTTGTTGATGGACCAAATTAGAGCTAAACATTCTTTCTCTATGGTCGAGTAGTTCAACTCAGCTGCATTCAGCTTCCTACTGGCGTAGGCGACTGGTAAAAGTTCCTCCGGCTGGGCTTTTGATTTCTGCAAGAGAGTTGCACCAATACCTATACTGCTAGCGTCCGTCCTTAATACAAATTCCTGTGTGATATCGGGTAGTGTAAGGATTGGTTTGCTGGTGAGTTTTTCTTTTAGCTCTGTGTAAGCTTTTTCACAATCAGCATTCCATTGGATTTTATCAGGCTGTCCTTTCTTCGTTAAGTTAGTTAATTGTGCACACAGAGAGTTAAAGTGGGGTATGTACTTCTGATAGAACCCACATAATGACACGAATGATCTCACATCTTTCTTCGTTTGAGGTCTGGGTGCCTTCTTTAACTTCTCTATATTCTTTGGGTCAGGAGACATATGACCTGTAGAAATAGTGTGACCTAAGAATTCCAACTCCTTACAACCGATATAGCACTTGGTTGAACGTGCAGTCAATCCAGTGGCTCTCAGTCTGTCAAACAACATGGAGAGCGCTACTATATGCTCTTCAAATGTGTTTGTAGCAACAAGAATGTCATCCATAAAGTTAGTGATATGGGGATTTTGTAGAGGTTCCAGTAATTTCCTCATCATTCTTGAAAAGATACTTGGAGCATTTTTCAGCCCAAAGGGTAGTACATTAAACTCGTAGTGTCCGTCTGATGTACTGAATGCCAGCATTTTCCTAACTTCTGGTTTCACTGGTATTTGGTAGTATCCCTTGCTTAGATCTACCTTCGATAAATACCTAGCCTTACTCAGTGTAGAGAACAGCTGGTTGGTGTCAGGTAATGGGTCCACCTGAGATTCTGTGATCGCATTAAGCTTCCGGTAGTCAATACATAAATTGTGTTCACCACTCGGTTTTCTCAATAGCACCACACTTGAGCTATAGGGAGAGTCTGACTTCGAGATAATTTTCTCCTTCAACAGATAATCAACTTCCTCCCTTAGTGCTTGGGCTTTCGCATAGGGTATAGGGTATGTTCTCATGCATACTGGGGTAGGGTCGGTAACCTTCATGTCGTACTCTAACAGATTCGTCCGACCTGGCTTATCTGTGAGCACATCAGCATGGGTTTCCAACACTTTCTGAACCCTCTTCTTCTGCTCTGGAGTTAAATGTTCACTAATATTTACTTGAACATAATCCTCTGTAGTTGTGAGTGGATACTCCATAGAATGAAGTGGTTCACCGTGCATTTCTGTTGCTATGGCTAGGGTCATGATATGTGCAACTTCTTATGATTCCTTGTCATAGTATTTTTTAAGAAGATTGACATGATATACCTTCTCCTTTCCTTTCTTGTCAATCTTATAATTGGTCCTGGAAAGTTTCTCCAGTATGACATAGGGTCCCTGCCATCCAATCTGCAATTTATTATCGCTGCTTGGCAACAGTAATAACACCTTTTCACCCACCTCCAGTTCCCTATCCTTTGCTTTTTTGTTGTAGTAGGCAGCATGATTCCTCCTGGTCTGTCTTAAGTTATCATTGGCCAGTTTCCAACCTGCTTTCAATCGAGATGTCAACTCGTTGACGTACTGGTAAGAGGAAGTCACTGTTTCCTCTGCCTTTTCATCAGTCCATGTCCGCAGCAATGCTTCCAGTGGACCTTTTATTGGTCTTCCAAACAACAATGTAGCTGGAGCCAATCCAGTTGAGTTGAGTTGTGGGGTACTTCCCTATATGCAAATAGTGCAGCGGGTAAGTATGTATCCCAAGTATCAGGTTTTTCACTCGCCAGCTTTCTAAGGATTGAAATTAGCGTACCATTGAACCGCTCTACTTGACCGTTCCCTTGGGCATGGTAGGGACTACAATGATAGTGCCTGGCTTGAAATATCCTGAATACTTCTTGTGTTAGCTTTCCCTTAAACTGAGACCCATTGTCAGTCAATATCTGATGCGGGAAACCTAATCGGGTGAATATTGTCAACAGTGCCTCTGCCACATGCTTTGAATCTATAGCTGACATGGCCACTGCTTCTCCCCACATAGAGCAAGTATCAACCAAGGTTAAGATATATGCATTTCTCTTCTTGGTCCTAGTGAGGGGTCCAACAATATCCACTGCAATACGTTCAAACGGGGTTCCCATAATAAGCATTTCTCCCAGTGCTGCTGGTGCAGTCCTATGCTTAGGAGCTACTCTTTGGCATTCTGGACAGGATGTTACATATCTTTTTATGTCCTCTGTAATTCCTGGCCAAAAGTAGTGACAGGCTATCCTTTGTCCAGTGGCCCCTTTTCCCATATGTCCACTGAAGGGTATAGCATGTCCTAGCGTCATAACCTTCTCCCTGTAAGATTTTGGCACTACAAGCTGTCCATGCCCTTAGGTCCTGTTCCAGCTTTTCTGTATAGTAGGCCATTCTTCATATACAAGTCTCCTTTCTCTGGAGGGTTATGGGCTTTAGGCAATTTGCCAAAACAAGGCTTCAATGTGCTGTCTGCTGCTTGAGCCTTTTTCATCTCTTCTGGATGAGTATTGATAGGATTCTCCTCCATTTTCCTGGAGCTTTCCCTGGTCTGGACTGTTGCCATAACTACAGGTTTTATAGGTTCTCCAAGGAAAACATACCTACACCCCAAAATCAAAGGGTAAATAGGGTCGTCCATCACTGCTGCTTTGATTTCTCCTTCCACATAGCGAGAACTTATGTTGATTCGAGCTATGGGTAGTGTCAATTTTCTTGCTCCCTTGATCGGTCCTCTGATTTCCACTGTTTCTGTAGTTATCTGGTCAGGACTCACTAGAGAAGAACACACAACTGAATCAAAGTCCAATCCTGTGTCATATAAACACAGTACTTGAGTGCCATTCACGGTCACTTCCTCACAGACAGGGGGATGATGGAAGTCTTTCTGACTTACTGCCATTTCCTTCCTTCCCTGATTCCCTGTTGTAAGACATGCAGAATCATGAGCAGGATTCTTCCTTCTGCAGTCCGCAGTATTGTGGTTACTCATTAGACAAGTTTTACACCACTTTCCTTCCTTCCGGTAAGGTGTCTTATCCGATCTTAGAGGGTTTTTATCCTTTTGGTCAAACCTTTGTTTGTTCCTTGTGGTATGGTCCTTTTGTTCATATTTGGTATAGTTTTGTGATGATTTGAAGTTTTCACCCTGCTTCTTCTTATTTCCTAATAATTCTGCCTGAGCTGCTTGATATCTCTCAGCAACAGTTACAATATCTTCCAATCTCTCTGCTCCTTGTTCCATGATAAACTTCCTCATTTCTTGAGGCATGGACTCTTTCACTTGCTCCATCATTATCATATCTTTCAGATCCTGACACTTTCCTAAACTACTCCATTTTTCCAAATAAGTTTTCAGTCTAGCAGAGAATTGGTGATAGTTTTCTCCTGGAAGAAGTTTAGTGGTTCGGAATTTCTTTCTATATGATTCTGAGTTCTTTTCATATCTCACAAGCAGTGCCTGCTTCAGGATTTCATAATCTTCCTGGTCATCTCTTGAGAGCTTCAAATATACATCGTAGTCAACACCTCTCAATCCCTGAGATAGTTTAAGACTCCACTTTTCTTTCACTAAGCCATAGGTAGTGGCAAGTCTTTCGTATCTATCCAGGTACGATTCAATGGCGTCTTCTTTCTCAACAAATGGGTCCAGATGAAAATTCATGGCCCCACTTGAGGTGCTCTGGATGGAGCTATTCTCAGAGTGAGGTGAGCTACCACCATTATTGCCAGTATTTGCCTGAATTTCAAGCTCTTTTAATCTCAACTGATGGTCTCTCTCTGCTTGTAATTTCCTTTCCTCAGCTTCAGCCTTCCATTTCTTGGCTTCAATTTCTAATCTTTTGGTTTCTCTCTCAGCTTCCAGTCTTTTGTCTTCTCTCTCAGCTTCCAGTCTTTTGGCTTCTCTTTCAGCTTCCAGCCTTTTGTCTTCTCTCTCAGCTTCCAGTCTTTTGGCATCTGCTTGCAACCGCCTTTCTTCAGCCTCTAATTGCAACTTTCTTTCTTCCCTATCCATGTGTTTGTCCACTTCTGTTTTGACATACTGAGTGAGAGCATCACCTGTCATATTTAATTCCTTACCCATCTGCATGATCGCAGTTCTGAACTTCACTAGATCAGCCATGGCGTTACTTAGATAGGGTATGTATATTTACTATAACCAAATTATTGTAATTAAACTTAATTACTTTAAATGAACAAAAGATTTCCGTGCAACGTTGTGAGCATCAACTATTTACTGAGTACTAAATGGTACTCCTCCTAAGAAAATAATTTTTTAAAAATCCTAAAATAGAATTTTTTTCCCAAAAATCTGTTTCTTATGTTATCTATGGGTGGCACAAGATAGAATGTAGATAGATGAATAGACTAAGTATGGCTCAAGATATACAGAAATATCCCAGGAACGAGCCCCCAGTGTGTCGTGAGGTTTTATTTGGCTCACAGAAATATAATTTCTGCAGAAAATGGTGAAGTCCCAGTGTCTGAGAGGACTACTGGTATCACAAATTAGTTACGGCTGTGAATGATCTGATCTCGAAACAATAGTAGAGAGGAGACTGACATAAAGTGCCACCTCCGCTGTGTAACTAACTGTGATATTAAAAAAACAAGGAAACAGATTTTACTTAACAATGATAAAATTGACAAGTCGTTCAAATACAATTTTCTTATTATTTATTTAGTATATACACTATCTACTCTTGTGCTGAAGGGTGAATGTTGAAAATGGAATGTAATGAATTTGTAAGTTTACATATGATTTACAAATATTTATATTTATATAGATATGTAAATATATTATAACAAGTTTTCCAATTATAGGAACAAAAATTATATCAGCTGTGCTGTTATTCAATTATAGTACATGTATCAGCTGTGCTGTTAATTAAGGATATAACGTTTATCAGCTATGCTGTTATTTACGTATAATTTATCCACTATGATCTTATTATTGTCTCTTGCTACGCTAATTCACGTTTTCTTCATTGACTTAGATTTTGCTCACAATGCCGACAGAAATGGTACTAATGTGTACTCATCTCTTAGAAGTGCTGTCCTTCTTGGTTTGGTTGACACAAAACACCAGCTGTTGATCGTTTCGTTAGCCCACCCAAGACTGAGGGGGACTAAAGATGTAGAGTCTTGACAACCTCTATGCTCCTGCGGAGTTCCAGGCAGCTGGATTGACGACCCACGATCTCAGTTTTTATGACACGTATAAAACCTGTAACAAGCAAAAATAGGGGCTAATTTCTGTCCTCAAGCCCACCTATTTCTATTGTATATGATATGAGCGTGTCTCAGTGTCTGCATGTAGGATGAATGACAACATGGCTCAGTATGATTTAGCAATAGTGAGACAAGACAGGTGTCTACTTGCAAAACATTCTTTCTGATAAACTAATACATGGATATCATTCAATAATATAAATTCAATGCATGAATACATTCAATAATATAAATTCAATACATGAATACATCCCATAATATAAATTCAATACATGAATACATCCAATAATATGTACACCTAGGTGTGATACAACCATTTCCTTCCCCCTATAATATACCAGGCCCTCTCTGACAAGTGCTATAATATATCCTAACAATAACGTTATGTTCTTATGATAGGAGTATATGCGACGAGGACTGTTTGGTGATATATCAGGTTGGAGTTATATGGGACAATAGTTTCGAGTTAGACGAGACAATAGATTGAGTCCTAACAAGGACTGTTTTGGTTATATTGCAGTTGGTCTGAGATAATAGAGTGAAGTAATAGGAGACAATAGGTTGAGTCCTAACAAGGACTGTTTTGGTTATATGGCAGTTGGTCTTACATGAGATAATAGACTGAAGTCATGTGAGACAATAGATTGAGTTATAGGAGACAATAGATTGAGGTATGAGTCCTATTAGTCTTCGTCTATTCAATCATAATAGGAAATACAATCATTATACTTAATTCCCCCAAGATACAATCAGTAACCTGATAGGTAGTATAAATGACACACAACAAATACCAACATTATAGACCTGCTGAAAGCCTATTTTCTTAAAGTTTATCGTAAATATATTTACCCTCTAAGATTCAAACCGGCCAGATTTTGACTCGACTTAGCAAAGCAGGCTGCAGGTCATTGCACTCCAGGTAAGCTATAAATCAAGGTGACAGCTTCTCCTCTTCAGTCGGTCGGTATCTCTGGCGTCGTGTCGGTGATGTGTGATTATGCATAAAATCCGCCCGATTATATAGGTAGGTGAATTCTTAAGCAAGGCTTTTGGTTGGTTCCTGGCGGAGCAAACTGATTGGTTTCCTGCAGTTTAGTACCTGGTCTCATACAACCTAATTTATTCAGTTTTATTCTGCCATCTTGCGTGAACAAGATGGCCGTTAATTTATTCTGTCTTAGAGACTGGTGAACGTTGCACGTTGATTGGGTGAAGCAAATCTGTATCTCGACATAGTGATTAACAAAGTAGTGGGTTACACTCGTTTCACGACATCAGCTATAATCTTATTATTGTCTCTTGCTACGCTAATTCACTTTCTCGTCACTGACACTAGCTTTTGCTCACAATGCTGACAGAAATGGTACTAATGTGTACTCATCTCTTAAAGAAGTCTGTCCTTCTTGGTTTGGTTGACACAAAACACCCGCTGATTGTCGTTTCGTTAGCCCACCCAAGACTAAGGGGGACTAAAGGGGTTGATCCTGTGCAATCACTGTGCTCCTGCGACGTTCCAGGCAGCTGGATTGACACGACATACGACCTCAGGTTTGATGACACGAATAAAACCTGTAACAAGGAAAAATAGGTGCTAATTTCTGTCCTCAAGCCCACCTATTATAAGTGTGGGTGAAATGAGCGTGTCTCGGGTGTCTGCATGTAGGATGAATGACAACATGGCTCAGTATGATTTAGCAATAGCGAGACAAGACAGGTGTCTACTTGCAAAACATTCTTTCTGATAAATTAATACATGGATACATTCAATAATATAAATTCAATGCATGAATACATTCAATAATATAAATTCAATACATGAATACATTCCAATAATATGTACACCTAGGTGTGATACAACAATTTCCTTCCCCCTATAATATACCAGGCCCTCTCTGACAAGTGCTATACAAGCTGGTAACATATATCCTAACAATATTGTTATGTTCTTATGATAGGAGTATATGAGACGAGGACTGTTTGGTGATATATCAGGTGGGAGTTATAGGAGACAATAGATTGAAGTTAGATGAGACAATAGATTGAGTCCTAACAAGGACTGTTTTGGTTATATTGCAGTTGGTTTTATCTGAGATAATAGACTGAAGTTATGTGAGACAATAGATTGAGTTATAGGAGACAATAGATTGAGTCCTAACAAGGACTGTTTTGGTTATATTTCAGGTTGGAATGAGATAATAGATTGATGAGTCCTAACAAGGACTGTTTTGGTTATATTTCAGTTGGTTTTATCTGAGATAATAGACTGAAGTTATAGGAGACAATAGATTAAGTCCTAACAAGGACTGTTTTGGTTATATTGCAGTTGGTCTGAGATAATAGATTGAAGTTGTAGGAGACAATAGGTTGAAGTATGAGTCCTATTAGTCTTCGTCTTTATCAATCATATCAGGAAATACAATCATTATACCTAATGCCCTTAAGATACAATTAGTAACCTGATACGTTCATATTGAAACAATTTATATAACATATATACATGTGTAGGTAGTATAATGACACACAACAAATACCAACATTATATACCTGCTGAAGGCCTATTTTCCTAAAGGTTATCGTAAATATATTTACCCTCTAAGATTCAAACAGGCCAATTTTTGACTCGACTTAGCGAAGCAGGCTGCAGGTCGATGCCCTCAGGTAAGCTATAAATCAAAGTTGACAGCTCCTCTCACACAGTCGGTCGTCTCTGGCTTCGTGTTCGGTGTTGCGTGTTTTTAGCGTTGTTGTTGTTGTTGTTTTCGTCTACTATGTTGCTGTAATACCCTGTTCAACCTGAAAGTTGGTTATAATTGGGGTATATTGTGTGTTAGGTTCTTCGGTGCTAGTCGTCTGTTAGTCCTGAAAAGGACTGGTCCTGAAAAGGACCACTAGCTGGTTGACTGGTTTCCTCTTCGTTGCTTGTCGGTTGTGGTGTGTTCATTTCCTGCCTTCCTATCTGTCTTGTGTCGTTTTGTTAGTTTTTGCTTTCCTCGTTTCTGTTTCTCTTGTCTTCCTGCTTTCCTGTATCTGTAGTAGTGCTTTTTCTATTAATGCTGGTAGAAGTTTTTCAAGTGTTTCTTCGATGACTTTTTCGTCTGATTGTTCGTTTGATTTGGTCGCTCTTGTGTTTGATGTCATTTCCTCAATGGCTCTTCGCTCTGTTTCGATTCTCTTGAGGATTTTGGAGTTTTCTTCCGTCAGTCCTGTCAGCCTCTTTACATCTGCTTCTATTTGCTGTTGAAGGCTTTGCATGTCTTTCATCATTTCTCTGACGTTTTGTAGTTCTATTACGTCTTCACCGCTGTCCTTTTCGTCTTCGGGAGCCTGCTTGCTTCTGTTTTCGACCTGTAGTTTTATTTTCAATTGTTTGATTTCAGCAGTCAGCTGGTGTAACTGTCGTCTGTCAATCGTGCGTTGTTTTACTGCAACATCCGCAGCCACTCTGTGTTTTGCCTCCTTGAAGGGGATGTTTTTGGAGACCGCTTCCTTCAGGATGCTCTTTGTTTCCTGGAACATCGGGCAGCCTCGGTATCTAGCCCCGTGGTTTCCGAGGCAGTTTGCACAGGTGCGGTTTGAGTTTATTGCTTTGTAGTTGGGGTCCTCCTTCGCCTTGGGGCAGTCGCGATATAGGTGGCCACCCGCACAATATCGACAGACTGCATCTCTCCTGCACGTTTTCTTTGTGTGCGATAATTGCTGGCAGTTGGAGCACTGTATCACCGGAGGGATATATGCCTCTGTCCTCTTTGATGTCTCTTTGAATGTCAGTCTTTCAGGTCTTGTCACTCCTTCAATGGTTACTACCACCAGATTTGTATCTTTTCCATTCCATGTCCTTAGCCTCTCGACCTGTATGACCTGGGCACCTGTGTTTTCCGTCTGTAGGCAGCTCTGGACTTCGCTAGCGGACCATCTTGTGTCCACCCCTCTGATGACGAACTTCTTTGTTGTCTTGTACTTTTCCACCACCACTTTTATTTGGTGGGGCAACTGGACTTCTTTTGGACCGGATTCCAGTTCGATCATCAGCGAGGTAGTTTTTTCTGTGTTGTTGAGCGAAAGCAGGACTCCGTTTTCGGGCCTCCCTACTTTGGCGATACCTCTCCTTCCCGTTATCACTTCGAGGATGTTTATCACTTTGTCATCTGGTAGGGCCCTGAGTGAGGCCTCACCTCCAGACATCTGTGTGATCTTAACCATCCTCTCCTGTAGTGCCTTGTGACAACCGGTATTGCTTGGTTTGTGCAGGTGACGCGCTCTGCTTTCCGCCTGCGTTAGATTGTGTGGTGTGTAGGACGGTCTCACGTTCTGTTTTGTTGACTCCTGATCACTTTCTGTAGTTGTCTGATTACTACACACTGGAGCCTCTACTATGGCGTCTTGCTTTAGTGATGTTTTTATCGTCTTTTGAGTTTGGAGCAGCTTCCCTGGGGCAGCCACAGCTGTCAACTCGGCATCGTGTGGTGGTGTCATTGGTGTCTGGTGCAGCCTCTCTGTGGTTGACAGGGTTTCTGCTGACGATTCGGGTACTTGTGGTGGTGGTCCCTGGGTTTTAGACTCCAGTCTTCTTTTTTCTCTTCTTTCCAGCATCTGTTTTATCGGTTCTAACGCTTTCATCTGGTCTTCTTCTTCTGACATCTGTTCTATCTGCTCTAGCGCACTCATCATGTAGTCATATTCTGGGTCTTCATCATCACGGACAGAACTGCTTGCATCTGCTTTCTCCTCTTCCTCGCAAGGAGTCTGGAAACTCCGGCTTTCAGCCGTGTCGATACACGTCTCAGCTAGCTCCGTCATCGTGTCAAGAGTGGGAGAAATTTCGGCCCCGGCACGAGTACTTGGGGCAGTTTTGCTTTCTGGCTGTCTGTCTTTGTTGTTTGTGTTATTTCCCTGGCTGTTCTGCGCTGGTGGGCTGGTATAAACCGTCCTCTTTTTAGCGCGTGGTTTATTTCGGCCCATTTTGACTATTGCGATCGCTGTGTACGTCCTGAAAAGGACGCTGGTTATAGTGCGGTTGTTGAAAATGTGTGGCTGGTTGTGATCGATGTTTTTAGCTAAAATCTCGCCCGATTATATAGGTAGATGAATGCTTAAGAAAAGCTTTTGGTTGGTTCCTGGCGGAGCAAAATGATTGGTTGTCTCCGGTTTAGTACCTTACCTCGTACAGCCTAATTTTATTCAGTTTTCTTCCGCCATCTTGCGTGAACAAGATGGCTACGACCCATATCCGAAAAAAACAGGGCTTAAGTTTTTCCTGGCGTAACTTCAGGTAATTTATTCCGGCTCAGCAACTGTGCGTTGATTGGCTGGGCTCTCGACATAGGGTATTAACAAAGTAGTGGGGTTACACACAACTCGTTTTCACGACATATATATATATATATATATATATATATATATATATATATATATATATATATATATATATATATATATATATATATATATATATATCTATATATATATATATATATATATATATGATATAATATATTTGTCCGTTTGAGTGTGCTCGCACGCGCGTGGTCGAGCGACGGTAATTAAAGTTAACACGCGTGTAGAAGAAATATGCAGGTAGTTAATTCTATCTAATGGTCTTTTATTTTTGGACTTGCGCCCTAATATAACCGACTTGGTTGAACGTGACGCGCCCCGCCAGAACGAGGCAAAACTTTAGTTTTTTTTAAAAATGCATGAGTGCACCCCACTTAATTTTTTTTTTCTTTAATATAATATATTTTCTTTAATACTTGTTCTGCTGCGATATTCTAGTCGTGCCTTTTTCCGTGTTATTTTGACCGTATTAAATCTCTGAGACGCACAGACGGAAACAACTGAGCACATTTTTTTTAAAAACACCATCATCAGCAGGTGCCATCTTCACATCGAACGACGACTGTAACTGATCTACAACGTCTTCAGTCTCTTGTCGTGATGGTGCCTCTGATAGACTCTTTCCTGTCCATCTCTTGATGTTATCTTCCCACTTATAGCGCTGTCTTCCTGTTACAATGTTATTTTTTAAATGATGGCGTCTGCTGGGGTTTACCCATGCGCAACGTTTAGGGGTCATTAATATTTATAGAATATGTCGATATTTTACGGTATAGTGAACGCGAAATATATGCGGAGATTATGACGCATTCGCGTTGGGAAGGTCACGCCGGGTGACTTGGTTACAGGGCCTTTGTTACGCTATCCGTCAAGCAAGAAGGTCGTGTCTTGTATTTCTTCCAAGGAAATAAGGCTGAGTATATAGCCTATATTTTATAGATGAATCGATGTAGACTTCAGGGTCAGTTCGGAAATTAATCTAAGCATGAGATTAATTAAATTAAACTAATAATGGAAGAAGAATCGTATTATGATTCAATTTGTAGATGTCAAGAACTCATGTGCTCATTTCTGGCTGTTGACTATAACAGCGCACGTATATAGCCACGATGTTCTTCTGACACATTGTTTTGACACGGACGGATACATACTGATATTATTTGGAATTCAAGTGTTACGCTGAATTGTACATGAAACCTTTTGTGAATGTCGATTATCGTTTTGTATGAATCTTAATACATGTGGACTCTAAGCAGAAGGCTTGATCCTTTATTTACGTTTCGGGTTCGGTTCTACAACTGTTGGTGTTTACCTTTGTCAGCACGATAACTCTCCCACAAGGGAAATCAAATACTATAGACTATGCAAATCAGAACGTCGAAGGGATGTTCTGATGCCCAGAGCTAACCAGTCTAACCAACATTGCTATGTCTACAGAGTGACTTTATTATTCAATAATAATACCATAACGAAGGAAACGCAACACCAACCACACCACCACCACCGACCCGTCACAACTGGTGGCCATTAGTGGTTTTGGAATTTTTTCAGAAGAACGAACCGCAAAAAAATGAGACATTTGTCCTTTCGAGCCGAAACGAACATTATTTGCATAAACACCGGTGACGTCATGCCCTTGACGACAGATGAACGGTTGGAAAAGCCAGCAGCTGACAATGTCCGTCAAACAAACTTATTTGCAGCTTTCAAACATGAAATGAAACCTATTGCTGACTTTCTCAATGATACAAACAAGCTCTAGAGTCCGTCGGCGAAGCATATAATGTACGATATTACCGCCAAAACAAGATAAGTCACTGATTTTAAAAGTTAAAATATTTCGTCCTGTTTGTCCAAATAATGCCATGTTCTTTTTTCTATGTATCCATGTTAAATATTGTTTCTGTCCGTTTTTCATGTAGCGGGTATGGTTGGGCGGCGGTTCATAATGAATAAAATGGCTCTCAAGATGCCGATATTCATTCTGAATGTTCCTAAGGCTGTGAATTAATAGCACCTCGCGAAGAAAGCGTCGAATTATCGTTATCGGTGATCGGTTAGTTCGGACTTGCATTAATTCACTTTGCATGTTAGGTGTATAGTCATGTTATAACTGTTGTTTTCTGATGTATTTGGTTCTTATTTTTATTCATTTACAGTCCTATGTTCGTAATCTATCTTGTTATTCTGATCTAGCTATCTTTAATTTTAATTAAATGTATTGTATTAACGTCAAATGAGTCCTGTGACGTCATCATTCATAGTACCAAATATGTTCGTTTCCTCAGTTAACCTTCACCCTTCTACATTTCCGGTTAGTACACTTGGGTTTATAATATCATTTATTTTTGTGAAAATGTCACTTTTGTATTGTGCTACTGTTCTGTAATCCTTGGTTAACCCATTGTATTGTTTGTCTTCATTTCATCCTTCTATAATTTAATATTAATGCTGTAATTTCTTCATTAATAATAGTGTAGATGAATATGATTAAATTTTTATCAACTTTGATGAGGAATTAGGGACTTTGCACATATTTGCAGTAGTGGTCCTAGAAATGGGCAATGCACTTTATGCCTCATGATTATGGCATAAAATATAATGATTAATTATTAAAACTTTATAACATATTAATACATATTTAATATAAATTAGTACACTTTCTCAGTACTATATTGTGAACTTATTAACAATTAAGACTAATTATTTGGGGATAATACATATAATTATTAAATATTAATATTAAGCGCTTGATATAATTTCAGCAGCTTATATAACTAACTATCATAACTATTTATGATAGATATCAGTGAGTATATATAATATTTTTACAAAATATTATAGATTGTGGAACTTATACATAACATTACAGAAATATTACAATTTCTTATAATAATTATTCATTCGTTGAGTAATTATAATTATCGACATAGATTCCAGTTGTGATTACAAGACATAAGTAATTGAATACTTAAATAAATTAACGTCAAGATGCTTAACTTAGACTATTTTATTAAAAATGGTAAGGATTTTGGAAAAAAAGGAGAACTTCTCGAGGCTTATACATTGGCTGAATTTGCAAAATATAAGGCAGAAGAGGAGGAAAGGAAAGCTATTGCTAAAGCAGAGAGAGAAGAATTAAGACAAGAAGAAGAAAGAAAGATAGCGAGAGATGAAATCCTACGGATTGAAGAAGAGAATAAATTGAAACGACAAGAAATCATACTACAGCAAGAAATGGAATTGCAACGGCTTAAATTGGAAACAGCAAAACTTAATTCGCAGAGTGCTGCAGCAAGCCAAAATGATAATGCTCAATCTGGATCTTCATCCACCCGACTTAAGGGCAATTATTACTTTAAATTACCACCATTCAAATTACACGTGGACGACCTTTCATCGTGGCTGGCGCGCTTTGAGGATATATGTAAGGTCAATAACCTTGACAAAACTGCATGGGCACTTAAACTTAAGGAATTTCTGGATGGCGAACCTGCAAGTGCAGCACAAAACATTGATCCTACATTAGCCACAGACTATGAGGCCATTAAGACGTTGTTATTACGTCGTTTCCACTTGAACGAAGAGGCATGTAGATTACGTTTTAAAAGTTTGTTGCCAGATAACAATAAAGATTTCACAGGTTTTATTGCTAACATACGCAATACTTTTAACAGATGGGTTGAACTGGCAGGTGTCAACAAATCTTACGACAAATTAGTTGATTTATTATTAAGGGATAAAGTATTATCTTCTGTCAGCCCACCATTCTTTGCTTATCTACAAGAAAGAAAACCAGAATCTATTGATGAGTTAGAAAAAATTTCTTTAAATTACTGCACAGCTCATCCGAATGCTAATATTTCTGGCTCGTTGATAAGAGAATCACTTCCTGTAGCCTCCAATATGGCATATCATAATCATAACAAACCTAGAACACACAGTGTGGACAGAGGTAGGTTCAAAGGAAACTATGACATTAATTTTCATAAGGGACAGAATAACTTTAACAATAACTTTAATAGAGGAAGACAACAAACCAGAAATTATTCACCTCAGTCAAGATACAACAGTAATCCACGTAACTCAAGTTATAATCGGTCATATCAATATAATAATGGTAACAATTGGAAGAATAGCGATAATTATAACTCGAGACATCGAGATAACAATTATAATAGACGTCAACGAGATAATTCAAATAATTATTCTCGTAATCGTTCTCATTCTCGTGGATCTTCACATTATAACCATAATACCGGGGCAGCAGTTACAAATGATATCACCCCTAAGGTTCAGGTTCCACCTAACGATAATACAATGAATTCTTCAGCTGCATGCTTTGCTATAAATTATAACGTGGCAAATAGTTGCCCACAATGCAATCTTATTTTTCAGAAGGCAAAGGAGACAGTGCTAAACTGCGGACACATTACACCAGAAGTAGGTCTTGCAGCCAATGATGGAACAGGCTCTCTGATTTTTAACAGAGGGATAGTAAATGGTTCTGTAGTTTCTGTATTGAGAGACTCGGGGTCCACAACCATTGGAGTGCGACAGTCGCTAGTACATCCTAGCTGTGCAACGGGGGAATATGTCCGTTGCATGACTTTTGGGGGAACTATTGAGTTTTACCCCACAGCTCTTGTCCATGTTAATACACCTTTCTTTTCAGGACAAGTTAAGGTATGCATGCTTCAGAATCCAATTGCAGATCTGATGTTGGGACGCATCCATGGTAGTAAGGATTGTTCCCCACAGGAAATTGAGGAATTGGAATTAAATAATGTGCAATCTTATTGCAATGCTAACGCTGTCATTGCAACAGCTACATTACGGGCCAACAAAATAAATACATGTGGCACAGTTTTCTCCAATTTCAGTCTCAGTACCATTCTGGAAATCGATAAGGAGAAGGATAAGACTCTCCCACAGGATAAAAAGTATACTAAACTACCAGTCCATCCTAGGAAGATTATAAAATCATTTCGAGGCAGATATACCTTTTCTCAAGAGAATGCCGCCAAGTCGGAAGATAGATGTTGGCGACAGGATCATATTAACAGTGATCTGAATAAAATGGTTGAAAATGGGAAAAGAAGGGATGTCCCGAACAAAGGTAATGATGGTGAAGTTCTTATGAACTTAACTAATAAAATTAGGACAAATAAATATGTCAATCATTATGAGACATCATCTCATAAGACTACCATATCCAAAAGATTAAATAGAAGAACTATTTATCACGTTAGTGACACTGATCCCACTTACATTGGGAAGGGTGCATATTCTCGCACCGTGTTAGTGCGCAATCTGCCACAAGGTACCAAATGGCAGGCACTTAGCAATTTCTTTAATGACACGGCAGACGTTATGTTTGTACGGTTGTTGTCACCTACCAATGACAGGTATGGTGAAGCTATAGTTACATTTCGTAACAATAGAGATGCTCGAATGGTCATCGAGCATGATAATGGTGCTTACTTTAACCATCATTGTCTACGGTTACAATTAGTACCTAATGCTGCGTCACGCAGATAACATGCTATGGTAATACAATTGTCTCATATCATTGATGACTCAGCATAGTCATTCATCATTTCTTTTCCTTACTGGTCCTTATAAGGTTACTGATAAAATTTCAGACGTTGATTACGTCTTAGATATCAAGGGACACAGAAAGATATTCCATATTAATATGCTCAAGCAATTTCATACACGTCCTATACACTTACAGTCAATTTTTCATGAATTAGATGACAATACTGTATCTACTTGTCATTATTCTAATCTATCTGTTATACAGGAGGAAGAATCTTCTTTTCCTGAAGTGCAGATGCCTCTACCTGTACTTACTGTCCAATCTACTGAATCTTGGCGTGATGTGACCATTTCTTCTACGATTACACCGCAACAGCATCAACGCGTTGCTAATCTTCTACAATCTTTCCCAGATGTGTTAACTGATGTACCGGGTTGCACATCTGTAATTAGTCACGATATAATTCTGAATGATGATACACCAATTCGTGTTCATCCTTATTCTGTACCTCTACATTTTCTGAGTAAGACATCTCAGGAACTCGAACAGATGATATCATTAGGTATTATTGAGACTAGTACATCTCCATTTTCTTCTCCTTTAGTCATTGTCCGGAAAAAGGACAACAACATACGTTTATGTGTTGACTATAGGAAACTTAATGCGCAGACAGTACCGGATAGCGAACCACATCCTATCCTTGACGATTTACTTCCTCGTCTATCCAATGCTACACTTTTCACTAAAATTGACTTAACTAAAGGTTATTGGCAGATTCCACTAACCGAAAGAGCCAAATACTACACAGCATTCTCAACTCCACGAGGTCTTTACCAGTGGAACGTGATGCCTTTTGGGCTAATGAATGCTCCAGCTACCTTTATTCGCATGATGCGAAAAATTTTAGCAGGTAGATCAGATATAATTACCTACATTGACGACATATGTTTGTTTAGTTCATCATTTGAGGAACATTTTTTGGGTCTTAAATAAGTTTTGGAAATATTGCGGGATAACCATTTAACCGCTAAACCAACTAAAATTCAAATAGCGTGTAATGAGATAACATTCCTGGGGCACATTATTGGATCGGGACGTATCCAAACAATTCCCAGTACAGTTTCTAAAATATTAAATTTATCTGTTCCTCAAACGAAGAAACAGGTTAGGAGTCTGTTAGGTTTAATCCAATACTATAGCAGATTTGTACCTCACCTATCATCCATCACGGCTGTCCTGTCTTCATTACTAAAGAAGAACATGCCTTTAAGGATAAATTGGACAGACGAATGTGACAAAACTTTTCGCGCTATCTTAAAAATATTTTCATGCCCACCTGTTTTAAGATTACCAGATGCTTCCAAAAAGTTTGTTCTACGTACAGATGCGAGTAATTACGGACTCGGGGCATGTCTACTGCAATATCATGATGATGTCCTTCACCCGGTAATGTATATCTCACGCAAACTGAAACCTCCGGAGATGAAATATTCCACTGTGGACCGAGAATTGCTTTCCGTAATCTGGGCAATTACCAAGTTGGAAAAGTTTTTATTGGGATCTCCATTTCTGATCCAGACTGATCAGAAATCAGTAGCAGCATTACGTCGCTCAAACCATAAAAGTGCTAAACTTGCACGATTTGCTATTACGTTGCAACCCTACGAATTCGAAATACAGTCGATACCTGGAACTGAAAACGTCATAGCCGACACGTTGTCCAGACATCTAACGGATTCTGAATGAATACTACAATTTCAAAAAAAATTTCTGACTAGTCAAGCATTACATTTGCAATGAACGGTATTGATATCAAGTCAGAATATACAACTATTCAGTTGGACTTCCTACCTAAATAAGGACATTTCGAAATAAACTATGGTGATCAAAATATCAAGTTTTACGGATCGTTTGAAAATTTGAACTTCAATTCCACTTTGAGTATCACTCATTTCGATTGAAAACTGTTAAAAAGGAACAATCTCTGATGTAGAAGGGACAGATACGGTGATGACTTAGTCAATTTACTCTCAAATTTGAATAAAGGAACTAACGATTAATGGGTCATCAAATCATAATTTGATAATATGAACCTTGTGTCTTAATGAACTTTCATACAATTCAACAGGAGGTAACAACGATTGGATCTTCATGTCCAATATTATTAAATTTTCTAGTTATTAAATTAGTATATAATAGATAATAAAGTCAAAGTGTGATGAAATAAAAAAATAAAATATACTAAGAAAAGATGAAACAAAAGAATATCACACCAATTAAACCTTTTAATTAGTGTAATTATTAAGGTAATAGATATCACATTATGACATTTCAAATATATAGTTAAAATGTATGAATTTTTTTTTCTGTTCTTTTCTTCTGATTGCGTTAATTTAATTAGGTATCTATCCTTACACTTCATTTTCACACGCATTCTAATTTAATGTATACTTTAATATTGGGTTTTCAATTGTCCGTACTTATCAATTTTATTTCTTTTACTCTCTTATACTATTTCTCATTTTCCTCTATTAGATATTAATTAGTTAGTACCATACTTACATACTATAATTAATTATTTTAATTTTAGTTAGTTAGAATAATTTTAATAACACTTCACATTATTATTTAGTCTATACATATGTTACGTGCAGTCTTTGATATCTTACAATATTATACATAGGTAATTTTTTAGTGCTTAAGGGAAAGTCATTATTGAGTTACTTCCCTTGAACTCCGCGGATAAATACATTTTACTGCGATTTATTCGTTGTTTGGGTAATAATAGATTGTTCTTGCTTCAGAATATCTATGGCCTGAATTTATGTGTATTGTTTGTCTGAGTAGGACAAGTCTGTCTTATATCTGTATATCTTTACATATCTAAGTCGAACTATATGTTCTGTTGTCTCTAGAGAGGTCAAAGGCTATTCGGCGGATGTGTCGCTTGAGTGGTGTGATTTGGCTTCGTCCTGATAGGGACTGTGTGTGTTTTGCTATGTCGGCTTGATGCCTTGAAAAAGTGATCTCAGTGGTTTTGGGGAAAGTGATAGTCGTCTAGACCTATCGTGTATGCTTTACCCCAGTGTTTATTCATCTTGCCAAGGAATGGCAGTTTCATATTCCCTCTACCAAGGTAATCAAAGATACTCTTATGAACTCTCGATCGAAGCCACCATTGTCGATAATTACGATTTGAATGTTTAAGAGAATATATTTGACTCGATGAAAAACGACTTCGATTCCTAGCAGCACTATATTCTGTAGAATGCAGTCTATGGTTCATGACCAAATCTACAGAGCAACGAAATGTTGTATGAATGACTAACTTTAGAACAGATTCATTATCTGTATTCAAACGTGAGTGACAGTTCACGAGTGGAGCCATCTTGGAACCAAAACATGTAGGACTTTCAAGAAGAGAAAAGGGATGCCCGTATTATCGCTTGATCAGTCCAGAGATCACTGCTACACATGAGAACCCATTGTTAGCGGTTCAATATTATTATATGGAAAAATATGTGCTGAACATTATGTTGAAGAATCGTTGCTAAACGAGATTAGGTTTAGAAGTCATCTGAAATATTGTTTACAAGCTGACGTGCTCAGTCAGTGACGTCAGAGGATATATGTATGGGCGATACTGAGTGCTTGGCTATTGACAGTCCATTATACCATTATTCTACATGAGTGCCCATGTAACATTGCAAGACCATTTGTCCACTGTACTATGATGTATTATGGCAACCTGTGATTTGTCACTATCTGTGCTGTCGAGTGTGTACGTCCAATTAAACTTTAGAAAAGGTACACAGTCGTTGGTGTCGATGACTTCCGGTCATACATGAGTGTGAGAAGAGAACATTTGTCAACAACACGAACCCTTATCATCATTCGCACATTATACACTCCATCCATGTCTACACAACACTGCGTAGGTCAAGTTGACATTCCATACACTACAGTGGGGCAGGCAACACCATAGGGATCTTGTCAACTGATGATGATAGACGCCTGTCTTCCCGCCTAGGAGTGTTCTGGTGTACTTTATCAACATATATTATATCCAACTAATTATCAACGTTATCAACTGGTGGACCAGCTTTCTGGGTTTGACCTCGCAGAAATTCAGAAGTCAACAGATTACCGATACCAGACCGTTTCCTGTGGCTGATACGACACACTTGCAGTATTGGTTTGCTCTTTGTCAACGCTTCGTCACGTGACCTGTCAAGTGAATGCAGTATGTAGGTCAGCGTTGTTGACATTTTTTACATTAGACATTATAGAGTTTCACAGAACAGTTGGATCAATTCTTGTCAGTGTTAACAGAAAGACAGTATTTGTGAACTAAGAAGTCCTGGTTTCATCGATGGATCTTCTTGTTTGCCATATATGAACTTTAATATTTAAGGCCAGAATGTTTAATTGAATAAAGTGGCAGTTTGTTTGTTTTCATGAAAAATAACTTTGCCATTACTGTAAGACTGAGCCTATTTTGCAACACATACTATCATACACATAATTTATATATATTTATGTTTACATGTTATTTGTTTGTATAGTATGTTAGTTTCTATGTCAGCGGGTTGTGTTTAAGGTTGGGCGGCGTCCTCACAACAGAGTATCCCACGTCATAGAGGGTCCGTTGTGGGCGTTTTCTATAGGTGCAATTTTCTTGATTGAAAATTTGCTGCGACAACTGTTGCTTTTGTGTTAGCTGTGAAGTCTGTAATTATTGTTATTTTTGTAATATTTCTTTGTTCTTTAGTTTTGTTTTGATTTGTTTGTAATTTGTTGGTCTAACCTTTTCTATCTTTCAGTTCTATTCATAATTTATATTCATATATTGTGACGTCATTTGTGTTGTTATTCTTTGCAGATTCAGTGATTATCTTCATTGATTTCCCTATTTGATTTATTTTGATTTCTGCAAACGTTCTTGTATTGTCAGTCCTATTTGTACTTTATGTATTCTGTTGGTTGACATATGTTTTATATGGGTATATTTCATAAGACACAATTGCCTGTGCACTGCACTTGGATTATGGTATAGACCAGTACCTGATTATTATTACTATTATACAAGACCTTATTAAAGGCTTGTGACCCACAGATATTGGGATAGTATACTGATTAATCAGGTCATTGAGAACTTGGGGTATTATTATTGATTCAGGTGATTAGTATTATTGTTAGGCATCATGTCTACTTTAGATTATTTCATTACACAAGGGAAAGCTCTTGATAAGACTGGTCAACAATTAGAACAATGGGCAGTTGCTCAATATGACAAAGCATTAGCTGCAGAAGAGAAAAGATTAGCTGCAGAAGAGAAAAGATTAGCTGCAGAAGAAAGAAAAGCTATGGCGGAAGAGAAAAGATTAGAAAAAGAAGCTGAGGCTGCTGCTGAACAAAAGAAATTGCAGATGCAGGTAGAGGAAAGGAGATTTGAAGCTGAACAAAAAAAAATTGGAAAGAGAAGCTGCGGCTGAACAAAAAAGATTAGACAGTGAAGCTGAACAAAAAAGATTAGACAGGGAAGCTGAACAAAAAAAATTGGAAAGAGAAGCTGCGGCTGAACAAAAAAGATTAGACAGTGAAGCTGAACAAAAAAAATTGGAAAGAGAAGCTGCGGCTGAACAAAAAAGATTAGACAGGGAGGCTGAACAAAAAAGATTAGATGCTGAAGAGAAAAAAGCAATAAGAGAACATGAATTTGAGTTGGAGAAATTGAGATTGACAAGTATGAGTAATGTTAATCAGGCATCTAGTGGTAATGGTAAACCTTCTACTTACAAGGTTAAGGTTCCACCGTTCAATCAGTCCAGTGACGATATTACATTCTGGCTGGATAGATTTGAACGTTCTTGTCGTACACATAATGTGGATAAATCACAATACGCTAGTCAATTATCAGAAAACTTGAAAGGTGAATCTTTGACTAGATTATGCCTTGTAGGAGAAGCAGATAAGGATAATTATGATGTCATTAGGGCGGCTTTGATAAAAAAATATCAGCTAAGTGAGGAAGGCTATCGCCTTTTATTTAAGACGATGGTACCTGAGACGGGGGTAGAATTCTCAGAATTCACTGCAAAGGCACGTCTCACAGTTGATCGTTGGATTGAGCTTTCCAAAACAGAAAAAAACGTATGAAGGACTTATGGATTTGTTGCTCAGAGATAAGATTATGTCATGTGTGAACAAACCTTTCCTTGAATTTATACATGAGCGTAAACCTAAATCTCTAAAAGAAATGGAAGAATATTGTTCCCAGTATGTCACTGCACACCCCGACGTGACTTTTGGCAACACTAAGATTAAGGAGAGTATGCCAGTTGCTTCAGCAACACCATACAATCCCAATTATTCACACAGATTTCAGGGACCTCAAAACAGATTTGATAAAAAAGGTAACCATAATAGTTATCAAAACCAAGGTAACCAATCATTTCAGGGTTCTTCTTCAAAGAACTGGAGACGACCTGATAGCTCTCGACACAGGGGTGGTCATAATTATAGGAATTTCCGTAGAGGAAGTAATTATAGAAACTATCAGGGTTATCCGTCTTGGAGTCAACAAGATCATAATTACAGAGATACTCATTATAATGAATATGATAATGGTAACCAAGGGTACTATGACTCAAACCCAAATAGGGGTTACAATAGAGGTAACAATAACTACAGAGGTGATAATAACCGAGGTAGATCTCAATACAAAAGACATAAACCACATTTTCAGGCAAACTCTGCACAACAAGAGTCCCATGAAGCCTATAAACAGAGTAAAGATAATAATGATGCTAGTAATATGGCATGTGCCGCTTTTGATTTTGGGAGAGCATCTCAGTGCCCCCAATGCAAAACGTTATTTGAGCCAACCACAGTGACTACTTTAAGCTGTGGCCATCCTCTTCCTGCTCTTCCAGCATCAGTCGCGCATGATGGAAGAGGGTCTCTTGTCTTACATAAGGGTTTAGTGAATAACAATCCAGTCTCTGTGCTATTTGATTCTGGATGCACCACAATTGGTGTTAGGCAGTCACTCGTAGATCCTTCCCGTGCCACTGGACAAGTAGTCAAATGTGTAACATTTGGCGGCACATTAGAGAAATACTCTACCGCTATCATTAGGATTGCTACTCCTTTCTTTACAGGAGATGTACACGCATGTCTTCTTCCGAATCCGATCGCTGACCTCATCATCGGTCGCATTCATGGAGTCAAGGAATGCACTCCGCAACAAATTTCCACGTGGGAAAGGCAAAACATGCAGATTGCTAACGCTGTAGTCACTAGAGCTCAGGCTCTTAATGTGCCTCAAACTTCATCTATTGAAGATAATGAAGTGGTCCATTTAAGATCAAGTCTGCCAGAGGACATCAGTTTATCTTGACGTGTGTTGATATGTGCACACGTTGGCCAGAGGCTATTCCTCTGAAGAGCATTACTACTGCTGATATTGCAGATGCTCTTTGGCTTATATTTTCTCGTCTGGGGTTCCCCGGAGAGATATTGTCAGACCATGGCACCCAACTAATATCAGATACCATGTCTCAAGTAATGTCTACCCTGCAGATAGATAGATCTTTAAGTAGTATCTACCATCCAATGTCTAATGGTATGGTCGAACGCCTTAATAGAACACTTAAAAACTTACTGGGGAAGATAACTGAGGATCATCCTCAAGACTGGGACAGAGTTTTACCTGCGGCCCTCTTCGCTTACAGAGAGGTACCCAATGAACATACGGGATTTTCTCCCTTTGAACTCGTCTTTGGCGCGCGTCCGCGTGGCCCTATGTCGTTGCTTCACGATCTCATAACATCTGACAATATTGACGATGACACAAAGTCATCCTACGAATATGTCATCGCGTTGAGACAAATGATTATCGAAGCATGCAAATTAGCAACTTCTTCTTCTGAATTTGCGAAAAACA
>JAMPIV010000698.1:0-50000 GCA_024509875.1 Oreohelix idahoensis
GGACGAAGCTATTAAATAGCTAGATATAAGAACATAATAACAGCATATAAAATGTACGTCACATCTTCCCCCCTCCCCTGTCTGAGGAGAAAAATGAAATTTTTCTTCCTCAGAGGTAGGTAAACAAAATATAAAGTGAGATTCCAGTGCCCCCAAGTAGAGAGTTCAAATATAATACGAGCGGAGACCAGGAAGTACTCCAACACCTGTGTCTGTCATGAGAAAGCCAAATTTAACACAACGTGAGGACATTGATATGAAAATATCAAAGCCTAAGTCTTACTCAAGTCGAGACAATATGACACATAAGAAGTAGATGACCTGCCTTCCAGTAACTAAGACTACGTGTTATATGAACTCATCCATACCTGTCAATCATTTTCACTCTAATGTCACATACTTTTGGTCTAAGTCCTGTCAGGTCATAGACTGAGTGAATATTGTCACTTAATAGAATTGCAAAGTAATTATGCTACAGATGACCCTTAAGTAATTATAACCTAATATTTGAAAGTTGTAAGACACATGCAATGAAGTACATGATGTAATACCTTCATGATAAGAGAATAATGTTTTCTGTTTTTCTACTTTTTTTTCCATTCATATTATGTTTTGTTTTCTTCTCTCACATGAGTCTTTATTCACAATCTCAATGGATGATATACCATGATGATTAAGACAAGCATAATAAGTCCTAAAGACCCTGTGTAGTTTGGTAAAAGTAGTTAATGTCAATGCAAACAAGACATGCTCAGTTGGTATAAGACTTCAGTAGATGCAAGAAGTTTAGTAAAGCAGAATACAGGGACAATGCATAGAGATACTCCTTCTTAAACCCTGTGTGTCCATTAATCAAAGTCTAAGCACAAAGGTAGTAATAAAAATTAATGTGTCCAAAAAAGAATATATTAGGTAAATATCCCTATTAAGTTTGTTGAGCACAAAAATTGTGAGTGTTCATAAATCCATGCAGATAATTCAAGTTCACGATTCATGTCCATGGGTTATCAAATAAAAGGTAATAAATTATCCCTGAATAGTTTCTTTGGTTCACAATGTGTACTGAGATGTACCTGAATCCTGAGTATGATTGATGTCCCATGTAGAAAAAGTTATACACTAGGTAGTTTCCCCTGAATATCCATCACCGGTATAGTTGCATACCAAAACATAATGCAAGTTAATCCATGCCTACTAGTTGCTGTAAACACAGTCCTTGAACTATGCGAATAACAGAGTCATGGAATGAACATAAAGATAGTCAAATGTGGCAGATATAAGTGTACCTATAGGTTGTCAAAGACAACTAACTGGAATATAAGAAATTCTCTCCATCTGGGAGATTCCGTGATGTATCAAACCAGTCCTAGATGGTTGTACAGCGTGACAAGACATCTGCAAGATTGTTCTCAGAGCCCTTGATCGCCCGGATGGTGTAAGAGTATGGCTGTAGACTTAGGGCATATCTAGCTGTTCGTTGGTTTGAAAAATTAGCTTTTTGTAGATAAGCTAGCGCCCTCTGGTCTGTTTCGATGATAAATGGAGCCCCAATCAAGTATTTTTGGAGTTTTGCCACACTCCATGATACAGCTAGGAGCTCTCTTTCCAGAATGGGGTATTTCGTTTCTGTTGAAGATAACTTGCGGCTCACATACAATACTGGATGCAAAACATTGTTGTGGAGTTGCATCAAAGACGCTCCTATCGCATATTGAGATGCATCACACCTGAGAGTAAAGGAGATAAATGGGTTAGGCAGTTTCAATATTGGTGCCTGTGAAAATACAGATTTAATACGGTTTAATACATCTTGGCATGGCTGGGTCCAGACTATTTTGTTAGGACATCCCTTTTTCAGCAAAGATGACAAAATGGAAGTTAATTCCGAGAAACGAGGAATGAATTTCCTGTAAAAGTTGATTAGACCTAACAAACTCATGACTTGTTTTTTTTGTTTTAGGAACCTCAAGATTAAGAATTTTTGAGACAGTGTCATCATCTGTTTTTAAGAATCCTTGAGAAATTGTATGTCCCAGAAAAGAAATTTCTTTATAACCGATCTGGACTTTTGAAGGTCTAGCAGTGAGGTGGTGCCTGCGTAGAATGTCCAATAAGGATTGAAGACCTAAGATATGGTCCTGCCAAGAATTGTGGAAGAGACAGATATCGTCGATATATGTTATGATATCAGGCCGACCAGCAAATAGTAATCTCATCATCCGGACAAACGTTGCCGGTGCGTTCACTAGCCCAAAACACATATGAGTCCACTGATATAATCCATTAGGAGTGGCAAAGGCAGTGTAAGGCTTAGATCTATCTGTTAAGGGAATCTGCCAGTAGCCTTTTGAAAGATCAAGTTTACTGAAATATGTGGCATCAGACATCTTTTCCAGTAAGGAATCAAGAACAGGCATAGGTTCTGCATCAGTAGAAGTTATGCCGTTAAGACGACGGAAGTCTATACAGATTCTAATGGACTTATCCTTTTTCCTAACAATCACTAGAGGAAATGAGTAAGGTGATTGAGATGGTTCTATAATACCCATTTTAAGCATGTTATCAATTTCCTTATCCACTTGAGCCTGAAAATGAATTGGTATGGGATATGGCTTTATCCGGATAGGTGTTTGATCTTGGAGTAGAATGTCGTGAGAGATGACATCAGTACTACCTGGGATATCAGTCAACACATCCTGATAGGACTGTAACAGAGTAGAAATTTCAGTGTGTTGATCGACTGATAGGTCTGGAGATATAGAAACGTCCTTCCAAGATTCTGACGCTTGAAGCGGAGCAAAAGATAATGGCAGCGAGACATCTTCGAATGAAGACTCCTCATCATGAATCACAGCAAGTGAGGAATAGTTTGAGTCAGACGCATCAATGGCCTCGAAAATTGGTTGAAGATTACCAGGTCGAGAATGGAATTTTTGGAGCATATTGATGTGAAAAGTTCTATGTTGACCCTTTATATCCACAATATAATCAACATCAGTTAACTGTGAAACTACTTTATATGGTCCTCTCCATGCAATTAATAGTTTATTCTCTTTTGTGGGGAGAAGCACATATGCTTCATCACCAGGCCACAATAAGCGTAATTTTCTCTTCTCATTAATGAATAGTCTGGTTTTTTCCTTTTGCTCTCTCTGAAGCATCCACTGCTATCTGGCATGCTTCCACAATCTTTTTTCGTAGATTTACAACATACTCATAAGAAGATTGAACCTCCTCTGACAACTCGGAGCCCACGAGAAGCTGTTTTAAGATTGACATGGGACCTCTAGGCTTTGCCCCGAAAATTAATTCGAATGGCGAAAACCCGGTTTGTTCGTTTGGAATTTCCCGATAGGCGAACAAAACAGCTGGTAAAATTCTATCCCAGTCCTGTGGACACTGTGAGGTAACCTTACCCAACATCTGTTTGAGTGTCTTATTGAATCTTTCTACTGTGCCGTTCCCTTCTGGGTGATAGGCACTACTTAGAGACCTCTCAATTTGAAAATCCTTCATAACCTGTGCCATAACTTCTGATGTAAATTGTCTACCTCTGTCTGATAGTATTTCCTCCGGAAACCCCAATCTACTGAAAATGATCATGAGTGCATCAGCAACATCTCTAGTTGTGATGTTCTTAAGTGGTATTGCTTCAGGCCACCGTGTGCACATGTCAATGCACGTAAGAATGAATCTGTGACCTCTTGCTGATACTACTGGTAATGGTCCTATGATGTCAATTGCCATCTTAGCGAATGGTCTGTTAGAGATATCAAAGGCCTGTATAGGTGCTTTGTGATATGCACCTTTCGCAGCCACGCTTTGGCATGTCTTGCAAGTTCTACAAAAAGTTTTTTACATCTTTGGTGACTCCAGGCCAGAAAAAATTGGACAGCACTCTTTGTTTAGTACGAGCTATCCCCAAATGGCCTGCACAGTTGACATCATGGGCATGTTGTAAAAATAAAAGGTCTAAAATTAGTTGGCACCATGATCTGTTTTTCCTCAGAATTAGCATCATTAAAATTTCTAATTAGAATACCATTTTTGATGGTGTACCAGTGAATAGCCCTCTCATTGTACACAACATCATCTTTTCTAGCAACCTTGAAAAATTTTTTCAATGAGTCATCATTATGTTGCATAGTAATGAACGACTCTTTACTGACAAGTGAAACTTGTAAATTGTCATCCTCCTCATTCCCTGATGCTGTACTATCATTGGCCTCTGCCTGAGCCTGTGCCCGTGTAGTAACTGCATTAGCAGTCAATAAATGCTGGTTTTCCCAACTTTTAATATCATCATCTGAGCACTCCTTCAGCCCAGGGAGGTTACCCAGAATCAACTCGCTGACTGGATTTTCCAACATACAAGCAAGAACGTTCCCTGTGAAGTATGGTGTGTTTATGTAAACAAAGGCAGTCTGATAATATTCAACTGTGCCCCCGAAGGTAACACATTTCACCTGTTTACCTGTGTAACATGAGTTATCAACAAGCGATTGCCGCACCCCTACGGTGGTGCATCCTGTATCCCTGAGGACGGAAACAAGTCTATGATTAACAAACCCCCTGCAAAATTTAAGTGAACCTTTTCCATCATGAGAAGCCAGTACTGGTAGAGGGTGACCACAAATTAATCTGGGTACTTCATCTGTCTGAAAAAGAGTGTTGCAAGCAGAGCAATTTGCTTTATTAGAAAGATCAACACTGCATGCATTGGCATGGGACGTGGTCTCAAACCCTTGATTCCCAGCAACTGAATGGTTGTTTTGTTCAACAGCAGCATTAGACCTATGTGGGAGTCGAGAGCCTCTGTAGTGCTGATTATTCCTGTTGTTCTGGTAATTATAATCATTATTATAATTTGATCTTCCTCTGTTAGAATAGGAATTCTGAGTTCTGGTCCAGCCTCTGTTTGGTCCATTAAATTGTTGTTGAGGCATATTTTCCTGGCTATATGGTCGAAATGGTCTGTATGCAAAGTTATACCGACCCCTGAAGGTTCCGGCATTCCGGCTAAAATTTCTTCCCCAGCCTGAAGCATTATCAGGTGGTCCCTGTTTTTGATTTCTTGTATATATAGCCTTTGCTGAGGCAACTGGTAATGCCTCCTTGATGTTTGAGTTGCTTATATTCCTCCCAGGATGTGCGGTCATGAAACGTCGCCCCAAAATTTCCATTTCAGCAATGGTTTGCGGATCCCTCTCTTGGAGATAGGTCAAAAATTCTGGACTGACTGAAGAGAGAACCTTATCTCTTAGCATGAGATCCATAAGCGACTCAAAAGTATGATCGATTTGTGACAGTTCAATCCATCTCTGAAAAGTAAGCTTGATAGATGCAATGTATTCTGCAAAGTCCTTGGACGAGTCAGGCAATAGAGTTTTGAATTTTAATCTATAACCGTGAGTATCCAGCTGGAATTTTTTCAATAATAGTGCCTTTATAGAATCATAGTCACTTCTAGAGGCATCATCCAAAGTGCAGATAGCTGTAAGGGCTTCACCTGAAAATAATGACATTAATTTACTAGGCCATTCAGATTTGTCCAGTTTATGTTCCTGACAAATTGTCTGAAACCTATTCAAGTAACATGATATGTCATCGGATGGATGAAATTTAGGTAAATGAACCTTAAAAGGACACCCATGATCCCTTTTTGTTGTGCCCTGATTAGTGCTCTCCACCGGTTTGTTCTCATTCTCAAGTTTAAGCTTTTGAAGCTGAATTTCAGCCATTTTTTGCTCATGCTCAAACTGTGCTAGCTTAAGCTTTTCTTCTTTTTCATCTTGCCTCTTCTTCTCCGCTAATTCTTGTTCTAATTTTTTCTCAGCTGCTGCTGCTTCTCTGTCTTCTCGCCTTCTCGTCTCAGCTAATTCTTGTTCTAATTTTTTTCTCTTCCTTAGCCACCTGTTCTAAAGCAAACTCTTTCAAGGCCTTCGCTTGAAACCCAAGTCTTTCACCCACGGTGACAAAATGTTCTAGGCGAGACATGTTGAGGTACCCTGATGTAATCAATCAGTTACAACAATAATACTCTTAAATAAAATTATATCACTTTTCAACAAATTGCCTTATACTTAATATCAGAACTGAACAATTCTGCACTATTTTCAAAGGAGACAGTAATATATTTCCAAAGGAGCACCGAAGACAATACAATTTAAGGTATATATATATATAGATAATAGATCAAGCCTAACAAGGACAATACTAAAATATAAAGAAAGATAAGGTATAACAGTTTTAACAGGTAATGAAAAAAAAAAAAACGTAATCAGTAGAAGATCCACCATTTAATACATGAATCAACTGAATTGATAGTCAGATTCGATAAACAGAACACGACCAATAATGACAAAAAATTAAAACAATCAACAGAATATGACCAAGACCAACATTAACAAGTACGAACAACTAAAGAAGAAAAAAAATAATAATAATTGTAATGATCTAACAGGTTATGATCACCACACAGTACCTATAGAACAATTTGTGTGTGCCCGCTTTACGGCGAGATGTATCACACAACAAGACAGCCGAGCCAACCTTGCCCGCTTATACAAGAATTACATATATTAATACATTAAAAAAGGAAAACAAACATCAGAGCTGATGGAGATCCACCCAAAATAATCATGAACACAGACCGAAAGATGTAAAAAATCGCACTTATCTTGTATGAAAATAAAACAGTCTCCTTCCTGGCCTGAGATATGGTGCTAAGAAATGGATGTGCCGCTCTGAAGCACTCCACAACAATGTAAACCGATTCGTCACTCCTTCCCTAAACTCCGGTCTGACAAGACTCCATTTTGAATTTGATTGTAGACTCGCAGAAGTCGCTCGCTTGAAATAGTGACTGCTGGTAAATTGATATTTTCTTCTAATGAAAAAAAAATTCTTCGATAACGCTGGCCCTCTTTACTTTTCCACGGCCGACACCTTGATAATAATGAACAGTTAATTCATAATATATTTCGAAAGTTATTTCAAAAATTTCCTCTCCTCCATTCATACACCGCTCTGAGCAGATGCGACCTTCACCTTGTCCGTAAGTGGGACGTCCTTACGGTAAACATTTGCTTGTAGACTTGGTTTTAAAAAAAAATGTACTTTACAAGTTCAAAATCCACGATACTTGGCCCCCAAAAAGCTGTGGCGTTCTCCAACTTGCTCTTAGGTTTAATGATTTAATTCATGGAAGAGTGAAACATATTTGCAGTAGCCAAGTGATCATACAATAGTTCTTAATTACTTGCTACATAAACATCCGCACAAGAATTGAAGAAACGTCCAGCTTATTCACAACACGAACATGTTTATTATGGATAAAACGTATGCTCCAATGAAGTATTACTTGTAAGACCTTTTTCACTACACATCGCTAACTCCCCTGGCATAGGGAAAATGCCGGTACTGGCATATAACAGTCTGTCCGTAAATGTCGAGATCCAGTCCTGTAATCAGCTGTATCTATGAGCATACGAATATATAAGAACAGGAACATCGCCCGTCTTCAGTCTGCAAACATCACTATATCATTTCTATTCACTCCTCTACCTATCCTGTGAATGAATCAGACACTCCGTCATTCCAGGATGAACAGACTTACTTCAGAACATATCTATCAAACACACCGACATCTGAAATATCTCGGAGCAATTCACACATGCATCCTCCCTGTTCAACGACACATCTCCTAATGCCCCCTGAACCCTTCGCTCTCATTCGCCCACCTTTTGACCTCTCTTGCATACTGATTAGTGACGTCGTCTCTGCCGCAATGCGACGGACGGTAATAAAAACTAGTGGACGAAGCTATTTAATAGCTAGATATAAGAACATAATAACAGCATATAAAATGTACGTCACATCTTCCCCCCTCCCCTGTCTGAGGAGAAAAATGAAATTTTTCTTCCTCAGAGGTAGGTAAACAAAAAATATAAAGTGAGATTCCAGTGCCCCCAAGTAGAGAGTTCAAATATAATACGAGCGGAGACCAGGAAGTACTCCAACACCTGTGTCTGTCATGAGAAAGCCAAATTTAACACAACGTGAGGACATTGATATGAAAATATCAAAGCCTAAGTCTTACTCAAGTCGAGACAATATGACACATAAGAAGTAGATGACCTGCCTTCCAGTAACTAAGACTACGTGTTATATGAACTCATCCATACCTGTCAATCATTTTCACTCTAATGTCACATACTTTTGGTCTAAGTCCTGTCAGGTCATAGACTGAGTGAATATTGTCACTTAATAGAATTGCAAAGTAATTATGCTACAGATGACCCTTAAGTAATTATAACCTAATATTTGAAAGTTGTAAGACACATGCAATGAAGTACATGATGTAATACCTTCATGATAAGAGAATAATGTTTTCTGTTTTTCTACTTTTTTTTCCATTCATATTATGTTTTGTTTTCTTCTCTCACATGAGTCTTTATTCACAATCTCAATGGATGATATACCATGATGATTAAGACAAGCATAATAAGTCCTAAAGACCCTGTGTAGTTTGGTAAAAGTAGTTAATGTCAATGCAAACAAGACATGCTCAGTTGGTATAAGACTTCAGTAGATGCAAGAAGTTTAGTAAAGCAGAATACAGGGACAATGCATAGAGATACTCCTTCTTAAACCCTGTGTGTCCATTAATCAAAGTCTAAGCACAAAGGTAGTAATAAAAATTAATGTGTCCAAAAAAGAATATATTAGGTAAATATCCCTATTAAGTTTGTTGAGCACAAAAATTGTGAGTGTTCATAAATCCATGCAGATAATTCAAGTTCACGATTCATGTCCATGGGTTATCAAATAAAAGGTAATAAATTATCCCTGAATAGTTTCTTTGGTTCACAATGTGTACTGAGATGTACCTGAATCCTGAGTATGATTGATGTCCCATGTAGAAAAAGTTATACACTAGGTAGTTTCCCCTGAATATCCATCACCGGTATAGTTGCATACCAAAACATAATGCAAGTTAATCCATGCCTACTAGTTGCTGTAAACACAGTCCTTGAACTATGCGAATAACAGAGTCATGGAATGAACATAAAGATAGTCAAATGTGGCAGATATAAGTGTACCTATAGGTTGTCAAAGACAACTAACTGGAATATAAGAAATTCTCTCCATCTGGGAGATTCCGTGATGTATCAAACCAGTCCTAGATGGTTGTACAGCGTGACAAGACATCTGCAAGATTGTTCTCAGAGCCCTTGATCGCCCGGATGGTGTAAGAGTATGGCTGTAGACTTAGGGCATATCTAGCTGTTCGTTGGTTTGAAAAATTAGCTTTTTGTAGATAAGCTAGCGCCCTCTGGTCTGTTTCGATGATAAATGGAGCCCCAATCAAGTATTTTTGGAGTTTTGCCACACTCCATGATACAGCTAGGAGCTCTCTTTCCAGAATGGGGTATTTCGTTTCTGTTGAAGATAACTTGCGGCTCACATACAATACTGGATGCAAAACATTGTTGTGGAGTTGCATCAAAGACGCTCCTATCGCATATTGAGATGCATCACACCTGAGAGTAAAGGAGATAAATGGGTTAGGCAGTTTCAATATTGGTGCCTGTGAAAATACAGATTTAATACGGTTTAATACATCTTGGCATGGCTGGGTCCAGACTATTTTGTTAGGACATCCCTTTTTCAGCAAAGATGACAAAATGGAAGTTAATTCCGAGAAACGAGGAATGAATTTCCTGTAAAAGTTGATTAGACCTAACAAACTCATGACTTGTTTTTTTTGTTTTAGGAACCTCAAGATTAAGAATTTTTGAGACAGTGTCATCATCTGTTTTTAAGAATCCTTGAGAAATTGTATGTCCCAGAAAAGAAATTTCTTTATAACCGATCTGGACTTTTGAAGGTCTAGCAGTGAGGTGGTGCCTGCGTAGAATGTCCAATAAGGATTGAAGACCTAAGATATGGTCCTGCCAAGAATTGTGGAAGAGACAGATATCGTCGATATATGTTATGATATCAGGCCGACCAGCAAATAGTAATCTCATCATCCGGACAAACGTTGCCGGTGCGCTCACTAGCCCAAAACACATATGAGTCCACTGATATAATCCATTAGGAGTGGCAAAGGCAGTGTAAGGCTTAGATCTATCTGTTAAGGGAATCTGCCAGTAGCCTTTTGAAAGATCAAGTTTACTGAAATATGTGGCATCAGACATCTTTTCCAGTAAGGAATCAAGAACAGGCATAGGTTCTGCATCAGTAGAAGTTATGCCGTTAAGACGACGGAAGTCTATACAGATTCTAATGGACTTATCCTTTTTCCTAACAATCACTAGAGGAAATGAGTAAGGTGATTGAGATGGTTCTATAATACCCATTTTAAGCATGTTATCAATTTCCTTATCCACTTGAGCCTGAAAATGAATTGGTATGGGATATGGCTTTATCCGGATAGGTGTTTGATCTTGGAGTAGAATGTCGTGAGAGATGACATCAGTACTACCTGGGATATCAGTCAACACATCCTGATAGGACTGTAACAGAGTAGAAATTTCAGTGTGTTGATCGACTGATAGGTCTGGAGATATAGAAACGTCCTTCCAAGATTCTGACGCTTGAAGCGGAGCAAAAGATAATGGCAGCGAGACATCTTCGAATGAAGACTCCACATCATGAATCACAGCAAGTGAGGAATAGTTTGAGTCAGACGCATCAATGGCCTCGAAAATTGGTTGAAGATTACCAGGTCGAGAATGGAATTTTTGGAGCATATTGATGTGAAAAGTTCTATGTTGACCCTTTATATCCACAATATAATCAACATCAGTTAACTGTGAAACTACTTTATATGGTCCTCTCCATGCAATTAATAGTTTATTCTCTTTTGTGGGGAGAAGCACATATGCTTCATCACCAGGCCACAATAAGCGTAATTTTCTCTTCTCATTAATGAATAGTCTGGTTTTTTCTTTTGCTCTCTCTGAAGCATCCACTGCTATCTGGCATGCTTCCACAATCTTTTTTCGTAGATTTACAACATACTCATAAGAAGATTGAACCTCCTCTGACAACTCGGAGCCCACGAGAAGCTGTTTTAAGATTGACATGGGACCTCTAGGCTTTGCCCCGAAAATTAATTCGAATGGCGAAAACCCGGTTTGTTCGTTTGGAATTTCCCGATAGGCGAACAAAACAGCTGGTAAAATTCTATCCCAGTCCTGTGGACACTGTGAGGTAACCTTACCCAACATCTGTTTGAGTGTCTTATTGAATCTTTCTACTGTGCCGTTCCCTTCTGGGTGATAGGCACTACTTAGAGACCTCTCAATTTGAAAATCCTTCATAACCTGTGCCATAACTTCTGATGTAAATTGTCTACCTCTGTCTGATAGTATTTCCTCCGGAAACCCCAATCTACTGAAAATGATCATGAGTGCATCAGCAACATCTCTAGTTGTGATGTTCTTAAGTGGTATTGCTTCAGGCCACCGTGTGCACATGTCAATGCACGTAAGAATGAATCTGTGACCTCTTGCTGATACTACTGGTAATGGTCCTATGATGTCAATTGCCATCTTAGCGAATGGTCTGTTAGAGATATCAAAGGCCTGTATAGGTGCTTTGTGATATGCACCTTTCGCAGCCACGCTTTGGCATGTCTTGCAAGTTCTACAAAAAGTTTTTTACATCTTTGGTGACTCCAGGCCAGAAAAAATTGGACAGCACTCTTTGTTTAGTACGAGCTATCCCCAAATGGCCTGCACAGTTGACATCATGGGCATGTTGTAAAATAAAAGGTCTAAAATTAGTTGGCACCATGATCTGTTTTTCCTCAGAATTAGCATCATTAAAATTTCTAATTAGAATACCATTTTTGATGGTGTACCAGTGAATAGCCCTCTCATTGTACACAACATCATCTTTTCTAGCAACCTTGAAAAATTTTTTCAATGAGTCATCATTATGTTGCATAGTAATGAACGACTCTTTACTGACAAGTGAAACTTGTAAATTGTCATCCTCCTCATTCCCTGATGCTGTACTATCATTGGCCTCTGCCTGAGCCTGTGCCCGTGTAGTAACTGCATTAGCAGTCAATAAATGCTGGTTTTCCCAACTTTTAATATCATCATCTGAGCACTCCTTCAGCCCAGGGAGGTTACCCAGAATCAACTCGCTGACTGGATTTTCCAACATACAAGCAAGAACGTTCCCTGTGAAGTATGGTGTGTTTATGTAAACAAAGGCAGTCTGATAATATTCAACTGTGCCCCCGAAGGTAACACATTTCACCTGTTTACCTGTGTAACATGAGTTATCAACAAGCGATTGCCGCACCCCTACGGTGGTGCATCCTGTATCCCTGAGGACGGAAACAAGTCTATGATTAACAAACCCCCTGCAAAATTTAAGTGAACCTTTTCCATCATGAGAAGCCAGTACTGGTAGAGGGTGACCACAAATTAATCTGGGTACTTCATCTGTCTGAAAAAGAGTGTTGCAAGCAGAGCAATTTGCTTTATTAGAAAGATCAACACTGCATGCATTGGCATGGGACGTGGTCTCAAACCCTTGATTCCCAGCAACTGAATGGTTGTTTTGTTCAACAGCAGCATTAGACCTATGTGGGAGTCGAGAGCCTCTGTAGTGCTGATTATTCCTGTTGTTCTGGTAATTATAATCATTATTATAATTTGATCTTCCTCTGTTAGAATAGGAATTCTGAGTTCTGGTCCAGCCTCTGTTTGGTCCATTAAATTGTTGTTGAGGCATATTTTCCTGGCTATATGGTCGAAATGGTCTGTATGCAAAGTTATACCGACCCCTGAAGGTTCCGGCATTCCGGCTAAAATTTCTTCCCCAGCCTGAAGCATTATCAGGTGGTCCCTGTTTTTGATTTCTTGTATATATAGCCTTTGCTGAGGCAACTGGTAATGCCTCCTTGATGTTTTGAGTTGCTTATATTCCTCCCAGGATGTGCGGTCATGAAACGTCGCCCCAAAATTTCCATTTCAGCAATGGTTTGCGGATCCCTCTCTTGGAGATAGGTCAAAAATTCTGGACTGACTGAAGAGAGAACCTTATCTCTTAGCATGAGATCCATAAGCGACTCAAAAGTATGATCGATTTGTGACAGTTCAATCCATCTCTGAAAAGTAAGCTTGATAGATGCAATGTATTCTGCAAAGTCCTTGGACGAGTCAGGCAATAGAGTTTTGAATTTTAATCTATAACCGTGAGTATCCAGCTGGAATTTTTTCAATAATAGTGCCTTTATAGAATCATAGTCACTTCTAGAGGCATCATCCAAAGTGCAGATAGCTGTAAGGGCTTCACCTGAAAATAATGACATTAATTTACTAGGCCATTCAGATTTGTCCAGTTTATGTTCCTGACAAATTGTCTGAAACCTATTCAAGTAACATGATATGTCATCGGATGGATGAAATTTAGGTAAATGAACCTTAAAAGGACACCCATGATCCCTTTTTGTTGTGCCCTGATTAGTGCTCTCCACCGGTTTGTTCTCATTCTCAAGTTTAAGCTTTTGAAGCTGAATTTCAGCCATTTTTTGCTCATGCTCAAACTGTGCTAGCTTAAGCTTTTCTTCTTTTTCATCTTGCCTCTTCTTCTCCGCTAATTCTTGTTCTAATTTTTTCTCAGCTGCTGCTGCTTCTCTGTCTTCTCGCCTTCTCGTCTCAGCTAATTCTTGTTCTAATTTTTTTCTCTTCCTTAGCCACCTGTTCTAAAGCAAACTCTTTCAAGGCCTTCGCTTGAAACCCAAGTCTTTCACCCACGGTGACAAAATGTTCTAGGCGAGACATGTTGAGGTACCCTGATGTAATCAATCAGTTACAACAATAATACTCTTAAATAAAATTATATCACTTTTCAACAAATTGCCTTATACTTAATATCAGAACTGAACAATTCTGCACTATTTTCAAAGGAGACAGTAATATATTTCCAAAGGAGCACCGAAGACAATACAATTTAAGGTATATATATATATAGATAATAGATCAAGCCTAACAAGGACAATACTAAAATATAAAGAAAGATAAGGTATAAAAGTTTTAACAGGTAATGAAAAAAAAAAAAAAACGTAATCAGTAGAAGATCCACCATTTAATACATGAATCAACTGAATTGATAGTCAGATTCGATAAACAGAACACGACCAATAATGACAAAAAATTAAAACAATCAACAGAATATGACCAAGACCAACATTAACAAGTACGAACAACTAAAGAAGAAAAAAAATAATAATAATTGTAATGATCTAACAGGTTATGATCACCACACAGTACCTATAGAACAATTTGTGTGTGCCCGCTTTACGGCGAGATGTATCACACAACAAGACAGCCGAGCCAACCTTGCCCGCTTATACAAGAATTACATATATTAATACATTAAAAAAGGAAAACAAACATCAGAGCTGATGGAGATCCACCCAAAATAATCATGAACACAGACCGAAAGATGTAAAAAATCGCACTTATCTTGTATGAAAATAAAACAGTCTCCTTCCTGGCCTGAGATATGGTGCTAAGAAATGGATGTGCCGCTCTGAAGCACTCCACAACAATGTAAACCGATTCGTCACTCCTTCCCTAAACTCCGGTCTGACAAGACTCCATTTTGAATTTGATTGTAGACTCGCAGAAGTCGCTCGCTTGAAATAGTGACTGCTGGTAAATTGATATTTTCTTCTAATGAAAAAAAAATTCTTCGATAACGCTGGCCCTCTTTACTTTTCCACTGCCGACACCTTGATAATAATGAACAGTTAATTCATAATATATTTCGAAAGTTATTTCAAAAATTTCCTCTCCTCCATTCATACACCGCTCTGAGCAGATGCGACCTTCACCTTGTCCGTAAGTGGGACGTCCTTACGGTAAACATTTGCTTGTAGACTTGGTTTTAAAAAAAAATGTACTTTACAAGTTCAAAATCCACGATACTTGGCCCCCAAAAAGCTGTGGCGTTCTCCAACTTGCTCTTAGGTTTAATGATTTAATTCATGGAAGAGTGAAACATATTTGCAGTAGCCAAGTGATCATACAATAGTTCTTAATTACTTGCTACATAAACATCCGCACAAGAATTGAAGAAACGTCCAGCTTATTCACAACACGAACATGTTTATTATGGATAAAACGTATGCTCCAATGAAGTATTACTTGTAAGACCTTTTTCACTACACATCGCTAACTCCCCTGGCATAGGGAAAATGCCGGTACTGGCATATAACAGTCTGTCCGTAAATGTCGAGATCCAGTCCTGTAATCAGCTGTATCTATGAGCATACGAATATATAAGAACAGGAACATCGCCCGTCTTCAGTCTGCAAACATCACTATATCATTTCTATTCACTCCTCTACCTATCCTGTGAATGAATCAGACACTCTGTCATTCCAGGATGAACAGACTTACTTCAGAACATATCTATCAAACACACCGACATCTGAAATATCTCGGAGCAATTCACACATGCATCCTCCCTGTTCAACGACACATCTCCTAATGCCCCCTGAACCCTTCGCTCTCATTCGCCCACCTTTTGACCTCTCTTGCATACTGATTAGTGACGTCGTCTCTGCCGCAATGCGACGGACGGTAATAAAAACTAGTGGACGAAGCTATTTAATAGCTAGATATAAGAACATAATAACAGCATATAAAATGTACGTCACACATACATACATACATACATACATACATACATACATACATACATACATACATACATACATACATACATACATACATACATACATACATACATACATACATACATACATACATACATACATACATACATACATACATACATACATACATACATACATACATACATACATATACATACATACATACATACATACATACATACATACATACACATACATACATACATACATACATACATACATAATACATACATACATACATACATACATACATACATACATACATACATACATACATACATACATACATACATACATACATACATACATACATACATACATACATATCAGAATCTTTATTCTCCATAAAATACATTAATATGTACAGTAAATTAATATGAAATTAATATGAAACAAATATAAAGGTATGTTATCAGGCACTCGCAGGAAATAAAGAAGTAGAACACCAGACAACAGAAAAACAACAGACATGAGTGGCTTACCCAGGATTTGAACACTGGACCTTCCGTGCGACAACCCCGCCTAGCCATGCAAGCGAATCACACTATCCGCTCTGCCATCTACGCATCATCAAAAAATGATGTTTCAATGGCAGGTCAATAGTGCGAACCACAATACACGACACCAGAAGTCCAAGGTGGTTTGCTCTGAACAATGTTCCATGTGATATGAATAAAACAATTATAAATTTCTGGCCATTGTTTTTTCTTTGATATGTTAGTTTTTTCATTCAGTAATAGTGCATCGTGCCTTCGATGGAAGATTAAGCGAATGCGGGGGTGGAAGATTCCGAACAATACTTGAACCTTGGAATACGATTGATTTGATAAGTCATTTCATTGAGTCCATACATTTAATTCACAGTTGTACACACAGGATGATCATTTCAAATAGGAGTAGAGCATAAGTCCATATAAGTCATGCATAAATTAATCAATAACGTAGACTGCTGGTTATGTGTCAATGTCCGTTTAAGGATACAATGCAGTATTGTCGTCAGAACATCACAGCTATATGCACGAGCAGATAGACATGGCTACCTGCCGACAGTGAGACTGCGAGTCTGAATATATTCATACGAATTTGACGATTATTCTTCTCCTTCTGAGAATTCTAGTTAAATACTAACCTCCATAAATTTCCCTCTCATATAGAGTTCTAGGACTGACCCTGGTCCATCAAAAAATGCATATATAAAAATGGCTATATCATGCCATTGAATTGGAAGGTTAGAAAAACGCAGCTATTCAGCTTGGCGGTCAAGTAACAAAGGGTAGCGTTTCTTAGTTACCGACTGTGACCCAAACAACGCTATACACGTCATAATCGATCGTGTATGGAGCGTTCAATAATTGAAACATCTATCGCAATATATTAAATGCCTTAACCTTTACAATTGCACGTCTGATAACCTTTAGCAGACGGCGTTAATATCATATACCGTAACAATTCCCTGTACACCGGGGAAAAAAAATCGATAGATTTTTTTTCAAGATCTATCCGACTTAACAATTTTTAAAAAAAATTTAACACAATTGTGACATATGGCCGACGATGTTCTGAGTAGAACCGTGTTGCGGTCATGTCAACTAACTATTTGTCATAGTCATCTAACATTAATCACTTTATATATCAATTATACATATTATTATATCAACTAAATAAAATGTCCAATGTTAATAGTGAATGATAGAATTAAATTAAAGTAAGGTCTGTCGTATTAGTATGTCATATAGGAATTAATTTGACTAATTAACATTAAATTAATTAATTAAACTAAGAGTTAAATTATTAAGGTTCTAATGTAACGCGATGTTATGAGAGAAGAAAAGACAAAATAAGTGAGAAGAAATAGAAAGAAATTCGAATATAAGTTTATATGTTTGAGGAATGTTAATGTTGATTATTCGTCGTCAATAGGACCAACGTGCTGTAGCATCCTTGCGTCGATCTAACCATAAAAGCCAGAAACTCGCAAGATATGCAATCATCCTACAGCCATTTGAATTCTCCATTGAACATATTCCTGGCACTGAAAACATTGTGGCGGATGCGTTGTCACGTAATCCTATTGACGACGAATAATCAACATTAACATTCCTAACGTTCGCACTATTGACCTGCCATTGAAACATCATTTTTTGATGATGCGTAGATGGCAGAGCGGATAGTGTGATTCGCTTGCATGGCTAGGCGGGGTTGTCGCACGGAAGGTCCAGTGTTCAAATCCTGGGTAAGCCACTCATGTCTGTTGTTTTTCTGTTGTCTGGTGTTCTACTTCTTTATTTCCTGCGAGTGCCTGATAACATACCTTTATATTTGTTTCATATTAATTTCATATTAATTTACTGTTTACAGGCCTCAGGTTTCCCTCCCTTATTTGTAATAAATGTTTGTACAATACCAAACCTACCCACTATCCTGTTCTCACTGTTCTAGTCTACTATCATTTACTGGACACAGTATTAAGGTCCTAAGGGTCTTGTTGGATTCGGCCTATACTGCTTGATAGATATACAACAGAAGTGATTGCGTCATTAATAGGCTGAACTGCCCATGGAGGACTTCTGGTGTCGTGTATTGTGGTTCGCACTATTGACCTGCCATTGAAACATACATACATACAGGCCTCAGGTTTCCCTCCCTTATTTGTAATAAATGTTTGTACAATACCAAACCTACCCACTATCCTGTTCTCACTGTTCTAGTCTACTATCATTTACTGGACACAGTATTAAGGTCCTAAGGGTCTTGTTGGATTCGGCCTATACTGCTTGATAGATATACAACAGAAGTGATTGCGTCATTAATAGGCTGAACTGCCCATGGAGGACTTCTGGTGTCGTGTATTGTGGTTCGCACTATTGACCTGCCATTGAAACATCATTTTTTGATGATGCGTAGATGGCAGAGCGGATAATATGTACAGACATGATATAATAGATACAACATGGCAAATAGGAGAATCATTAGAATTTACATAAAGTGTTGAAGACGTCTCAAGTAGTTATATGTGGGTGTTTTTACATCGAACCTTCGTTTTACACATACATAAAAAAATTTTAAGCTTTCTAAAAGACATTGGCATATAATGATATGGTATACCCTGCCAAAAATGAGAATTATTGAAATTTACAAAATGTGTGAGGAATACCATTCAAGTAGAGCAATATGGTTGTTTTTACATGGAGGTTTTATCAGAATTTTGTTTGCCATAAAAAAAAAAAAAACTTTGACCGCTAGTGGAGTGAGATATTAAATATAGCATCAAATACAATAGTCGTATGGTATAGTATACAGAGGAGCACAATTGGTTTTAGACTGTGTGGAAAACATCCCAGCAATTCAAAATGGGTGTTTTTTACATCGAAGTTTCCATATTCTGTAAGAACCTATAATTGCACTAATACTGACATATTTACATAAAACCTTTGCTTCAAATTTCCGCAACCCTAGCGACATTAATCCACTCACACACTTTGCATGCACATGACCCAAACTACCAATTATCAGTACGATTACATGCGTACGGTAGCCTAGTTCGTTAATTTCTGCAGTCAATGGATAGTACTTATCAAATTTATGTTGGTAACATTTATCTAAATGGGCATCATATGGTATTGCTGCCTCCACTATAAAAGCTGTTTTGTTCTGTCGATTGATTATTGTTAAATCAGGTTTTACGGCATGAGTCTTAAATGAGGCGTTGCTGCTGCCGAAAAGTGATGGTTTAACTATTATCTCTTTGTTTATTGTTATGTCACCTTTATTATTGTATGCAGATTTCAGCTTCTCATAAATAATGTCTACAGCTCTATTGTGCCTTTGTTGGTATAATGTTTGAAATTTGGTACATCCATTCAATAAATGTGACACTGTATGTATTGGTTACATAATTTATTTTTTTTCGCATTCCAGCAACATTGATCTCACATAACATACATACATACATACATACATACATATGTATGTCTGTGGGTAGTATAGATGTAAAAGACTTTCGCATTCCAGCATACATACATACATACATACATACATACATACATACATACATACATACATACATACATACATACATACATACATACATACATACATACATACATACATACATACATACATACATACATACATACATACATACATACATACATACATACATACATACATACATACATACATACATACATACATACATACATGCATACATGCATACATACATGCATGCATACATACATACATACATACATACATACATACATACATACATACATACATACATACATACATACATACATACACATACATACATACATACATACATACATACATACATACATACATACATACATACATACATACATACATACATACATACATACATACATACATACATACATACATACATACATACATACATACATACATACATACATACATACATACATACATACATACATACATACATACATACATACATACATACATACATACATACATACATACATACATACATACATACATACATACATACATACATACATACATACATACATACATACATACATACATACATACATACATACATACATACATACATACATACATACATACATACATACATACATACATACATACATACATACATACATACATACATACATACATACATACATACATACATACATACATACATACATACATACATACATACATACATACATACATACATACATACATACATACATACATACATACATACATACATACATACATACATACATACATACATACATACATACATACATACATACATACATACATACACATACATACATACATACATACATACATACATACATACATACATACATACATACATACATACATACATACATACATACATACATACATACATACATACATACATACATACATACATACATACATACATACATACATACATACATACATACATACATACATACATACATACATACATACATACATACATACATACATACATACATACATACATACAGATACATACATACATACATACATACATAATCAGAATCTTTATTCTCCATAAAATACATTAATATGTACAGACATGATATAATAGATACAACATGGCAAATAGGAGAATCATTAGAATTTACATAAAGTGTTGAAGACGTCTCAAGTAGTTTTATATGTGGGTGTTTTTACATCGAACCTTTGTGTTACACATACATAAAAAATTTTAAGCTTTCTAAAAGACATTGGCATATAATGATATGGTATACCCTGCCAAAAATGAGAATTATTGAAATTTACAAAATGTGTGAGGAATACCATTCAAGTAGAGCAATATGGTTGTTTTTACATGGAGGTTTTATCAGAATTTTGTTTGCCATAAAAAAACTTTGACAGCTAGTGGCGTGAGATATTAAATATAGCATCAAATACAATAGTCGTATGGTATAGTATACAGAGGAGCACAATTGAGTGTAGACTGTGTGGAAAACATCCCAGCAATCCCAGTATGTTGGCACATACATACATACATACATACATACATACATACATACATACATACATACATATCAGAATATATATATATATATATATATATATATATATATATATATATATATATATATATATATATATATATATATATATATATATATATATATATATATATATATATATATATATATATATATATACGAGGAAAAGTCAGTAAGTAGGTCACAAACTGATATGGGATAGCTGAAAATTGTAGTTGGTAGTTTCTAAAGGTGTCATTTGGTGGCAGCAACATCCAGCTTAATGATTACTTTAGGTTGCAGACGTTAGGTGTCGCATGCGTGTGCGCAACTCAGATAAAAATGGCGACCGTGCTCGTGGAGTGTACGACCGAAAAACTGCGTGCTGTTGTGCGTTTTATGGGGGCAAAAGGACTTCCTGCAAAGGATATTCATAATGAAATGTTTCCTGTTTACGGTGAGAAGTGTTTGTCGCCTAAAGCGGTAAATAACTGGTTCGATAAATTTTCTCAAGGACGCTCAAAAATTGCTGATGAAGACCGACCTGGTCGTCCTCTTCAGGTTGCAACAGAAGCCTCTGTGCGACGGGTGGAGAGATGATTCGAGCTGACAGGCGAGTAACGACAGACATTGACGCAACTGCAATAGGGTGTTCTCGTGGTTTAGCCTACAGCATAATACATGATCGTTTGAATTTCCTGAAAGTGTGCTCACGGTGGGTGCCAAGACAACTGACTGAGGAACACAAAATGAACCGAATGGGCCTGTCCTTGCAACACCTCTCTCGGTACGCAGATGAAGGAGAAGACATGCTTAATAGGATTGTTACTGGAGACAAATCATTGGTGTATCACTACCAACCCGAATCAAAGCGTGCTTCAATGCAATGGAAACATACTTCTTCGCCTTCTGCCAAGAAATTCAAGGTTACGCCATCAGCAGGGAAGGTTATGCTTACAGTGTTTTTGGGATTCTCAATGAGTGCTGTTAACCCATTTCCAGACGAAAGGTGAGAATGTGAATGCTGTGAAGTTCTGTTGATGCTTCGGGGTGCAATTCGAAGAAAACGTCCAGGCCTACTGACTAAAGGAGTAATGCTCCATCAAGACAATGCCAGACGACATACGGCTCGATTAACTCAGAAGAAAATTGAACAACTAGGGTGGCAACTTCTTGAACATCCGCCTTACAGCCCCGACTTAACCCCGAGCGATTTCCACCTGTTTGGTCCACTAAAATATCACCTTGGCGGCAAACGTTTCGCGGATGACGAGGAGGTTGAACGTGACGTGCAAATGTGGCTGAGACAGCAGACCGAAGACTTCTATGCTGCAGGTTTTGATGCACTGATAAGTGTATCAATGTTAGTGGAGATTATTTTGAGAAATAAGGGGAAATGTAAGTGCAATAATTAATGGTTGTCAAGTTCGTATCTCATTTAGTTTTTTTCAAAAAATATCCATTTGTGACCTATTTATTGACTTGCCCTCGTATATATATATATATATATATATATATATATATATATATATATATATATATATATATATATATATATATATATATATATATATATATATATATATATATATATATATATATACCTGCACGAAGCAGTCACCAGCTCTTACAGTGGTGGTTCATGAGTCATGTTATTTAAAGTGATGAGGTTGCCAACCTCATATGCCACTGTACATCCTGTGATGGAATAATTGGGTCGATCCCTTTTCCTCTCCGGCAGTAGTCAGTTACATTTGTTGTGAGTACTGATTACGTGCCATTTCCGTGGTTGGCACATTTCTTTCTCTGCTATCAAGCAGATATTAGTTATTTTCTTATCAACTTTACACTCCCTTCAGTGATAATTCGTCATGTTTGCTTTACACTTCTCGGCTTCGCTAAGATTGGGCACAGGTTAAAACCCAGATGGGCCGGTCAGCGACCGAGCGTTGGGTTTACCTAAGGCAGGCCAAGAGATAAATTACCAGTCTGCGGACATTTTACAGGCACGCACTTGACAGACGGAATGTTGTAATCATCTTCCGGCAGAATTATTACGAAGTTATTACTTGAGATAAAAGTAAGAAGTTATGTCTAATCACTGACGAGAATAGTACGGACATCTCACTTCCATATTTTGAAGACACGACCTTTGCATTAACGCACATAAATTTCCTAGTGGAAATATTTTGAATTACCCCACCAAAACACACAGGTTTTGAAACTATTGGCCGACATTCGAGATGTAGGAATAACCACACTTCTGATTGGGGCCTGGTCTAATAGGAAACAACTCGTGCCAGGAACGAAAGGGGCAATATAACCTGCTACGTTAGTTAGTTTAAAACACTGTGAAAATTCACCTCGCGCCAAGAAGACAACCAAACCTTGTTAAGAATAGTATCAGCCCGGAATTTGTTGGATCCCATTGTGGACTTAGAGCCAAAAAAAGCGCTACCATTTTAACACGGAAAACCGGAATCTGAGGAAACTGTAACACAAAGTCAAAAGTGGGAACTTATTGCTAAAATAACAACATCCCAGACCACGTGTAAGAAGCATCGTCAAGCTGCCTTAAACTATTTCTCTGAGCCAGCAACGAGTGTATATGTAAATGTAAACATACTCAATCTATATTGTTAACATTTTAAAACATGGTAGATGTAAACGAAAACATATTCAATATATATTATTAACCTTTTCAACCAATGTACAATGTAAAGTTAAATATACATCTATTCAATTTAAATTTAATGAATGTTTTTCCGCTCAATGGGATTAATACTAATTCTCAGCGATGGTAAACGTTCTGAGGTAGATTGGATGGTGAGATGAAAAGAGAAGGGCATATAAGTATGTGTCGGGAAACTCAATACTCAGAGGGTATTTGTTTCTCTTCTTTTGTGAAACTAATTGGTGGTACCAGTTGAGGGTACTATCTCTGGAACAAGTGAGGGTATAAGTGGCCTGAAGTCGACGCTAGATACCATCATCAGGCGGGTCTTTGAGACGCGGGACCAACTTCGTACACACTCCCTGACGCTTCTGGGAACGTGCTGCGCCATATAACATTAACCAGGGACGTGAGTGATCCAGTCCTCCATCTACAAAGACCCAAACATCAGCTGGAGCAGAACAGATAAACTCGTTTGGCAGCTAAGTAGAAACATAAAAGCTGCCAAGTGAACTCTTACTCAAACCTCCATAACATCATTGATGATGAGCTTTTTTGTTAAATAATTATTCATTTTTTTAAACTGTTAAAACATAATGGATTATTAAATTTGTTACTTGTATAAAGACAAATCTAAAGTTGATTTAATCATTTTGAATGTACCTCTTCCGTATGTCTCAGACAATTTCTTAAATACACGTAAGCAGAGCTATTTAATAATAAGAGGAAATTCGCTGAATTAACTCAGCTGTGGGCTTGTACGAGCTAAAATTATATTACATAATCCTTCACAACAGTTGACGGCAGATACTAGATTTAACGTGCTCAGCCACTGCAGCATTGTTCTCGCTTTTCTGAATATCTTGTGGATACTCTCTGGAGGTAGAAGCATCATTATTCTTCTATCTACAACTCTGTCAAGAGTAATCTTGTGCAAAGGTAGACACCTTTGAATACCCATATCAGTCGCTCTTGAGTTTTGGACACTATTGGACCACTACTGCAGAGCTAAGGGGAGGCAACCAGTGACACATCCACAAACAAATTATACATGTCAAAATGCAATTATAAAATGATAACATGTACATATTACAACTTACCCTGATGTCAGGCGAACACAGACTATTTGCACAGAAAACGTCTTTATATTGTCGAGCAACTGTTTCAGATGCCGTACCTTTCAGGTGTGTTAGGTGTCTATCTGGGTGCATTTGAAGTTAGATCCTAAATCTTAAGGTGCAAAGTGATGACTGTGATGAAATCAGTTGTGTACTTTTTCATAACTTTCGTTCTCTCCTGCAGTATCAATTTATTTCTTCATTTTCCTCACCGATCGTCCGATTATTTGGCATATTGTATGCCCTACATTTTTTGCTCTGACCACTCCCTAGAGTTGGTTACGTTTCAGGAAGAGAGTAATGATGTACCGCCCCACCCCACATAGTTCTAAAGAGCTTACCATTGGTTTAATTTGAGAGCCGGAATAGACTTTGGCTTTCATCGGAAACTTTGATGAAAATACCATCTGGGACTTGAAGTGAGAAATGGAAATATAATCTAGCTAAATCGGAGACACAAATCAGACTGCATTTTCCAACAACCTCAAGTGACAACTCCCAGTAGCCAGAGAGAAGGATCGGACAAAGAATTCCTAAATTAAAAGTGACAGATTGAAGTATTTGGGCGTCTTAATAACTTAAAGAGAACTCGCAATTTTAAATACCAAGACTGGAAACTTAAGGAATCAGTGCACCCATCATAAGAGGAATACTAAAATTTCCCCTACCAAGTGTTCGATTCATCTAATCAAAGTTGCTGTGTCCATTCATCTGTGTCAGGAGATTGTATATCCCATTTGTGGTAAGTTGTGAACATATAGTTTAAAATGTGAATTGCGACATGTCTGTACTTGCTAAGAGGTTATACCAGTCATAGGAGGCTGGCAACCTCAACATATGAAAATAGTATGTTCATGAACCACTACAGCAAGCACTGGCGTCTGCTTTATGCTAGTTCGCTCAAGAAAGCGAAAGCAGAAGCGACCCCAGACTCCGAATGGGGCCGTGAGATGATTTCACCACATTAAAACTCTGACCCAGCTAATGCTCAGTTGCTAATCCTGATATGCAAACAAAGCACGGGCTAGTTAAAATCATAGTTAAATAACGATACCCTCACCCGCCAAACAGTCCTTCCACGCCACCTGACACCCTCAACTATCACACACGCACACACTCATGCGTGTCGTCCAATGCGACTAGTAAGGTGTTGTGCATGAGGCTGGCAATCTCACCGAGTAACATCGGTTGCTACCAAAACCACTACTGCAAGAGCACACACTCAGCTATCACACACACACACTCATGCATGCCGTCCAATGAGACTAGTATGGTGCTGTGCATGAGGCTGGCAATCTCACCATGTAACACAGATTGCTACCGAAGCCACTACTGCACGAGCATATGAATACTTCAAGCGGAGGCAAACCACACTGGTGGCCCCATGCTCCCTCAGGAGCGGAGAAGAGAAATATATATCTCCAAGTGAGCCCACGTGCTCTCACAAACCATTCTACACATAACCATAATTAAATAATAATAACATGGACATAAAATAATATTCAACTATATGTACAACAAATACTCTCAATAATGAGAATAAACCACCACCTCGCAACTGATCCATCTCAATATTCGTTCTGCACTCTGAAGCATGTCGTATGTGATGACTGGTGCGCCTGGCAACAAGCGTGTCGTATATGACCACTGAAGAGCCTGGGAATCTCATCACATGAAACACATCATTACCGAAACAACCACTGCAATAGCATAAAAATGCTTCTTGGCTTGTGATGGACACCAGCCGCATTGGTGTTTCCATGCTCCACAAAGAGCAAACAGAGAAACACCTGACTCAACGTGCCTTACGCACCAAGGAGTGCCTCGCGCTCTCCAGAAATCTAAATACATATTCTCACCTCACTCAAAGTAACCCACTAAAGATATGCAGTAGAATAATCAATAATCGTGAAATACACTTAATTACTCTTACATTAAAGAACAAAATAAAATTACTCTTGACTTAACACTAGAACTAAAGTCATCACATAAAGGAAATTTACCACGAAAACTATCTCTTCTATTACTGGCTAATCCTGCCTTCGCCCACGTGTCAATTCACACAATATAAAACTGCGTAACATTATAGGCTTGATAACTAAGAATGTTACTGCAGACTCCTCGCGCCGCTTTTATACAGTCATCACCACGTGGCTGCCATCTTGCTATTTTGCTAACAAGTTAATATTATCTAAATTCAAGTAATAGATCGCTTCTCTGTCTGGTTTAATGTATGAAATACATTCATACTATATTTGCCTGGTCTGATGGATGAAATAATTGCTACTAAAACTCTCACATCTGTGATTTTGACTTACACTATTAAAATCAATCCACGCATATTATTTTCACTCATTTATATTTCAAGACTAAATTATAAGATCCACGCATATTATTTTCACTCATTTATATTTCAAGACTAAATTATAAGGTCCTGGAAACACATCAATCTATTTATTTCGTTAACCATTAAAACAGACACGCTCAATATAATTCTAAAACTACAGGGAAATAATGGTAATTTCACTAGGAAATAAGCTAATCTGCTTTTAAATCAAACTCACGTGTCATGTCTCTGTTCCTCTTCTACCGACACAGGGCTAGCCTAACTTCGTTTCTCTCTCGTCTCGTCTATATCTTCAAATTGGCCTGTTTGTCGCTCGCTATCTCTTTATATAAGCCCTCGAGCGAATAACTCAACTTACTGCTAGCTCATTTCCTGCTATCCCCACATGTGATGGTATCCATGTTAGTGTTGCACTGCATCCTATATTTTGTAGATATGTATTAACCTGTAGTATTTCCTCTATAATGTCTGGCCTGCTGCCTTCTGTTCTGTTTCTGATTGCTAGTACTGATGATAGGGAATCTGTGAGAATGGTTACTTTTTTTGGTGGATTTTCTGCAGCTATTTCTAAAGCTTTTAGGATTGCCACTAATTCTGCTGAGAACTAGCCATAACCAAATTGAAGTAGGCTTAGGGAAGTTTGAAATTAAGAGCTTAATTGCTCAAAAAATAACTAAAGAATGGATAACAGCATGGGACCTAAGTAAAAAAGCAAGACACTCATATAAAATCCTTAAAAAACCAAGCAAAAAATGTCAAATAAAAGATGAACTAAAAATACCAATTAATAAAAAATTGCTGAGACTCAAGCTGGGAACTGGATATTTCATGATTGAGGAACCCACATGTGAAGAGTGTCAAGAACCAAACACAATTAGGCACTTTCTAGTGGACTGCAAAAAATATGACCAACAGAGGCAAAACATTAAGACATACTGTAGTAACCACAAGGTAGAAATGAGTGTAGAAAATCTCATAGGCACAAATAGCCCTTCAGAAATGCAAAAGTTAATAAAACACTATATTACAAAAACTAAAGCTAACATATAAAAATCAAATAAGGAATTGAACCAGTAGTCCAAACTGGTGAAAGACTCGCCCCAGAAACACACAGATTAACCAAATAAACCATCCAGTAAAAATCAAAAACATACTAACTTAGAAAATAGCATATATTGGAACTTTTTTTAAAAACCATGTTGAACTATAACTACAAAAGGAAAAATACCGACTAGAGATAATATAATATAAAACAAATACAAACAAAAACATATTACAATAAAAGAAACACGTCCTGATATAACCAACAAATCCATGTACATGGTAGATGGTTGAAAGGGGCGTGCTACTATATTATATATATATGTATATATATATATATATATATATATATATATACAGATGTAGAGCCAAAAATACTTATAAATGGAATTTCGCTGGATTAAACCAGCTGGGTGCTCGAACAAGCCAAACCATTGCTTAAAACTTCACAAAAGGTGCCGGATCAGATATAAGTTAATAGTGCTATGCAGCATCGTTCTTGACTACTGAATTATCTTGTGAAACGTCCTTGAGATAGAAGCGTCATTATCCTTCTATCTTCAACTCTGCCAAGAGTAATCTTGTGCGAGGGTAGACACCTTTGAAGACCCATTTTAGATACTCTTGAGTTTTTGCCACTGGTGGACCACTACTGCAGAGCAAAGGGGAGGCAAAGCCCGTGACAATAACTTTGGAGTAACCCCCTTCTAATCTTAGAATTCACTTCCAGTCCTATGGCCTGTCCTAATATTTTGTATTCCCAGCTATCTATGATTTCTCCTCGACAAAACTGGAATTCAGTGAAGTAGTCTTGCAAAGCGGTATGTTATAAGCGAAATTTTCGCACACACCTCTATGTTGCTTTGTTGATGAGAGATCCAATCAGGAGCAGTCTATCTTAGCAATGTCATGCCAAACCAACCATCATCAAAACTTCTGATCTTTGCAGGGGTTTATTCCCCCCCCCCCCCCCCTTAAGTAAAACATTACTACATGACAACATAATATATTTACATAGTATTTCCAAACTCCATGACCATATAAGGTCTTACCACTTCCGTTGTTACTTGTCATATTTACAAACTCACTACTTCACAGATCTATCACTGATAATGATGTCCAAGATGTTACTTTCCTGTACTTGATTATTACGACAAAGACAATCTGCCAGAAGTGTTACATCACTTTCAGTGTCTTAATCTTTAACAAAAATTGATATCTTCCAACATCCTAGTGAAATCGGCCGTGTATTTGGGCATGTCATGTTTGCAAACTGAGACCTATCTCCAAATACCATCTGTTATCCATATTGGACAACTGAGACAACATGCTTAGTGGCAATTATCTGCAACCCATGTCCCCTTATCAACGGTTATTATCTACCTTCGCCCACAACGTCTGGGTTTCCGCCCTATGTCATCTTGTGCAAAGGCAATCCCAGCTTATTTTTCACTTCTCCACCTAGTGTTGACAATATGAATATCGCCGTAATCTAACAAACACGTCAAGAGGTTAGGTAAAACCGGGATGGTGAGTGACGAAGTAGGACAAGATATGATACGATAACCGGGAAAGATGAAAGCGTAAACAATAAATAAGGGAAGAATTAGCATGTAGAAAAAATGGTTGAGCAACACTGATGGAGAGGAGTGTAAGAACAGAAAAAGTGAACGAACATATTTTGTCTCATTAAAAATATATAGTTTTCTTTCTTGTTCGTAGTTTTTACAAGTGAATGGGTAGTGTGCTATAATATCGTTCTCAAAACATTTTGCGTGATGTATCTTTTTTTAAATAAAATAAACCTTGATTCTAGTTGTAGTCTAAGAAGTTACTTATTGTAAGGTACTTTTTACTCCCTTGATATTCGGTGTGTCTGTATCGGTATTTGCAGCAGCTAATGTAAACCAACATGCCTACCTTTATGAATATCATATTATCCAGTCCGCCATTTCTTCATTAGGTTTTTGATAATATTTTTTTTTCCAGACAATGTCGATTTGTTTCTCAATGCATCTGAATTTTATTTTTCTTAATCTGCTGTCTCATTTTCTTTTATTCCTACATGGTTATCTTTCGTTTCTAGATGAAAAAATAACCCGTTCCAACCAACATTAGTTTTAATGAGTGCAGCCCTACAAGTTTTCTGTTATTACAAATAACTTATTAAATCCTTTGAAATTTGTATAATGATAACGCCTTTTCTTGATTTTTATCTTCGACTGTATAATGTACATTTTACAATTGTATCATCTGTTTTTCTTTAATCTTACTCTATCATACTATCCTTGGGATGTCTGATTTTAGTACTTTTGGCTGCGACATGTAGATGCATATTTATTATTATTCATCTGTTATCATCCTTTAGTTCCCCAAGGACCATAGGCATTAAACAAACTTGTACCAAGTCTTCCTGTTTCGTGATATCAGCCCCAGGGTCTCCAACGTCTTCTTCATGTTTGTCTCCAACTCTCTTCTGCATATGTTCTTTGATCTCTCTCTACCTATCTTATCACGTGGATTTCAGAACAGGTTCTGCCTTGTAAAACAATCAACAGGTTTCCTCAGTGTATGTCCTATTCACCGCCAGCGACTTCTTCTCATCTCTCACTCCATTGCCACTTGTCTGGTTTGTGTCTTCAGTTCCACATTAGTAATCTTCCAAACCCTGACACATGGGAAGCTGCTGCGCACGACCGAACTGCCTGGCGCACATCTCTTCGTAAAGGTGCATCGGCATGCGAATCTTCCAGAAGAGCAGCAGCGGAACAGCGGAGACAAGCTAGAAAAGACCGTGTAATAAAACCTTCTTGTGATGCAAACATTCCCTGCCCACACTGTCCGAGATCCTTCCAGGCCCGCATCGGGCTCATCTGTCACCTTCGTACTCATAGACTATCCTAACATATTCCTAATAATTGGATGAACCGAGTGGTGTTCATCACCCGTGATGGACGAACAACAACAATAATCTTGCCACACCATTCCAATCCATCTATTCAACGCTAGCACCAATTTACGAAGGTTTGGTTTGGTTTTAAGGACTTTCTTCATTGCACACGGACAACTCCATCAGTGCTCCGATCTCCTCCCTTAGATCACACTCCGTAGCACCGACGAGAATCCCAGTGTGTGTATATAGGAATCACACATTCTATAAATATTTTTACGAAGGCATGTAGCTGCTTGGTTGTTTTTGTTGTTCTCCATGTTTCAGAGCCATACAATATTATTTACTTGACACGTGAGTTGAAGATTCTAGGCATTTTTTATTATTATTAATATAATATATTATTTCAATTATGAGTAACCGTATTCATTCATTACGACCTATGATTATTTGCATATTTCGTTTTCATCGATTTCATTTCTTGGTGTTTTGTTTTTCATAATGATTTATTTATACTGAGTTATCGATTTGGGTTTTGCTGTAACAATTATCTGAAGCAACCTAATGACTTCACAACTTCTGTTGCACAGTCGGGTCTGTGGGACAGTCTCTAACACTCTGGCGTGAACTCACATTAGTGAAGTTCTCGCAAGTAAAGCTATTTCTGTCTTTTCATTCTGTCTACGCTGCTATAGTTAATTTCGTGTCCCAAGGAGGAGAAACAGCGTTCGTACAAATGACCAACGGTAAGACAATTAGAAACATCTCAACTTGTAGACAAGTACAGTTGTTAGTTATATCTTTGTTAGCAAAACACGAACCTAATAATTATCGCAGATTCTTGCAACCGTCAACACGAAACGCTGTGAAGAACGCAAGATGATGTTTTCGTGTAGCAGTTTCCTTTGATGTTAATATGAATTTTCATATCCATCTCTATAAAACAAAACAGCTAGAAAATATATACAGTACATCTGTGACAGTGCGAAGACGATGTGTGAAGAAGAATAAGAATTCGTGTGTAATGTTGTCGTCACTCTCTCTGGCCTACTTTCACACACGTTCCGCAGTCACAGAAAAACTCTCTTGATGACAGGGGTCCCACTTTTATTAATAAAACCCTATCAGGTAGCATATGAATCATACAGAAAACAATGTTGTTCACAAGTTTACTTTGTAGGTAATTCCTATGCAACACCGTATAACCTAGCTATTTAGGTATTCTCTACGTAACACCATATAACCCAGCACAGACTGCTTGACTCTCTCTATGTCGTTAGTTCTCTTAGCACAGACGCAACATATGCGATATCAGATCCTCTACCTCACTGGTGTATCATACCGAGGACGCGTACCGCACAAGAAGACTATCTGGCTCCTTCTCAACTCTGGCTCGACTCTCTCACTGTTTCAGTTTAAATCTACATATCCACCCATGATAGCCACATCAAAATGTCCAGCAAGCTCCGCCCATGCCTCTAGGGAGCAAATCAGGAGTCTTATGCTCAGCTTGGATGACATGAGATCACATTTTAGTAAAGATTATCTTCCTAATCGTTCACAACTCAAGGTCCGCCCACTAGTGGTAACATTCCCACGATATCTGTTGCCCGAGTCACACCTCTCACGGTTTTTGTGCTCAACCAAGGTGTGTTTCTCTGGTGTCAGACAGCGCCAAGATGTCTAAAACCAAGGGCCGTCTCTGATTACATGCCCCGAGTCTCACAAATTTCAAAGATGGCAAAGGTGTGTTTCCTTTAGATTGCCCACTCCAGTGTGAGAATGCCAACATGAGCACAAATATACACCGTAGACCATATCAGCAATTAATTACTCCGTCTAAAATTACATCTTTCTGGCCACACAGTCACACAACAATAAAAACTAAATCTTTACACTTCACACGAACGGGTCTAAAGGAGATATGGAAAATGTGTACACAATGTAGTATTACATACAATCCATCTACGATCCTCCTCTAGGGTAGAGAACCATCTAACTCGTGGCACTGCATAACCCGCCAATTAGTAGGTCTGGCATGTTTTAATCATGTTGAGCCTGCTGTGATTGGGACGCCTTCTGGGTTTGCAAGAAAGCCCTGGAACTCACCCCAAGTATCAAGGGTAAAGAGTTAATCCGTGGGGATCAAAAGAAGAAGAAGAAATATATCTACATCTGTATTTTCACATCTTAGATGGCCGCAATGCTAAAGGCACTAGAAATTGTATGTCAAACGTCCCCAGAAACTGATGATTTTAAGAGACTCACGTTCAGTAATTAAGGCTCTAAGAAACATAAGAGAATTCAGTAGACCAGACATAGCCTAGGAGATATTTTGGTAAATAGTAAGTTACTATTGGTTGGTAACCTTCGCATATTGGCTTAGAAGGAAACGAAAAGGCGGACTTTCAGCAACAGAAATACCATAAGAGAATGTAATAGACCAGATATAGCGGAGGATATGTTTAGGGCAATACATATTTACTTATCTGATATAAATATCAGAAGATACTCAGTCTTAAGTGGTTCGTAACCTTCACACGCTGGCTTAGAAGGAACTGAAAAGGCAGATAAAGAAGGTTAGAAAGGTAGATACACTACAAATCACATAAATGTATAAATGTACGTCTAGACAGAACAGAGATAAAAATCGTAGTTGAAGAAATAATAATAGAAGAATCTACAGTACCATATGACCAGAGTTTAAAAGAAAGGCAAGCATATAAGCTATTCAAATCTCCAACAAGAAATTGTCAAGTAACTAACGAACAAAAATACTAAGAGTTAAGCAAGACTGTCTGAAATAGATGTATTTATAATTTAATTTAAGTTACCCCCCCCCCCCCCACACACACACACACACCCATCCCAATATTTATCGAAGGACGTAGTCAAAATTAACAACCAATCAAATCGTTACCTCTTTGTTGTAATGACAAGAAAATGTTGGTTGAAGTGGAAATCATGCCTAATTTGAGTTTTTGACCGAACTTAGATAATTTATTTCTCGATAACTAATGATAATTAAAATAAAAGGGATATCTCAATTTATAGCGCTGATATTGCCTAACATTTACCCATAGAGATTCCCTCATACAAAAATTATCTTAACTTAGAAAATTTAATTTAGTAATATTTTCACATCAGGTTAAGATAAAATTTTATTACAAACAAATTAACCCCATTTGAATGCAAAGGAATAACTAAAGAAAAGCTATATAGAACGATAGAGAATAATTGGCCATTTAATTATCACTTTTGATAATTAAAATCGGTTCACAAATAAATATGATATAAAATAAACAAATTCGGTCAGATTAGACAAACACGCTTAAAACTGCTCAAATTCTATAGCCTAGAAAATAGTTAACTCTTTGGACTCGTCTTCTGATTGGTTGGTTGTGGTGGGATAAAAATTAACTACTGCTTGTAAAGTCCGCCATTGACGAAAAAGCTTTCATACCAAGCTGACATTATTAAAAGAGACAGAAGGACAAGCCTTTGCCGTCTGTAATGTGCTATAGCCCTTTTACTGTCGGGTCGCTTGTGTGTGTGTGAATATTCTTTACTTGAGGGTTGGATTACAAAGTACATTACAGTTATTTTTGTCTACCTTTTCGTTTCCTTTTGTTCCTAGACAGGAAAGTACTTGTCATTGCTATTGCTGTAAAGAATCGACGCCATTACACTCCGGGCAAACCCCACAGGTGCTTGATCTCCCTCAGCTAATGTCGAAGGGTATGAACGTCGATACATAGAACGCTGTGTGTATATACCCCTATTACATCCTCTCATACGTCCGTCACTGCTAGTCTTACATTTGATCCCAAATTCCAGCAGTCTTGGCCTTGCTGATTCGTCGATTGCAGTGTCGTTTTTTAACATTCAAACATTAGACCAAGATGTCCTTTAAATTTGAACATACGCCATAATATAACCGACGCTCCTGTAGTCTATGTTGAACGGAGGCTACACTTCTTTTATTTAAACATCTGCTATGCTTGTCAGCTTTAATGCATGTTTGTTACTTTCAATTGCTGAAAGCGAATCCGATAAAACTTTTAAATAGTGACTGTACTTACGATTCACTCTGATACTTTGACCTACTGTACTTCTGTATTTTTTTTCCTAAAGCCATATTGGGTTGTATCCTTTAAGTTTTTTTTTTTCTTTTGAAATGGAATAGCTTGTTCAATAAATTATCCATGATTTTCTCTGGTTTATTGTAATGGTCTCGTATGAGCTTATAGCATATGCCTTCTTTTCTTATCTTAGTATTGATATAACGATTGCTAGCTTGCTTCTCGTGGCAAATTTACTGGGTTCAAAACCTAGTAGCGTAGTGCTCCAGTCTGCTCAGCTGTAAATTGGTATCTGACTCTCCTCTTGAGGTAGGGAGTGCAAAGGGAACCAGTCACCCCGCCTCATAAAAATGAGACGTAGTATAGTGAAGTCTGTAACACTTCACTCACCTCAATAAGTATCTGTTATGAGACAACTTTTATAACGACTGCTACCATTCATGCCTTAACCCACAAGGTTTCCCGGAGGGACTAGACGTACGAAGGCGGCAGTGCAGAAAACTATGTGTAAACGTATCTAAATGTGTACAACTTTTAAAAAAGGCAATGTAAATCGCTGCCGCAAATCGTTGAAATTAATCACGTTCTAAGTAAATACCCGAGTGCGAAAACACAAGCAATGACGTAAGCATATCGTATGTTTCAACATAAAAGTCTGTGACATGTATCGACAATGAAAGTGAGAAGCCTGCAATTTTAACATGACAGACAACCACAGATCTTGCCCCTACCACTACGTATGTCCCTTCAGTATATTTGTAATGACAATATCAAAGTTGTTTTTGTTTTTTTAAACAAAGGCCAATTTTCTTAATTGTCCATTTCCATAAGTTTCTCGCATTACAGTAGCCAGCTTGCGTGAACTGCTTCGGTATTCAAAGCACGTTGTGTTCCTTTCAGCAAACATGCGGTCCATTTTCATTCTTCTCTGTCCATAATGATCGATCTATCTCCAGTTTACAAGTCTTAACCTTTTCTGTGTTCTCTAGCCATCTTCTTAGATGTCCCCATAGTCTTGTGTTCTCTAGCCATTTTCTTAGATGTCCCCATAGTCTTGTGTTCTCTAGCCATCTTCTTAGATGTCCCCATAGTCTTGTTATCTCTAGCCATCTTCTTAGATGTCCCCATAGTCTTGTGTTCTCTAGCCATCTTCTTAGATGTCCCCATAGTCTTGTGTTCTCTAGCCATCTTCTTAGATGTCCCCATAGTCTTGCGTTCTCTAGCCATCTTCTTAGATGTCCCCATAGTCTTGTGTTCTCTAGCCATCTTCTTAGATGTCCCCATAGTCTTGTGTTCTCTAGCCATCTTCTTCATCATCATCAGTTGCCATCTCCACAACGAAGGTTGGCTGTAATGGATCGCCAACGTCTTCTGTCTCTTGTCTTGGTGGTGCACTCTGATAGATTCTTTCCTGTCCATCTCTTGATGTTATCTTCCCACTTATAGCGCTGTCTTCCCCTTGCACGTTTGCCTTCAACTCTCCCTTCTGTTATGGTCTTCTGCAAGGTGTTATGCCTTTTTATGTGGCCAAAGTATTTTAGCTGCCGAACTTTGACCTCCCTCATTAGTTCTCTTTTCATACCTAGATTTTCTAGGACCTCCTTATTTGTTTTCATCTCTTTCCATGAGATACGTCCCATTCTTCTATATATCCACATTTCAAGAGCCTCAATTCTTTCTTCCAAATGCTTATTCATCGTCCATGTTTCTGCACCATACAGAAATGCAGAATATATATAACACTTTATGATTCTCAGTTTTAATTTGTGAGATAACTGTTTGGATGTCAGTATATGTTTCATGTTGTTGAATGTAGCTTTGGCCAGTCCTATTCTCTTCTTGATTTCTGTTTCACATCTGCCATCTTCTGTTATTATATGACCAAGATATACGTAGCTCTTGATTTGTTCCAGGATTTTCCCATTTACGCTTATCTTTAATGTGGGTTTATCGTCTGTTTTGCTAATTATCATAGTTTTTGTTTTCTCAATATTAATGTCGAGTCCATATTCATGACTTATGCTGTTCACTTGCTTCACTAGTTCTTGTAACTCCTGTTCGCTTTCAGCTAACAACACGGTATCATCTGCATATCTAAGGTTGTTTATTGACCTTCCACTGATGTTCAGTCCTGGTATTTCCTGTATCTGTTTGAAAAATTTTTCGGTGTATAAATTAAATAGGCAAGGGGACAGCACACAACCTTGTCTGACACCTCTTTTTATGTCTATGTATGGTGAATAATTCCTTCCAGATCTTACTGTGGCAGTTTGCTCCCAATTAAGGTTACTGAGTATTCTTATATCTTTTCCATCAATACCTATGTCTTTGAGGCATTCAATTATTTTCTCATGATGGACTCTGTCAAACGCCTTCTTATAGTCAATGAAGCACATATACATACTTTTTTGGACCTCTGTATATTTTTCTGCTAATATTCTTAAGCAAAATATTGCCTCTCTTGTTCCACTGTTCCGTCTAAAACCAAACTGTTCTTCTTGGATTTCGCTGTTTACTTTACTTTTTATTCTTTCCTGTATGATTTTGAGCAGTATCTTAATTGCATGACTCATCAGGCTGATTGTTCTGAAGTCTGAACATTCTGTTGCATTTGGTTTTTTGGGCAATGTTATAAATGTTATACATCTTCTTAGATGTCCCCATAGTCTTGTGTTCTCTAGCCATTTTCTTAGATGTCCCCATAGTCTTGTGTTCTCTAGCCATCTTCTTAGATGTCCCCATAGTCTTGTGTTCTCTAGCCATCTTCTTAGATGTCCCCATAGTCTTGTGTTCTCTAGCCATCTTCTTAGATGTCCCCATGGTCTTATGTTCTCTCCTCAATCAATCAATACCCTTTAGATCCACAAGGAGTATAGGCCTTCAACAAACACGTCAAGTTTTCCTGTCACGTGCCATCAGCTTGTTCTTTCCACGTCTTCCTCATTATTTTCACTTCTGTTTCCAGCTCTCTTCTCCGTGTGTTTTTTGTTCCACCTTGTTTCGCACAGTCCCAGGACATCAATCTTGTATGCCCTAAATCTGCTGCCACCTGTACTGTCTTCCCCTGTTCAATCATTGTTCGAACATTCCATGTGCCAAATCTGAAGGTTCTCCTAGAAGAAAGAAGATTAGTCAGCAACACAGACTAATTTCGGCTTTCTCTGTGTTGCGTCATGCGGTTCCTTGCCAGAGGACCTTCTCCTGTCTTGGATGGCCGAGTTTTATTTTCCTTAGTTTGATCTGTCCATGTTTGTTTAAGTTCTTGTTGGTTAACATTTTCTTTACAGAACGAGGAAACCGGACACATACCCAACCTTCCTTGGTCGTGTTTTACGACATGCATTGTATGGAACAGTGCTACTATTCTTTGCTTCCTTTCGGGCCCCAGTAAAACACGGGTGGTGCTCTCTGTTAGCTCGATGTTTACCCGTTACATCACTCAGTCTTGTCATAACAATTTCAGTCTTATCACACGACCAACTGTTGGCGGGCGGTATAGAGCTCTGTTCCCCCTATTTCCTTTTACTTTCATTCTCGTTTGATCTCATCAATAAATCAATAAAGGTGTTATTTTTCGTGCTGAATACAATGTGAAAGGATCCAGGCTGTTTTATTATAGCTTCACTTATCATAGAGGAATGGACATGAAAGGCTCTGGAATGTATAAATTGATTCCAATATATTGACCTTCACAACTTCTAGAACTTCTTTCTTTCTGATTACAATATTTGTTCTAGTCCGTTTTGCGGGCCATATATTTAACGACCTTCATTTTTATGTTCTGTACAATTTCGTGTTTTCGGTTGGAAAAAACAAATGTTCTAGCCAGGTCTGGCTGTCAAGGGTTCAGCAATCTCCATTTATATGTCCTATGCAATTTGGCGTTACTGGTTTAGAAAAAATAAATATTATTTTGGCTGATTCGAGTATCGGATTTTCATAACTTGTTCTAAAAAAAACTGTGTATATTCATGGTTGTTATTTTATTATTGGTTATGCCTTTTTTAATTATAAATGCTTATGTACTCGTACTAAAGTGTGCAGATAATAAAAGGCCTATTAATAAATGACGATGTACTTTGACATTTAATAATATAATATGATATATAATTTTGTCCACAGAAAGCACAATGACGTCTTGGTGCCCGTGTCGTGACCAATTCTGAGAAACATTGGATTAAGTTAAAGGCTAATACCCCACAATGCTGCTAAATCTGGGGTAAATACATAGAAGCAAAAAACTCTAACAATTCAAGACTTCCACGATTATAAACCGGCAAAAGAGGTCTTCTTGTAACAAACTAGCTTGCGTGCTTTTCATCGATTTCTGGAGGCGGTTGCTGTTGGTGATATGAATCTGACATCGACCACGTTACAAGCATCAACACTATTGGCGTCCTTGTATCCAAACTGCGTCGATTCGGTGGTAGCTGTTCAGAATGACATACCCTCAGGGAAAGGTCGTCGTGACACAACCCATGGACAATCCGATTTCGGTGCTCTGGTGTACATTGTGGTTGTTCTGGTTTTCTATTCTGCAGGTTTGATATTGCACTTTTAAGTATTTGTAAAGTTATTGTACTTTTTGGTGTTTGTAAAGATAACCTTGGAATATTCCAGAAAGTCCTCGCTCTGGAATTCCCAGGGTAAGAGAGCAGAGGAAGACCAAAGAACACACGGAGAAGAGAACTGAAGATAGATATGAATGGGATGAAGGCGACATCGAAAGATCTTGAGGTGATGGCACGGGACATGACAACTTGCCACACGTTTGTTGAAGGCCTATGCTGCTTTGGGGAGCTCAAAGGTGATGATGATGACGATGACGATGGTGAAGGTGGAGGTGATGGTAGTGATGGTGGTAATGGGGATGATGGTGATGATTATGATGTTGATGCTATTGATGTCTTCAAGTGGAATTAGCTCGTGATTTTTGCCCACATCTCACTTTATATTGTCTACTGTGGCATTGTTCACTAGCATTACCTTATCGTCTTATTTATCCTCACAGTTTATGTCCTAAGCATTGTGAAATATTCAATTTTGCTGTCGAACATTGTGTATAGGGCAGCCTTGATGAAGGTACCCACTGTGTGGTTCCCTGAAATTTAAAGGCCGTGGCCACGTTTCCTGACATGCATGCCGTACAAGGCGAATAATAATTGTAATGAATAGACTTCTTCATTTGTGAAAAAGCGAGATCTACATTAGTAAAACAGAGCTAAAACTGTATCAAGCCTGTGTATGAACTCTTGTCTTTTATGTAGCAGCTCGAAATATGGAAACAGGAGAATGAAACGTAACTCAAAGGACGTAATGGCAACACTTTAAAAAAAGAACAAAAAAAAACAATGAGACAAAAGATAGAGAGCCCATGGGCCGAATCGGAAGAAGAGAGTGTGTCTCTGTCGTATGCGCCTCTAAGTGTGAGAATGACTGAAGAATGATGGTGTATTATTTTCATAAATAAGTAAGTAAATAAGTAAATAAATATGGGTAATTAGCAGGTACTCGTTGGTGTGCTGAACGCCACATAGGGGTCCACTTAATGCTAGTGGCGGTCACCTTCCCCTCAACTATGGAGTGAAGGCACAGAGGCAAATAATGAGGAACATAGAAAGCACATATGGCCATTTTTGGAAAAAACGCTATGGAGATGCAAATCGCCTGAAGCTGACCCCTGCTTTCTTTGAAAATATTCAAGTAGAAGTCTGAGAGTGTACAAAGAACAATAAGGTCACCTTGTTGTTTCGGTCAATGTTTCGTTGCATCTTCTTTGTCTTTCTTTTATTCTATGTGCTGCTGGTCTGTTTTAATCTTGTCTAACGTAAGATGGTGGGTGTTTTCATTTGACCATGTGTCCAAACGTTTTCATTTGACCATGTGTCCAAACGTTTTCATTCATTGTACTCTGATATAGAAAGACCACGCTGCTGGTTGAGAAGGCTAAGCTGTGCCGAGATGGCGGGGCTCGTTCATCTTGTGCTTTAGAATCTAATATATCATCATCAAATCATTGTTGGTTCCTTATGGAGCTTGTAGTCACCACTGCAGTTTATCTTAAGCAATTAGTTTTATATAATGAGGTTGTCAGCCCTGTGCATAACCTCATATTCGTCGCTCCATACGACATGTATGATAGAATAGTAGTCCTATTCATGTGTCTTCTCAAAGACCCCGTAAACTACACAGAACAGTCTCTTTTACACGTGACTTTTAATACAGATTATTTATTTCTTGATGAATCTTTTTTCAGTTTTAATAAAATAACCTTTCCCTCTCTTCCACAACCCCTTTCACCTACACCAGGTGTGATAGTGATGATCGTGAGATACCTCAAGACGGAAAAGAAGGAGCTAGAGGAGGAGGTAACTCTTGAGAATTTCTTCAAATACATGCCTGACAGAAAACAGGAGCAGGAACATAGAGTTAACAGGATCGCCATTCACGCATTTCACACACTGACCTCGATATCATACGATGATGAAGAGCTGGAAGACTTTGACATCATTTCTGAGACGTCCTCTCCTGATCCACTGCTGGGTGCTGGTTTGTGACAAGAAGACAATCGTTCTGAAATTCTTTCACAACTCTAGATTATGCACGATAGATGACATCTTTAATAATGTTATTGATGATGGAGGATGCGACACGAATACAAAGTCAATCATATTTTTCACACACTGACCTCAATATCATACAAAGAGGAAGAATTGAAAAACTTTCATATCATTTCTTAGACATCTTCCCACGATCCACTGCTGGGCAATGGTTCGTGACGCACGTAGATCATCACAATGAATTCCCTTCACACATACAGGTTGCGCACGATAAATAACATCTTATTATGTTTGTGGTATCACAGCCAATTACGCATATCATGCACTGACCTTAATATCATACGACGATGTTGAACTGGTAGACTGGCATTATTTCTGAGACATCATATCCTGATCCACTGCTGGGCAGTGGTTTGTGACATAAGAAGACACTCCTTCTGAAATCCTTTCACAAAACCAGATTAAGCCCGAGCCTGCGACAGGTAAACAGAGGAAACATGATCGCTTTTCATTTAGTTCGCACGGTGACCTCAGCATCAAACGGTGAGGATGAACATTTTACTCAGAGCTGACCAAGACCCTACTCCACCACCAAGTGGTCATCACGAGAAATGTTGTACTTGGAGACAAGATATTAATACGTTTATAAGACGAGATACCAAAGTACGAATGAAAACGTTCGCAGAATCAAAGAAGAAATAAAATAGAAAAAAAGAAAAAATATTGCAAAAAATGCAATGACACTGCGAGAAAAGAAACGAGACAAGTAACAGTACAGTGTATAAATAGAATTGATTCTCCTTATAATAGGATGGAGGATATCCTCTGCAGTTTCAATGTTCAGTTCTCTTGACTTCTCTTGTTATTGTCGCCCTGTCTTCTTGTATCTGTCATTCTTATCACTCTTTAGCTCCCAAGGAGCATGGGCCTTCAACAAACGTATTCCGAGTCTTCTTGTCCCGTACCATCAGCACATTGTCTGTCCATGTCTTATTCTTCTTCTTCTGCGTTCGTCCTGAAAAGGACGTTGGTTGCGTTGTGTCGCCATTTACAGCAAAGCTGCGATATCTGCGCCTTTCGGCCCGTCACATCCGACTTCGGCACGGCATTTTTTAGGACCGGGTTTGCCTTCCCACTTCTCTCTCAGCCAGACTGCAGTGATGCAGCCTGTTTCCAGGACCACCACTTCGTGGTGAAGTAGGGTCTTGGTCAGCTCTGGTTCGCTGACCCTGACGCAAACAGTCAGCTACGGGTCGCTGACCCTGACGCAAACAGTCAGCTACGGGTCGCTGCCTGTATTCCTGACTGTTGACGCGTCTTAGGTCCCATATCCTATTCATCCCTGTCGTGTCTGTCTCCAGATGTCTTTGTCAATGTTGTTTCGTCTTCCTCTGTCTCTCTTACCCTGGGGATTCAAGAATAAGGACTGCTTTGTAATACTATCAATAGGTTTCCTCAGTGTGGGTCACATTCATCACCAGCGTTTTCTTCTCATCTCTTGTTCCACTTGCATTTGTCTGGTTTTTGTCATCAGTTCCACATTAGGTGATCTTTTCATAACATTTCAATCCTTCTATTCTACACAGACACTAATTTATGAAAGTGTGTAGCTTTTTAGTTACAGTTTTTGTTGATATCCATGTTTCATAGCCAAGCAGATGAGCTAGCTTGACATTTCAGTTAACTATTCTAATTTTTGAGGTGCACCTGATTTCTTTTGATCTCCAATATACTTCACAGTGCGATGAAAGCTTCATTATATTTCTGTATTTTTATTTTTATATCACTGTCCCTCCACTACAATGATTTGGCCATGTCTGCAGAATGGGAGAAGATCGGCTTCCTAGACAAGCATGGGAAACTAAGAGCCAGGGATACAGACGTCCAGGACGACTCAGAGTCCGCTGGGAGGACAACATTAGACAATCTCTGAAGGATCGAGGACTAGAATGGAACCAGGCCAGAAGAAAGACAGCCGATAGGATAGTATGGCGCTCTCTCTTCCAAACCTCTACTCCTCACGGTAGAAGAGGAACGACTAAGTAAGTAAATAAGTCTGTCCCTCCAACTTTATCTATATTGTTGCCAATATATAAGTCTGATTCTATATCTTGTTGCGATGTTTCTTCAAGTGCAATGATCACATATACAGAGGAAGAAGCAAAGACTAACAAATGACTTATTGAAGAGAAATTACAATAGAATTGTCACGGGATGGCCTCCCCTTGCTTTGCAGTAGTAGTCCCCTCATGGTCACAACGCAAGCGTATCTAAAAGTAGGTCGTCCAAGGTATCTATCTTCGCGCAAGATTACTCTTGGCAAAGATGTAGATAGAAGATGAATGACGTTTCTACCTGTTGTAGATTTTGGATAGGAGTATTTAAGACTTGGGTTTGGTCCCTTCTGAATAGGTTGGAATGAGTGATAGTCACGGTGAGAGTTAGAAAAAAATGAAATAGATTCCACGAGTGGTGAGATGATAGACTGTGGTATAGAGGCTGTCGCTGAAAGTGGAAAGAATTCTTCTCTCTCTCTCACCTATCCTCTACGACGGTTTTTACAAAGTCCGACAGTCTAAACCACACATATATTACATATAATTCTATCTACTCACGGGCACGCACATACACGTGACGACAGTTAAACACCCATACGTGGGAAATCTATAACAATGATTATATAAATATTTAGAACGAGCTGACCAGCACACTGATTTAATTTATGGGTAAGTTTATTTATCATTTATTAAACTTACGACACAACATATAAATTTTTCATCAAAAGAAAACATATACAAATAGTCATAAAAATCAAGAAAATGCTACAAGGATGATAGCCCCGTTATGTCCTTAACTCTAGGTTTAGCCCACAGCCCCGTTAGGATGACAGATGATGGCCCAAAGAATTAGAGATGCATATGGTTAGGGTCTAATATTGTCCCCTTTCTAGAAGGTAAGAACTGACTTATGACAGCAGTATCTATTCTAAAGGAACAATTACATTAAGCAGCAAATCTTTCTTCAGGAAAAATTACAAAAAAAAAATGAATGCATTAAACCAACGAACATCCTTCCGTCACTTTCACTCGGTTCTCTCACCCTTACCTAAAACTTGATATGGTTCGCCGTCTGGCGCAACCTTAGGACACTTCTCTACAGTGAATCTGGATTCTTTGGATAAAGCGAATCCCAGCTCTACAAATACAGGTTTTCTTCCACTGTTTTCGGGGAGCGTTCGCTTCACCAGTTAAACTTTAGATTTACTTTTAATGTCACTTTGATCAGGTTTGATAAGCAAGTTTAAACGGGCACACAGAGTTCCGAAAAAAAAAAAGAACACGAGGATTCCCTTAATTTGGAAAAGATGACCAGTGGACAACTGCTCTCAACAGATAGTCTTGGTTCACTATCCACTCTTTCAATAGTGTTGGAAATGTAAATGTTAGTTCTTGCAATTATTCTCGCCGCCAGGCAGCATATACATTTAAATTTGTGGAGCAATATGAACTGGCTCAAAAGCCCAATATATATTTCTAGTCTTTAGGAACCGTTTGTGGGATTTGTATTACTGTCTATCTCTGATGGCATATGCACTGTCAGACGAGTGTTACTTGAAAAAAAAAACCCACGTGGTTAAAGATAGGAAATGTCTATGCTTCTCACAAGTATGTCCTTTTTACTAAACGCTGGAAAGTTGGGTACCACCGTTTCACTATATAAAAATGGAAAGAACACATATCAAATAATTTACATATATGTACTCAAATATAACTTACATTTTACACGACAAGCCTACAGCTTGACTTATATTTCAATTTTCCCGTAAAGTAAGTTATGTAAATAAAATCAAACATCATGAATTAGAAAATACATACATATTTCGTCAACACTCAATGATGTATCTAGCGTTATAAGTTAGTTTTAAAATAGATTCTCTCGTCTGATTATTTAGAAGTTAAATTAAATTTCTTTATTATCCGACTGAATTTAAGCGAGAAATATAATTTCTGTTTTCCACTGTAACTCGTCACTATAAATAATACAGACTAGATAAATTAAGCACTCTGCACAAAATCTAACTAGTGAGATAAAATTGGAATCGGCGATTTTAACACTAAATCACTTCACAAAACTAGATATCTATTATATATAATATTAATATACCTCAAACACAGAATTACTAAGAACGTTAAACCACTTCGACCAAACTAAGGCCATCTCTATTTACAGAGATTATTTAGAAATCGAACGAAGGTTGTTCTAGTCTAACTGCAAAGTTACTGAGTGAAATGAAATAGTTTCAAACGTGGGTTAATATTTTAAACCAGACAAAGGATGAACTATCTCCCCCGCGCCGATCTCTCCCCCTTCTCATAACAGCTAAGTTATACATAGAGGCGTGTCGTAATTGCCACCGGGCGATTACGCACCTGCGTTGACAAACTGACCGGGAAAAAGCGCGTGTCAGTTGCAAATCTCAGACAACCGTCTACAACTGCGTCGTACAGATGCCGGGTTTGACACCTTAAGCTAGTGACAGGTGAAAAATGCTAGACCAAAAGTCTGCTCTATGTCCAGCGAAACGAATTTCTCACACCCCAGGCCCAGCGATCTGGTCCTGACCGGGGAAACTGCAGACGTATGTCTGGCGAGAACCGTGTATTCACAGCTATCTGCGCGACTGACATCTGATGCAATAAGGTTACTAGTCAGTATGAGAAAGAAAAACGATGATGGGAAAGAAATATATTTTTCGCAACGAGTGATGCGAAAAATACAGGAAAAACAAGTACGGAAAGATAATAAAATAAAAGGATGCTGCTGAGAGAATAGGAAGAAGATCTAGGTAATTTAATGATATAAAGACCTACGTGACAGGACGTCCCCCCTTAAGATATGGAAGCACTCCATGTCTACGTTATGGAATTAAATTTCCTATAACCGTAGCTTCGGGGTGTCTGTCTTCTTCCCTCTCATCTTCCCCCTCCATCTCTCTCCAATTCCTACTCAAGTCTCCTCCCAAAGTTTTCCTTCCTCTGGAATGTCTCCCATGCGCGCTTGAAAGAGCGTCGCCGCTTCTGACATTTTTGAAAGATTTCCTGTGATAGCGGTGGAATATCCCTGCCACTATCATCATCTTCGTCAGCTTTGGCGATCGTCAGGAGATGGTCGGAGGTCGGCACAGGTCTTTCCAAGTATCTCTTTAAGAGATTTAAATGGAAAACCTTTTCCTTTCCTTGAATAGATATCTGGTAGTTAGCCTTAGAAATCTTTTTCAGGACGGTAAACGGCCCTTGCCATCCGATCTTCAGTTGGTTGTTCTCGGTAGGGAGTAACACCAAAACTTTCTCTCCTGCTTCCAGTTCTCTCTCTTTCGCGACTTTCCTGTATCGGTTAGCGTGCTTTGTGCGTGCTCGCTTAAAGTTAGTCGTTGCTAGGTCCCACCCTAGTTTCAACCTTTCCTTTAAAACCGACACATATTTATTTGCTGAGACAACTGTCTCATCCGCCTTCTCGTCTGTCAGAGACTGAAGTAAGGCTTCAAGCGGGCCCTTAATGGGTCTGCCGAATAAAAGTGTAGCTGGCGGAAATCCTGTGGAAGTATGAGGAGATTCTCTGTAGCCAAATAATGCTGCAGGAATACAGAGATCCCAATCTTCAGGTTTCACTTGTGCCAGCTTACTTAGCATCATGGTGAGGTTTCCATTAGCACGCTCCACGAGCCCATTTCCGGCCGGAGTATATGGCTTAGTGTGGATGTGCTGGGTCCTCAAGATCTTCACGATCTCATCCATCAACAGGTTTCGGTATGGAGATCCGTTATCCGTCAACACTTGTTGAGGGAATCCCAACCGAGTGAAAATCTGCACGAGGGCTTCTGCGACATGCTTGGCATCTGCGCATGTTAGCGGGATAGCTTCTGCCCATAAAGTGCATGTATCGACTAAGGTCAGGATGAACCTGTTCCTTCTTTTAGTCCTTTCGAAAGGCCCTAAAATGTCGATCACAACCCGTTCGAATGGTGTTCCCATTATTGGCATTTCACCCATGTGGACTGGGGGTGTCCGTTGCTTGGGTGGCACACGTTGGCACTGGGCACAGGATTTGACATATCTGATAATATCAGTATTTACTCCTGGCCACCAATAATGAGTGGTTATCCGTTGGTTTGTGGCGTTCTGTCCCATATGTCCGCTGAAGGGAAGAGAGTGCCCCATTTCTAGGATTTGGCTTCTGTACTGTTTCGGTACTAGGAGCTGGTTGTAACCTTGGTCAGGCTTGCCCGTTCTGCGATAAAGTACGCCATCCTCAGAAAAAATGTCCCCGTGCTGTTTGGGTTCCTTAGCCATGGGCAGTTTCCTAAAGCAGGGTGCCAAAGTAGGGTCCTTGTATTGCGCTTCTTTAAGTTCCATGGGTAACAAATTCGGCGCAGGCTCCCGTTCCTTCTTGGTTTGCCCTCTTGTAGTTACTGCTGCCACAATCGGCTCTTCCGGTTTCCCAATACACACGTATCTCCCGCCAAGTATGACTGGGTAGATGGGATCATCCATAACAGCCGCTTTGATCACGCCTCTGACAAAGTCAGAGTGTATCTCCACCAATGCGATGGGAAGCGCTGTAGGTGCATCACTCTTACGAACTCCACAAATTTGGACGGTCTCTGCTGTCTCTTGACCGGGTTTGACCAGGTTTCTGGCAACAATGCAATCATAAGAAAGCCCCGTGTCAAATAAGCAAGAAGTTTGAGAACCGTTCAAAGTAACAGTACCTCGCGTTGAGGGTCCATCCCCAACAGGTTGGGAATCACTGTCAATAATTCCGCCTTGCGAGACTGTTAATAAGCATCCGATGCGTTTCGGCTCGGTGTGCTCGGTCTGATCATATGTCCCGTGCTCAGGGGTTCTCCCTTTGCCACCTTGTCCTTTCTGGCTACGCTGCCATGAAGGGCGGTCGGGTTGATCAGACTGTTTGGGGTGGTTGGGGTACTTGTTCTTGTAGAACTTGGATTTTTCAGGAGGGGGGTTTTGAGGTCCAGTTTCTCTGTGGTTATTCTGGTTAGAAGCCTGAGAAGATTGCTCTAGGTTATGTTTTCGAAAATGCTCCTCTGTCGGTTTCCGCTTTGTGGCCGGTAGTTCAGCCAGCGCATTATGGTAACGCTCAGACTTCTCTAAGATGTCTTCAAGTTTTTCTGCCCCCTGCTCAGCTAGAAATCTCCGGGTATCTGCAGACAATGTGTTCTTTATTTGTTCTGTTAAAACAAATTCCTCAAGACCTTCATAGGTAGAGGGGAGCTGCGAGAGCTCAAGGCACTTTGTCAAATATCCCTTTAGACGGGAAGAGAACTGGTGAAAAGATTCAGAATTCTCCTTTCTGCTGTTGCGAAACAGTTGCAAAAATTTGCGAGCGTTCATTTCAAAGCGCTCCAGTAACGCTTTCTTCAACAGATCATAGTTGTCTTGTTGGCTACTTTCCAGTTTGGCGTAAACATCATACGCAGAACTTTTCAAAGCCTGGGAAAGCTTCATGTTCCAACGCGACCTCTCTAAACCGTACAGAGTTGCAATTTTCTCAAATTTTTCTAGCCAAGTGTCAATCTTCTCATTTGGACAAGGGAAAGATTCTAGTGGAAAAGACATAGCAGTGAGGTGAGTAGATTGAGTGTTAGAAGGATCAGTTAAGGAGGAATGAGGAGAAGACTCTCCATTGCTGGAGGTAGAGGCAGCGCCACGACTTTGAAATTCTAGAGTTTTAAGAGCTAACTCATGCTGTCGTCGTTGTTCATTTTCTCTTTCCTCGTGCTGTCTCTCCTCTCTCCTCATGCTGTCTCTCCTTCTCTTCTCTCTCTCTTCTCCTGCTGTCTCTGCTGTCTCTCCTTCTCTCTTTCGTTCGCCCTGCGAATTTCCATTTCCTCATCTATCTTCTTCTGCTGTAATAGCCGGTCTTCCGCTTCTTTCCTCCTAGCTTCTTCTTTCTCCTCTTTAGCTTCAGCTGCTTTCCTCTCCGCATCATATCTCTCAAGTTCGTCCCTGACAAAAGCT